>JAEIGF010000598.1:1917500-2324158 GCA_018903485.1 Drosophila littoralis
TTTTACAGATACTTCACTCATATAGGCATTCAACATCCATTTTCGATGATTTTTCCCATTATGAAAAAAAACAGGAAGAGGAAGTTTCGTCTAAGCGACCAACAATTCATGTAACAGATGCCATTAGCCAAACTCAAGTACCAATTAACCGACATAATGTCCGTGAAAACGACGATAGGGAAAGGGAAAGAGATGTGCGAGACAGTCGTAGCTTAACGATTAATATGAATCAAAAGAATTTTTTTTGCGGTGGCAGTAACTTCCGTGATCGGAATTCGGTCCACAAAAGTGTCACAGGATCCGGAAACTATAACAGCAGCTATAGCGACTATAGACGGGGTTTCGATTGTCAGCGAACAACCGGGGATTATGTGTCGAAGGAAAGGGAAAATTTACTAAATGATAGAGAGAATCATTTTGGAATACGCCATGGGTCAAACAATCGACGGGACGAACATTCACACAGCCATTCAACTAAGACAAGGTTAAATAAGCGGGATTTCAATACTGAGCAAATAAAAAGTGACGTGCGATCTAGAACTGAACTGTCCACGTCCAGGGATTTACCAAAAGTATGCAATAATCTAGAAAATCTCCAAAAATTTTCATAAATATATATATATTTATATATATATATTTACGTGTTAACCAATTTTGTGTTGCAGATAAATGAAAATGATAGAATGCGGAACAATGACTATTAAGGACTGATCTGCGGAAATAAACAATTTAAAGGCGTCTGATGGACGTTATATAGAATCCTCATGCCAATGTGCACCTAAGATTCGCTAATTTCATGTTTAAGATTTTTTAAAATTCTGTGTACAAGCAGTAAATCAGAAAGATTAAATTAAGCTGAAAATAAAGCCAACAACCGGTAATTAGGTATAAATACAATAATATGATAACATTTTTATGTAATTTATTATATTTATATAAATCGATCGACGCTTTCATTAAACGTTTCATTCGATTTAATTCAATCAATTTGTACACAATTTAAAGTCAAGAGTTTACTTGATTCATTCCTTGTAGCTGCACTGCTAATATTTATTTGATTTATTTCATCTATATAAAGTGTAAACTGAGTATGTGAAATAATTAAAGTTACAATTTTCATTATACCCATTGTTGCCTCAATCTCAACAGCACTGATATCAATTTATATATTAATATGTACAAGAAAAACTTAAATAATCTGATAATAAAATATTTCATAGCGAATTTCAAAATTAAGAATTTTTTGGAAAAGCGGCCTTTCATATCTGGTTTGTTGACCTATTTAAAATGATTTTGAGGAAGAAAAAAAAGTTTCTTGAAACTGACTAATATTTAGTCTATTCTTGTTTATACCCTGAAACAGACATAATTGCGGCCCGAGTTTTTCGAACCAAAACAAACACAAACCTTAATACCTGCCGAAAATTTACCAAGGCATAACCCCTACAGCCAAAAACGGCTGAGAAAAGATTCGTTATAAATTATACGATTATTTCGAAAATAAAAAACAAGAATGTCGGAATCGTATTTAATAATAATTATACGGGTATTGCCACCCCTTGCCCGTGGAATATTTTGTGGTAAACATTTTAAATATTACCTATGCATTAAGTGCATCGAATAAGGAACCAAGTGTTGGAATGAAAGGCTTCAAGCTTTAAGCTGAAGAATAAACTTTCGTTAATTAAACCTTTGACCCGCATTTGCTACCCAAGAAGGTATCGAATAAGTTTTCACAAAGATCTTTGAAAATGATTTTCAAGCCCATTGGATGGTAACCAAAAAACGTACGTAAAACCATTTTTGGCTAATTAACCACTGTTGTGAGTGGAATTTCCCAAATCGCTGAAACACGTATTCATTAGGTTCTTATGTAAAGCATGAAAATTAGTTTGAAGCAAATCGGGCAAAACTTAAAACATAGCCCAAATCTTTGAATTGCATTTCTACTAGGAAGCTGGGATTCTGCGAAAAGTGCGAAACACGTCTCAAATGCTTTTTCGTATAGATCTTTGGAAATAAATTTGACACTACCATCCACCAAATCTTTGACCCCATTTCGACCGAGAAATACATTTTTTGAATAGTGTGAATAGTTGGAGTCGAAAGTCTTAACTGATTAAAATGTTTATACTGTAGCTTGACTTCAGAGATCGTGGTTGGTGGTGTTGATGAAGTTTGCAAGGACCCGCACAGAGCACGCACGAAATAAAGTTTTGCAGCGCGAAACTGTCACACGGCCCATACAGGTCGAAACCGATTGAAAATGGATAATAAGGGTATAAGCAGGACAGTTGTCTGATTCTAAATACTATATATACATACTATAAATCATCATAAATAGCCGAGTCCATGTAGCCATGCGCGCCTGTCTGTGCATTTGTCCGTCCATCTATATGAGCCCGTCGATCTCAGATACTATTTTAGCATTAGACTCGAAGGCTTCTCGGATTTTATAAAGCATATTTATTTTTGATCGCACCCTTCTGCCTGTCTGTGCAAGGTTACCAAACCTTACCAATTAAGGTCAATAGTGGCGTGGCACTTGTGCACTTGTGATACGAGCTCAAACCAGAGTACTCTAATCTGGTAGACAAGCCCCAAATGGGGCAAGTTGACAGATTCCTTCCCATTCCTTATTCGTCGCCGACAAAACTGGCGAGTACTACTGTGCTTTAATATCCCAATGTGGGGAAAGTCTTGACACAGCGTACAGTTGCGTGTCAACCAGGTGCTGTACCCAGAGACCAGCAGAGGATTGTGTTGGGCCTCGCCTTTCATCAATGAGAAATGTCATGCTCGACTTACACGCATTTAATTTAGTAGCGAAAGGTTACTGTGTATGCAGTGTCCCTGAGGGGGGTTTGCCGAAGATTTGTTTTGTCCCGCTGTATGTCACACATGTGGAAAATTTACATGGGAACATGTCATGTAAAACAAATTTTATATACTTCCCTCTGTTCGCCCAAAATTATAGTAAACTAATAATTTTAGCTAGCATACTTAAAATTTACGTTAGTTAATGTTAACACATTTCTATAATGTGGGTTTAAGGAAAGAGGAAATACAGCACAGCGTAAAGTCAACTTGAAACTTCAATGTTCGTCTTTAAAAGATGATGAAGAGCAATAAAAACTAGTAAATTTCTAGATTTCACAGACGAAAAATGACAAAGAAACAACAACAATGCATGCTCTTGTTAGTTTAATTTTTTGTGATTCTCCTTTATTTTCTCATCGTTTCTGTCTGGCATTGTAGTAGCGGTTCTACACTGTTAAGTGTTGCATGTAAAAATGCATATAAATTCATAATAAAAATAATCATTAAATATATTAAGCCAATGGACATAACAAAACGTACACACACAGAAAATTAAAAATGGCAGAATGTCATACACTTTTTCGTAGTTTTGAAGATTATTTACTGTATGCTGGCACTTTGCAATAACATGCCCATGCTAAGCTCGTAAGTCACTAAAATTGGCGTTACAAAGACTTGAAGACCCGTTCTTAAGAGGCGACCAAATCTTTAATCTTTGCTGGAACATGTTTTGGATAATTAACTAGCTAGAGACAACAAAATTAAGAATAAAGTATACTTTTGTCCGATTCTATGCAAACTCAGTTTTAAAGCTATCGACATTAAACTTAGCTGATTTCCGCCTTTCTGTGGGAGAAAATTAAATTCATGTATTAACAACTTTTCTGGCTTTGGAGATAGCTGAGTATCTAGCTGACTCAAGGTTATACAATGTAATTCCTTTTACTTTTACAAAAGATATTCTATCCCACTCTAACATTTTTTCTTCAGAGCGTAAATTATTTACATGAACTTTTTATATTAACTAATGTCGGTAAATACGAGTAATTCCATGCTCTACATATAAGAGCAACATGCAAGCAACAAAACAGGTCAAATAATCAGTTTTTGGATGGGAAAGGGTTTTTTATACCCTGAATCCATTGAAATTATTTGAAGCAGCTCCGACCCCATGAAGTATTTACATATGTATGTACATATGTATATTCTTCATCAGCATCAATAGCCGAGTCGATCTTGCCATGTTCGTCTGTCTGTCTAGCCCTTCGTCCGTCTGTCCGTATGTATCCGACGCGTCCTCAGAACCTATAAAAGCTAAAGACTTCAAATTTTGAACGTTTGTTCACGTAGTGCCCGCGCAATACAAGCTTGTTACCGAAGAAGCATACTGCTGACGTTAAAAAATCAACCAGCTCAATAATAATAAAAGACGAGTAATTTCAGCTTTTACTCCACCGTGTTATACGCCTAGGGAGCTCGGGGCAAGATTCTCCTAGTCCATCTCTCTACAAGGGCAAATCTTACTGAGTAAGTCAGAAGCTGGAATAATAATTGTTTCCCATACACACTGAGCCCCATTTCATAAACGATTTTCTACCTATAATGCTCGACTCCTTCAACTTCCGATGCCAATCTTAAATCTCACTATTCTAAGGAAATTGTAAAACATGTTACGTTAACGTTCATAAGCTTTTACGTGCATGTATGTATGTACATATTTATTTATATACAAGGCTGTGTGCAAATATAAAATTATTAACTCTGCGGTAGCGCATTGATAATGAGTTTGTCGATATGCATAGAAGTTTAAACTCGTTACTAATGTTATTTTTCCATGTACGTGTGTATGTATGTGTACGGTGCGTCATAAAATTTAAGAGAAGCGATAAGGTAACGCAGATTTCTCATCAGTTCTTTCGAAACTGTCTCGACGCTTTGAGCTGCTCGCTAGTTTTTTTTTCTAATCTCGTTTGCAATTAAGATAAAAATGGATGAGGAGCAGATGTGGAAAGGGTTTTTTAATAAAGTACAAGAAATTAAAATGAACCCTCCCACAGAGCACGAACATCAGTAAGTAAATATAATGTTCACTAGTAAATTACTTCACATTTATTGTACTTCCATGTACATATGTACATATAAATCACAATAATCTACGTTACCTACATATGGATGTAAATACTATGAGATTGTACAAAGTAAAATAATACAATTTATTTGTGTTAATATGCAATACGTAATGTATGTAAATACATACGTATAAGTACACATGATCTTGCTTAGCTAAAAAATGACTCATCTAGTATCGACATTAAGATGATGATACATCCTCAAATACATACATATGTATGTACGTATATCGGCCTAGTTTTTCTTCTGTATATTAGCAACGAAATTACGTTCAAATAGAAATATTGCATCAGATTGTGCGGATAAGTACAAATGTGCATACTGAATATCGATTATCTTTTTTAAATCTAAATAGTCAAGTAAATATTTGAAGTACTAAAAGAACAGACCATTAGTTCACTATAATTTATTTGCATGTTTAGTTATTTTCTGCGTAACATAATTCGGATTGGGAAGAAGTCACACCATGTGTTAGTGTGAGCCCTTATTATTCGCTAACACCTGGATTTGTAAAATTAAAACTAGCGGTTTATATAAAGGCAGTTTAGAATAATATTTCACACTAAATCTGAGTCTGATGCTCTTATAAGCTGCAAGATGTACAGTATAATTTGCTTAGCTGCCTCGAGAACTTTGCACGGACATTAGAGGCAGCTATCCTAAAAAGGCAGTTAACTTAATTTGTATTTTTTTTCATGAATCGATTTCATAGCATTACTGAATTCTTTTTAAATAAATAAGTTAAATAAATAAATTTGATAATTTTTATTAACTTTATGTTTTTAAATTACGTTTAATTCTATTTCATTACAGTTTATTGTATGCATAAGAAAAACAAATCAAAAATCAAATCATCTGATCAAAGATGGCGCAGTTAACTTACATGATATCACTAACCAAATAACATATAGACCGGACAAACCGTACTTTTGAGGGTGACATTCGAAATTTCTGCGGCTGGTCCAAACTCGCCTTCGTTTTTGTTCGGGTTCGAGAGATGCCCGCATGCTCTCAGAGCAAGAGCGTAAAAATACATATGGCCTGTGTCGGGGAACGGCAACGCTGTCTTTTTACTCGCTCACTCTACAAGAAACTGCTGTGGCTTACTCTCATCAATATGATTTGTGCGATAGAACGGCATCGCTGTTTTTTATCTCGCTCCCACTACAGGAAACTGCTTTGGCTTACTCTCAATGCTCTTTCAATTTGTCTATGTACCGTTTAAATGTTTGTGTGTGTATTTGTCCGGTGGCATTTCTTCCCTTTTGAGGGGACGAGTAATATGAAATAATGAAAGGGTTTGCCAAGTCGATGCGAAATTCTTTCTTTTTAGCTCGTTCTTCTTCGAAAGGGTACCTAAGCGTTGGCATGTGTGCATTTAAAAGTTTTTGGACTTGCTATTCACGCATACTTGCGTATTTTGTATATGAATAGAAGCATTTATGCGCTTGTGTGCCTGTTGGTCCCTGCCTGGGTGTCCGATGCAAATTTGGCAATATTTTTGGACTTCTGAATTTCGAGCTCTGCGCACACACACAGAGACACAAATGTGTGTGAATGGGCTGATCATGGGCGCAAAATTTAAAAATATCATTATTGGCACGCGTCTGACGCGCGCCCTTCTTTTTTATGATTTTGGGTTTGAATTGATGAATGAATGTTGACCCCTTATTACCTGCAGCAGCCCGTTGGGCCGAAAGGGTCAACTTTTGGCAAACACCTGCACCTGCATATGTAGGTCAAGTGACTGATCACTTAAATAATTTTAGGAAATTTGTGTAAAAAATAAACTTTTTAAAATATTCAAATATACCAAATACAAAAAAGGAGCAATTATATATTTATAGTATTAATAATTTTATTGTCTTAAAATATTTAGCTTTTTCATATTTGAATTTGACGATTTACCAACAATATTATCAGTTAACCACTTGCAATTCTTTCTTATTAAAATTAAAACAAACTGATTGGGCAAATTTTACAAAAAAATTTATGAAGGTGCAGGTGGTCATAAAATTATTTAAGTGATCAGTCACTTGACCTACATATGCAGGTGCAGGTGTTTGCCAAAAGTTGACCCTTTCGGCCCAACGGGCTGCTGCAGGTAATAAGGGGTCAACATTCATTCATCAATTCAAACCCAAAATCATAAAAAAGAAGGCCGCGCGTCAGACGCGTGCCAATAATGATATTTTTAAATTTTGCGCCCATGATCAGCCCATTCACACACATTTGTGTCTGTGTGTGTGTGCGCAGAGCTCGAAATTCAGAAGTCCAAAAATATTGCCAAATTTGCATCGGACACCCAGGCAGGGACCAACAGGCACACAAGCGCATAAATGCTTCTATTCATATACAAAATACGCAAGTATGCGTGAATAGCAAGTCCAAAAACTTTTAAATGCACACATGCCAACGCTTAGGTACCCTTTCGAAGAAGAACGAGCTAAAAAGAAAGAATTTCGCATCGACTTGGCAAACCCTTTCATTATTTCATATTACTCGTCCCCTCAAAAGGGAAGAAATGCCACCGGACAAATACACACACAAACATTTAAACGGTACATAGACAAATTGAAAGAGCATTGAGAGTAAGCCAAAGCAGTTTCCTGTAGTGGGAGCGAGATAAAAAACAGCGATGCCGTTCTATCGCACAAATCATATGGATGAGAGTAAGCCACAGCAGTTTCTTGTAGAGTGAGCGAGTAAAAAGACAGCGTTGCCGTTCCCCGACACAGGCCATATGTATTTTTACGCTCTTGCTCTGAGAGCATGCGGGCATCTCTCGAACCCGAACAAAAACGAAGGCGAGTTTGGACCAGCCGCAGAAATTTCGAATGTCACCCTCAAAAGTACGGTTTGTCCGGTCTATATGTTATTTGGTTAGTGATGATATTCATAGAAAATACCAAAAATTACTGCCTATATGAGGCGCATAAGTACAAAAGGCTGTTAAGTTAGATGCACTTAACGTTATTATTTTCATATAAAATTAGCTCTTATTGCAGCGAAAAGAAAATTTCAGGCAGCTATCTTACCGATGGCAGGCAGCTATCTTACCGATACCGATATCGAGGCAGCTAAGCAAATTATACTGTACTCAAAAATCGGGATTTCGTTATCGATATTTTCCGATTTCCTGTAAACGGGAAAACTATCGATGATATGGAGAAAACTTGATCTGTGGCTGCAATTAAAGAAGTACCGTTCTGGAGAGAAAATCCCTATAGTTTGCGTTAAACTTACCATTTTAAAAAAGCAAAATCTAAACAAGTTACCCAGTTACCTGAGTTACCCAGCGCCAAATTGTTTTTACAAAGATTTTTCTATGCATAAATAGACAACACAAACACTCATACACGAGCACGCATTTCTCAGTAGAAGTTTTCTGCATGTCCTTTTCAATAAAGACCTTTTAATTGTAACTGTTGTCAAGCGTTATGTCAACAACTGAATACTTAAATATCATTATATATTAAATGCGAAGCAGCGATAATTGTTCTTGCCTTTACCTTTGGTTAAACAAATACATCGTGTCTCATGCTGGGCAAGCAATGTACATATCTAGTGGTTTTTCACCTTAGCTATTACAATTTTTTCTTACCGTTCTAGTTATTTAAATCAGTAGTTTGCTGTAGTTTGCTGTAGCTCTATAATTCCATCAGTGACAGACATTTTAGTATAAAAATGTTGCAAGTTAATTGTTCAAATTACAGGCTAGGGATAGGAATGATCGATACGAATCAATGTTCCAGCCGGCGCGGTACTATGATCAACTAGCAGTTTTGTAAAAAAATAAGTCCCAATTTTTAGAAGCACATGAAAATAAGTAAGATAATTGATACAGGTACAGGTACACAATCAAGATTCCCTTTAGATTTAATAATAATACTGTTAATACTGTTTATACAAACCTGGCGACACCTAACCTGTTTCTAAGCGCATTATAGGACACTCTTGATTCCCGATTGGCCTTTGCTAAATTAAAGCCATATCAAAAAAAAAAAAAAAAATTTAAAACAAACTTATAAAGTTGATCGGCATGGCAGTATTTTTTCTTGTCGCGGTTGATGGCTGTATGAAACGTTTGCACGGGGGCATAGCGCTTGCGAATGTTTGTATCGGCAATTATATAAAATAAAACATAAAATTTGTGCGCTGCCCGTACTTAAGTTAAGTTTCGGAGACAGGTAACGTTGGACAATATAAATTTGATCCTACACCGGCCGTGCATTTGTTGTTTTTTTTTTTTAAATTTTATCTTTGAGCTTTTTTGTTGACTACAGTTTGTGGTTGATTTTGGTAAGATTTTTGATAAAAGTGAGATTTGTTGATTTGTAGGAAGACTTAATGGTATTAGTAGGTAATTTGCTTAGTAATCAATATTTAGCAATACAGCTGCAAAAAGTCATAGCTGAGGAGCATGCGTCACTACCACCCAATAATTTACGAGGATTTCCTGAGACACAGCAGGCTGGGCTGAGCAGGACCTAGAGCTCCCAAGCATCCACATGAACACTGCGACCTTGTCGGTAGCAAACGGTGATTGCTCAAGAACATGGGACTCCTTGGTGTTCGGAATTAATTTATATAGATGGCACTATCCGTTCTCTGATTATTTATTGTCAGATTCGCTATTCACTACATGAAATCTTTAATTTGTTGTTTTTGGGCACAAGTTGCTTTGCATTTTTGCATTTTTGTGACTGCAGTTATATTTGGATCGTTAATGGATGGAAGTCAATCAAATTAAGGTTGCAGCTTCTTCCGTTCATGTTAATGATTGCGCTGTCATTGCTAATGGCGGGACTGGAAGGGGAGAGCAGTTTCGGCTAATAACCCATGCACTTAATTGTTTTTGGCTTCTGTAGATTTTGCTGCGTGTGCTGTCTGCTTGGGCAGCAGGAACGTCATCGTTGTTAATGCTTATATTTTAATTGAAATTTTTTGAAATTGTTATTTGGGAGCCAACTTTGCATTATACTTATTGTCAACACTAAATTTTATAGCTCCCAATTTGTTTATGTGTGCAAATAAAAGACGCATTCCGATTTTAAATTTTTGCAATGGTTAAGGGTTGAATTGAGTCTTAATTACATTATGTTATTTACTACTTTTGGGTTGTCTTTTCCGCATCACAACAACGCACAAAGTGTACAAGACGAGAAGCGTCGGCAGACTATGTAGCACAATCTATTACATTTTTATTTAAAAAGACTTAAATACAAAGTTAAATGTATTTTAAAAAGTACGCGTCACTTTTTTTTTTTTTTGTGTTATTGCGCATTAAATAAACGTTTGCAAGCTATATTTCTGCATAGCTTTTTGGCGCATTTTTGTATGCGGTCGGAGATGCCCCTTTCTGCCAGTTACATACATTCAACCACTCTGGCTAGCGGCCATTTCAATGGAGGTAAGTTCTCGCCTTTGACAAGAGCGATGTCGTTGAGAGCCATTTCCGTCCGCCATTTGGAACGCTGTTGAAGAAAATTTAAATATTCTTCTCGCCAGCGAGACCAAAAGACTTGGTGCATGTAGGACACTCGCAAAAAATGAGCTGCAGTAAGAACATCAAGGTCTTCTGGATCTTCTGAAATGGGAAGCAGTGGTCTAGAATAAATGACTGTAGTTATGTGGCACACAAGGGTACGAAGCTCTTTGAATCCCAGAACAGTTGACCCCACAACCCGGTAGAAGTGATGTTTTGCAGTTTTTACCGCCAACTCCCAAAGGCCACCAAAGTAAGGAGCGCGGTGGAATGAAGCGCCAGTCAATTGTGTCCGCCAAACAAAACTGGAGCACAGCCTCTTAATGACAGCTACTAAGAAAAAAGATTTTTAGCTCCAACAGCTCGTTGGCGCCGACAAAGTTGGTGGCATTGTCAGACCAAATCTGACGTGGCTTGCCACGAGTGTATATAAAACGCTTTAGAGCATTGAGAAATGCACACGTAGATAGATCCTTGACCAACTCCAAATGAATGGCTTTTGTGGCGAAGCAAACAAATACGCTGATATAGCATTTTATAGGAGCTTTGTTTCGAATATCAGGCTAGTAGAAGAATGGTTCGCGAAAGTCCACACCAGTTATTTCAAACGCTCGAGTTTCAACAAGTCGCTCCTTTGGAAGATTAGCCTTGACGTGCTCCACCAAACGGGGCTTGTTCCGGAAACATCTGACGCATTTACTATGATGGAAACTGTTTTACGGTCACCAATCGGCCAATATTGCAGACGAATTGCACCCAACAAGGCTCGTCCAGCATGGAGATTCCGCTCATGAAAATGAGGGACAATGGCGATGGTAACTGGATGTTGTCTAAGCAGTATAAGAGGATGACGGGCCTCATAAGGAAGGGCTGAAGGGTTAAAGAATACCAAATTCATCCTGAAAGGGCAATAATGATGAGAGTATACTGGAGCGAGCGACCACGCCCTATGATTGCACGTTCTTTATATCATCCCAAAGATAACCCTTTTAAACGTTTCGTAAAAGTATAAACGATCCAAAACGTATGTCGGAGATCAAAAGTCAGGGGCGCCGAATCCGATGGATAAACTTGTACACATAGGCAAATTCTCGTTGAATAGCAGAAAAAGAATTCACATATTTGCACCTTCTGCTCTTCCAATCTGACCAACAATGGAATGTATTGGTAAATAGTTTAATCGCAGCTGCAGGAAGTACCATCAATTGGGCTAACAAAAGTAAACCACAAAGCTCGAGTTTTGGTACCGTAAGAGTTTTTAGTGGAGCCACTCGTGCTTTAGAGCAAAATAGACGTGATCTCGAATGATGTCCCTTTGAAACTACATAAATTCAAGCTCCGTACACAGTAATGCTGGCGTCACAGGAACTTTGAACCTCAACATCGCACATTGGATTGCAAACCAACCGGGGGAAGGTGGAAAATTGAACATTGCTGAAAGTTTGGAAAGTTCCTGCCAGGCAGTATTTAGAGAGGGTAGAAGACTCTCATCTCACTCCAAGTTTTCCTTCCAAAGAAGCGTCATAAAGGTCTTGGACCTAACGATGACCGGTCCAATTAATCCTAGTGGATCGTAAAAACGATCTATAGTGGACAGAACAGATCTCTTGCAAGGTGTAAGTGTCTGATTGGCAGGCGTGAGAGAAAACATTAATTTATCAGTTGAAGGATCCCACGCAAGGCCCAAAGTTTTGGTAATGTCGCTTCCATCACTAAATTTTAAAAACGAGCCCTTATCCTTGCCAGGGACGCCTTTTAGAGTAACTCGACCACCATTTTCTGAGTTCAAAGCAACCTTTAGAGAGGATGCCCTTTGTTTGATTTAATACGTCGCAGAATTTTGGCACCAATTGGAAATGAATGTTGCTCTTCGACTGCCAATTGCTCGAACGGCAAGAAATGAAGCTGGTTTCGTAACTGGGTCCAACTTGAAGACACTTATTTCAGAATCAGTAGAAAGTTGTTCGGCATGGCAGTATTTTTTCTTGTCGCGGTTGATGGCAGTATGAAACGTTTGCACGGGGGCGTAGCGCTTGCGAATGTTAGTATCGGCAATTATATAAAATAAAACATAAAATTTGTGCGCTGCCCGTACTTAAGTTAAGTTTCGGAGACAGGTGACGTTGGACAATATAATCTATCACAAAACATAAACAATAGTAACAGAAGTGCGGTAGTAGCTTAATAGACTTCAAATTGCCTTTGATTGTAAGCCTTTCATCAGTCAAACTGACAGGCCGTGCATTTGTTGTTTTTTTAAAACATTTTATCTTTGAGCTTTTTTGTTGACTACAGTTTGTGGTTGATTTTAGTACGATTTTTGATAAAAGTGAGATTTGTTGATTTGTAGGAAGACTTAATGGTATTAGTAGGTAATTTGCTTAGTAATCAATAGTTAGCAATACAATACAATAGCATAAGGTTGCAGCTCCTTCCGTTCATGTTAATGATTGCGCTGTCATTGCTAATGGCGGGACTGGAAGGGGAGAGCAGTTTCGGCTAAAAACCCATGCACTTAATTGTTTTTGGCTTCTGTAGATTTTGCTGCGTGTGCTGTCTGCTTGGGCAGCAGGAACGTCATCGTTGTTAATGCTTATATTTTAATTGAAATTTTTTGAAATTGTTATTTGGGAGCCAACTTTGCATTATACTTATTGTCAACACTAAATTTTATAGCTCCCAATTTGTTTATGTGTGCAAATAAAAGACGCATTCCGATTTTAAATTTTTGCAATGGTTAAGGGTTGAATTGAGTCTTAATTACATTATGTTATTTACTACTTTTGGGTTGTCTTTTCCGTATCACAACAACGCACAAAGTGTACAAGACGAGAAGCGTCGGCAGACTATGTAGCACAATCTATTACATTTTTATTTAAAAAGACTTAAATACAAAGTTAAATGTATTTTAAAAAGTACGCGTCACTTTTTTTTTTTTTTTGTGTTATTGCGCATTAAATAAACGTTTGCAAGCTATATTTCTGCATAGCTTTTTGGCGCATTTTTGTATGCGGTCGGAGATGCCCCCTTCTGCCAGTTACATACATTCAACCACTCTGGCTAGCGGCCATTTCAATGGAGGTAAGTTCTCGCCTTTGACAAGAGCGATGTCGTTGAGAGCCATTTCCGTCCGCCATTTGGAACGCTGTTGAAGAAAATTTAAATATTCTTCTCGCCAGCGAGACCAAAAGACTTGGTGCATGTAGGACACTCGCAAAAAATGAGCTGCAGTAAGAACATCAAGGTCTTCTGGATCTTCTGAAATGGGAAGCAGTGGTCTAGAATAAATGACTGTAGTTATGTGGCACACAAGGGTACGAAGCTCTTCGAATCCCAGAACAGTTGACCCCACAACCCGGTAGAAGTGATGTTTTGCAGTTTTTACCGCCAACTCCCAAAGGCCACCAAAGTAAGGAGCGCGGTGGAATGAAGCGCCAGTCAATTGTGTCCGCCAAACAAAACTGGAGCACAGCCTCTTAATGACAGCTACTAAGAAAAAAGATTTTTAGCTCCAACAGCTCGTTGGCGCCGACAAAGTTGGTGGCATTGTCAGACCAAATCTGACGTGGCTTGCCACGAGTGTATATAAAACGCTTTAGAGCATTGAGAAATGCACACGTAGATAGATCCTTGACCAACTCCAAATGAATGGCTTTCGTGGCGAAGCAAACAAATACGCTGAAATAGCATTTTATAGGAGCTTTGTTTCGAATATCAAGCTAGTAGAAGAATAGTTCGCGAAAGTCCACACCAGTTATTTCAAACGCTCGAGTTTCAACAAGTCGCTCCTTTGGAAGATTAGCCTTGACGTGCTCCACCAAACGGGGCTTGTTCCGGAAACATCTGACGCATTTACTATGATGGAAACTGTTTTACGGTCACCAATCGGCCAATATTGCAGACGAATTGCACCCAACAAGGCTCGTCCAGCATGGAGATTCCGCTCATGAAAATGAGGGACAATGGCGATGGTAACTGGATGTTGTCTAAGCAGTATAAGAGGATGACGGGCCTCATAAGGAAGGGCTGAAGGGTTAAAGAATACCAAATTCATCCTGAAAGGGCAATAATGATGAGAGTATACTGGAGCGAGCGACCACGCCCTATGATTGCACGTTCTTTATATCATCCCAAAGATAACCCTTTTAAACGTTTCGTAAAAGTATAAACGATCCAAAACGTATGTCGGAGATCAAAAGTCAGGGGCGCCGAATCCGATGGATAAACTTGTACACATAGGCAAATTCTCGTTGAATAGCAGAAAAAGAATTCACATATTTGCACCTTCTGCTCTTCCAATCTGACCAACAATGGAATGTATTGGTAAATAGTTTAATCGCAGCTGCAGGAAGTACCATCAATTGGGCTAACAAAAGTAAACCACAAAGCTCGAGTTTTGGTACCGTAAGAGTTTTTAGTGGAGCCACTCGTGCTTTAGAGCAAAATAGACGTGATCTCGAATGATGTCCCTTTGAAACTACATAAATTCAAGCTCCGTACACAGTAATGCTGGCGTCACAGGAACTTTGAACCTCAACATCGCACATTGGATTGCAAACCAACCGGGGGAAGGTGGAAAATTGAACATTGCTGAAAGTTTGGAAAGTTCCTGCCAGGCAGTATTTAGAGAGGGTAGAAGACTCTCATCTCACTCCAAGTTTTCCTTCCAAAGAAGCGTCATAAAGGTCTTGGACCTAACGATGACCGGTCCAATTAATCCTAGTGGATCGTAAAAACGATCTATAGTGGACAGAACAGATCTCTTGCAAGGTGTAAGTGTCTGATTGGCAGGCGTGAGAGAAAACATTAATTTATCAGTTGAAGGATCCCACGCAAGGCCCAAAGTTTTGGTAATGTCGCTTCCATCACTAAATTTTAAAAACGAGCCCTTATCCTTGCCAGGGACGCCTTTTAGAGTAACTCGACCACCATTTTCTGAGTTCAAAGCAACCTTTAGAGAGGATGCCCTTTGTTTGATTTAATACGTCGCAGAATTTTGGCACCAATTGGAAATGAATGTTGCTCTTCGACTGCCAATTGCTCGAACGGCAAGAAATGAAGCTGGTTTCGTAACTGGGTCCAACTTGAAGACACTTATTTCAGAATCAGTAGAAAGTTGTTCGGCATGGCAGTATTTTTTCTTGTCGCGGTTGATGGCAGTATGAAACGTTTGCACGGGGGCGTAGCGCTTGCGAATGTTAGTATCGGCAATTATATAAAATAAAACATAAAATTTGTGCGCTGCCCGTACTTAAGTTAAGTTTCGGAGACAGGTGACGTTGGACAATATAATCTATCACAAAACATAAACAATAGTAACAGAAGTGCGGTAGTAGCTTAATAGACTTCAAATTGCCTTTGATTGTAAGCCTTTCATCAGTCAAACTGACAGGCCGTGCATTTGTTGTTTTTTTAAAACATTTTATCTTTGAGCTTTTTTGTTGACTACAGTTTGTGGTTGATTTTAGTACGATTTTTGATAAAAGTGAGATTTGTTGATTTGTAGGAAGACTTAATGGTATTAGTAGGTAATTTGCTTAGTAATCAATAGTTAGCAATACAATACAATAGCATAAGGTTGCAGCTCCTTCCGTTCATGTTAATGATTGCGCTGTCATTGCTAATGGCGGGACTGGAAGGGGAGAGCAGTTTCGGCTAAAAACCCATGCACTTAATTGTTTTTGGCTTCTGTAGATTTTGCTGCGTGTGCTGTCTGCTTGGGCAGCAGGAACGTCATCGTTGTTAATGCTTATATTTTAATTGAAATTTTTTGAAATTGTTATTTGGGAGCCAACTTTGCATTATACTTATTGTCAACACTAAATTTTATAGCTCCCAATTTGTTTATGTGTGCAAATAAAAGACGCATTCCGATTTTAAATTTTTGCAATGGTTAAGGGTTGAATTGAGTCTTAATTACATTATGTTATTTACTACTTTTGGGTTGTCTTTTCCGTATCACAACAACGCACAAAGTGTACAAGACGAGAAGCGTCGGCAGACTATGTAGCACAATCTATTACATTTTTATTTAAAAAGACTTAAATACAAAGTTAAATGTATTTTAAAAAGTACGCGTCACTTTTTTTTTTTTTTGTGTTATTGCGCATTAAATAAACGTTTGCAAGCTATATTTCTGCATAGCTTTTTGGCGCATTTTTGTATGCGGTCGGAGATGCCCCCTTCTGCCAGTTACATACATTCAACCACTCTGGCTAGCGGCCATTTCAATGGAGGTAAGTTCTCGCCTTTGACAAGAGCGATGTCGTTGAGAGCCATTTCCGTCCGCCATTTGGAACGCTGTTGAAGAAAATTTAAATATTCTTCTCGCCAGCGAGACCAAAAGACTTGGTGCATGTAGGACACTCGCAAAAAATGAGCTGCAGTAAGAACATCAAGGTCTTCTGGATCTTCTGAAATGGGAAGCAGTGGTCTAGAATAAATGACTGTAGTTATGTGGCACACAAGGGTACGAAGCTCTTCGAATCCCAGAACAGTTGACCCCACAACCCGGTAGAAGTGATGTTTTGCAGTTTTTACCGCCAACTCCCAAAGGCCACCAAAGTAAGGAGCGCGGTGGAATGAAGCGCCAGTCAATTGTGTCCGCCAAACAAAACTGGAGCACAGCCTCTTAATGACAGCTACTAAGAAAAAAAGATTTTTAGCTCCAACAGCTCGTTGGCGCCGACAAAGTTGGTGGCATTGTCAGACCAAATCTGACGTGGCTTGCCACGAGTGTATATAAAACGCTTTAGAGCATTGAGAAATGCACACGTAGATAGATCCTTGACCAACTCCAAATGAATGGCTTTCGTGGCGAAGCAAACAAATACGCTGAAATAGCATTTTATAGGAGCTTTGTTTCGAATATCAAGCTAGTAGAAGAATAGTTCGCGAAAGTCCACACCAGTTATTTCAAACGCTCGAGTTTCAACAAGTCGCTCCTTTGGAAGATTAGCCTTGACGTGCTCCACCAAACGGGGCTTGTTCCGGAAACATCTGACGCATTTACTATGATGGAAACTGTTTTACGGCCACCAATCGGCCAATATTGCAGACGAATTGCACCCAACAAGGCTCGTCCAGCATGGAGATTCCGCTCATGAAAATGAGGGACAATGGCGATGGTAACTGGATGTTGTCTAAGCAGTATAAGAGGATGACGGGCCTCATAAGGAAGGGCTGAAGGGTTAAAGAATACCAAATTCATCCTGAAAGGGCAATAATGATGAGAGTATACTGGAGCGAGCGACCACGCCCTATGATTGCACGTTCTTTATATCATCCCAAAGATAACCCTTTTAAACGTTTCGTAAAAGTATAAACGATCCAAAACGTATGTCGGAGATCAAAAGTCAGGGGCGCCGAATCCGATGGATAAACTTGTACACATAGGCAAATTCTCGTTGAATAGCAGAAAAAGAATTCACATATTTGCACCTTCTGCTCTTCCAATCTGACCAACAATGGAATGTATTGGTAAATAGTTTAATCGCAGCTGCAGGAAGTACCATCAATTGGGCTAACAAAAGTAAACCACAAAGCTCGAGTTTTGGTACCGTAAGAGTTTTTAGTGGAGCCACTCGTGCTTTAGAGCAAAATAGACGTGATCTCGAATGATGTCCCTTTGAAACTACATAAATTCAAGCTCCGTACACAGTAATGCTGGCGTCACAGGAACTTTGAACCTCAACATCGCACATTGGATTGCAAACCAACCGGGGGAAGGTGGAAAATTGAACATTGCTGAAAGTTTGGAAAGTTCCTGCCAGGCAGTATTTAGAGAGGGTAGAAGACTCTCATCTCACTCCAAGTTTTCCTTCCAAAGAAGCGTCATAAAGGTCTTGGACCTAACGATGACCGGTCCAATTAATCCTAGTGGATCGTAAAAACGATCTATAGTGGACAGAACAGATCTCTTGCAAGGTGTAAGTGTCTGATTGGCAGGCGTGAGAGAAAACATTAATTTATCAGTTGAAGGATCCCACGCAAGGCCCAAAGTTTTGGTAATGTCGCTTCCATCACTAAATTTTAAAAACGAGCCCTTATCCTTGCCAGGGACGCCTTTTAGAGTAACTCGACCACCATTTTCTGAGTTCAAAGCAACCTTTAGAGAGGATGCCCTTTGTTTGATTTAATACGTCGCAGAATTTTGGCACCAATTGGAAATGAATGTTGCTCTTCGACTGCCAATTGCTCGAACGGCAAGAAATGAAGCTGGTTTCGTAACTGGGTCCAACTTGAAGACACTTATTTCAGAATCAGTAGAAAGTTGTTCGGCATGGCAGTATTTTTTCTTGTCGCGGTTGATGGCAGTATGAAACGTTTGCACGGGGGCGTAGCGCTTGCGAATGTTAGTATCGGCAATTATATAAAATAAAACATAAAATTTGTGCGCTGCCCGTACTTAAGTTAAGTTTCGGAGACAGGTGACGTTGGACAATATAATCTATCACAAAACATAAACAATAGTAACAGAAGTGCGGTAGTAGCTTAATAGACTTCAAATTGCCTTTGATTGTAAGCCTTTCATCAGTCAAACTGACAGGCCGTGCATTTGTTGTTTTTTTAAAACATTTTATCTTTGAGCTTTTTTGTTGACTACAGTTTGTGGTTGATTTTAGTACGATTTTTGATAAAAGTGAGATTTGTTGATTTGTAGGAAGACTTAATGGTATTAGTAGGTAATTTGCTTAGTAATCAATAGTTAGCAATACAATACAATAGCATAAGGTTGCAGCTCCTTCCGTTCATGTTAATGATTGCGCTGTCATTGCTAATGGCGGGACTGGAAGGGGAGAGCAGTTTCGGCTAAAAACCCATGCACTTAATTGTTTTTGGCTTCTGTAGATTTTGCTGCGTGTGCTGTCTGCTTGGGCAGCAGGAACGTCATCGTTGTTAATGCTTATATTTTAATTGAAATTTTTTGAAATTGTTATTTGGGAGCCAACTTTGCATTATACTTATTGTCAACACTAAATTTTATAGCTCCCAATTTGTTTATGTGTGCAAATAAAAGACGCATTCCGATTTTAAATTTTTGCAATGGTTAAGGGTTGAATTGAGTCTTAATTACATTATGTTATTTACTACTTTTGGGTTGTCTTTTCCGTATCACAACAACGCACAAAGTGTACAAGACGAGAAGCGTCGGCAGACTATGTAGCACAATCTATTACATTTTTATTTAAAAAGACTTAAATACAAAGTTAAATGTATTTTAAAAAGTACGCGTCACTTTTTTTTTTTTTTGTGTTATTGCGCATTAAATAAACGTTTGCAAGCTATATTTCTGCATAGCTTTTTGGCGCATTTTTGTATGCGGTCGGAGATGCCCCCTTCTGCCAGTTACATACATTCAACCACTCTGGCTAGCGGCCATTTCAATGGAGGTAAGTTCTCGCCTTTGACAAGAGCGATGTCGTTGAGAGCCATTTCCGTCCGCCATTTGGAACGCTGTTGAAGAAAATTTAAATATTCTTCTCGCCAGCGAGACCAAAAGACTTGGTGCATGTAGGACACTCGCAAAAAATGAGCTGCAGTAAGAACATCAAGGTCTTCTGGATCTTCTGAAATGGGAAGCAGTGGTCTAGAATAAATGACTGTAGTTATGTGGCACACAAGGGTACGAAGCTCTTCGAATCCCAGAACAGTTGACCCCACAACCCGGTAGAAGTGATGTTTTGCAGTTTTTACCGCCAACTCCCAAAGGCCACCAAAGTAAGGAGCGCGGTGGAATGAAGCGCCAGTCAATTGTGTCCGCCAAACAAAACTGGAGCACAGCCTCTTAATGACAGCTACTAAGAAAAAAGATTTTTAGCTCCAACAGCTCGTTGGCGCCGACAAAGTTGGTGGCATTGTCAGACCAAATCTGACGTGGCTTGCCACGAGTGTATATAAAACGCTTTAGAGCATTGAGAAATGCACACGTAGATAGATCCTTGACCAACTCCAAATGAATGGCTTTCGTGGCGAAGCAAACAAATACGCTGAAATAGCATTTTATAGGAGCTTTGTTTCGAATATCAAGCTAGTAGAAGAATAGTTCGCGAAAGTCCACACCAGTTATTTCAAACGCTCGAGTTTCAACAAGTCGCTCCTTTGGAAGATTAGCCTTGACGTGCTCCACCAAACGGGGCTTGTTCCGGAAACATCTGACGCATTTACTATGATGGAAACTGTTTTACGGCCACCAATCGGCCAATATTGCAGACGAATTGCACCCAACAAGGCTCGTCCAGCATGGAGATTCCGCTCATGAAAATGAGGGACAATGGCGATGGTAACTGGATGTTGTCTAAGCAGTATAAGAGGATGACGGGCCTCATAAGGAAGGGCTGAAGGGTTAAAGAATACCAAATTCATCCTGAAAGGGCAATAATGATGAGAGTATACTGGAGCGAGCGACCACGCCCTATGATTGCACGTTCTTTATATCATCCCAAAGATAACCCTTTTAAACGTTTCGTAAAAGTATAAACGATCCAAAACGTATGTCGGAGATCAAAAGTCAGGGGCGCCGAATCCGATGGATAAACTTGTACACATAGGCAAATTCTCGTTGAATAGCAGAAAAAGAATTCACATATTTGCACCTTCTGCTCTTCCAATCTGACCAACAATGGAATGTATTGGTAAATAGTTTAATCGCAGCTGCAGGAAGTACCATCAATTGGGCTAACAAAAGTAAACCACAAAGCTCGAGTTTTGGTACCGTAAGAGTTTTTAGTGGAGCCACTCGTGCTTTAGAGCAAAATAGACGTGATCTCGAATGATGTCCCTTTGAAACTACATAAATTCAAGCTCCGTACACAGTAATGCTGGCGTCACAGGAACTTTGAACCTCAACATCGCACATTGGATTGCAAACCAACCGGGGGAAGGTGGAAAATTGAACATTGCTGAAAGTTTGGAAAGTTCCTGCCAGGCAGTATTTAGAGAAGGTAGAAGACTCTCATCCCACTCCAAGTTTTCCTTCCAAAGAAGCGTCATAAAGGTCTTGGACCTAACCTAACCGATGACCGGTCCAATTAATCCTAGTGGATCGTAAAAACGATCTATAGTGGACAGAACAGATCTCTTGCAAGGTGTAAGTGTCTGATTGGCAGGCGTGAGAGAAAACATTAATTTATCAGTTGAAGGATCCCACGCAAGGCCCAAAGTTTTGGTAATGTCGCTTCCATCACTAAATTTTAAAAACGAGCCCTTATCCTTGCCAGGGACGCCTTTTAGAGTAACTCGACCACCATTTTCTGAGTTCAAAGAAACCTTTAGAGAGGATGCCCTTTGTTTGATTTAATACGTCGCAGAATTTTGGCACCAATTGGAAATGAATGTTGCTCTTCGACTGCCAATTGCTCGAACGGCAAGAAATGAAGCTGGTTTCGTAACTGGGTCCAACTTGAAGACACTTATTTCAGAATCAGTAGAAAGTTGTTCGGCATGGCAGTATTTTTTCTTGTCGCGGTTGATGGCAGTATGAAACGTTTGCACGGGGGCGTAGCGCTTGCGAATGTTAGTATCGGCAATTATATAAAATAAAACATAAAATTTGTGCGCTGCCCGTACTTAAGTTAAGTTTCGGAGACAGGTGACGTTGGACAATATAATCTATCACAAAACATAAACAATAGTAACAGAAGTGCGGTAGTAGCTTAATAGACTTCAAATTGCCTTTGATTGTAAGCCTTTCATCAGTCAAACTGACAGGCCGTGCATTTGTTGTTTTTTTAAAACATTTTATCTTTGAGCTTTTTTGTTGACTACAGTTTGTGGTTGATTTTAGTAAGATTTTTGATAAAAGTGAGATTTGTTGATTTGTAGGAAGACTTAATGGTATTAGTAGGTAATTTGCTTAGTAATCAATAGTTAGCAATACAGCTGCAAAAAGTCATAGCTGAGGAGCATGCGTCACTACCACCCAATAATTTACGAGGATTTCCTGAGACACAGCAGGCTGGGCTGAGCAGGACCTAGAGCTCCCAAGCATCCACATGAACACTGCGACCTTGTCGGTAGCAAACGGTGATTGCTCAAGAACATGGGATTCCTTGGTGTTCGGAATTAATTTATATAGATGGCACTATCCGTTCTCTGCTTATTCATGGTCAGATTCGCTATTCACTACATGAAATCTTTGATTTGTTGTTTTTGAGCAAGTTGCTTTGCATTTTTGCATTTTTGTGACTGCAGTTATATTTGGATCGTTAATGGATGGAAGTCAATTAAATTAAAGTTGCAGCTCCTTCCGTTCATGTTAATGATTGCGCTGTCATTGCTAATGGCGGCTGGAAGGGGAGAGCAGTTTCGGCTAATAACCCATGCACTTAATTGTTTTGGCTGCTGTAGATTTTGCTGCGACGAGAAACGTCGGCAGACTATGTAGCACAATATATTAAATTTTTATTTAAAGAGACTTTAAAATACAAAGTTAATAAATGTATTTAAAAAGTACGCGTCACTTTTATTTTTTTTTTGTGTTATTGCGCATTAAATAAACGTAGAAGTTTTATTTGTCCGACACACATTAGCTCATAGAAAAGGCCAGCCTCGATTAATAAGTCAACTCGGTGCGGCTTGTAAAATCAAGGATCAGCGAGGCGAATATTTCCAGTCACATTCCAATAGGTTTTATTAAGGGCGATACTTGGCTGGCAATCTGCTATAGTGGAAGCTACGATGGCTGTAATGATTGCAGAGTAATGTAACGTTTGGGATTGTAGATTGACGGTCACAATGCACCCGTCAGTAGCGAAAGGAGCGTTTCCCAGGCCAGCAACTGCCGCTGAAGATGGACTTTTCTTCAACTGAAGCTGTTGAGCGAATCGGGATGTAATTAAATACAGCTGCGACCCTCTCGCAACTCACTGCCGATTTCGTCGAAGTCTAGTTCTTCCAATTTGTTTTGAGCGTCTTCAAATGCAGATTCCATTTTTTCAATCCGCGTTTGCATCACCGACAATGCAATTTCATCATTGGCAGGGGGCGTTTGGTTGAGTCTAGATTGTAGCGCCTGCAACCGCTCATACAAAGACGCCACCTTGCGCTTTAAAAATGACACCCTGTTTGTAGGCGATTCAGCGATTCAGTTTGACTTATTGCACTGTACTCTTAAGCGCGCGCACCAGCTAGTCAAATCAAAGCACAAGAAGAATGCAGATAGCGGGAGCCAACGTATGTATATGTATATATGCTTATGGTCACAGACTCCGCTTTACTGCAATTTACCGCACGACACATGCTTGTACATATGTATAAGAGCGTTTTTAGTTGCTGCCGAAACTAGTAACAACCAGCTCAATTTAAATTTTAATAATTTTATACAACAATACAATGTTAAATAAAAGAAATCACGTCGGGGTCACCAAAATGTTGGGCTTACAAGCTTATTTATTAGCACTTAATAGCGAGAGATTAAGAATAAATTCATGCAACAGACTGATTTATTTATATGCTTATAGCGAGCGTATTGATTATGCGAATTATGTGACAATGTACAATTTTTAACGAAACGATAAATATGAAATCCGATATAGCGAAGGTACGAGACAAGAGTTAGCTGCGGCGTCGCTAGCATTGATGCGCTAGCCGCTTAAGACAAAGTGCAAAAGGTAAAAAAGCGAGATATCAGAAACTGCGATGAGCGCGAAGCGATAAACGCGGGATAATTAACAGCAAATAATATTGAACTATTTTATGATATGCGAGAAGCGCTAAACAAACAAAATAATGGCATTGCTTGCCTCGCAGGGCAAGATGTAACTGAAATGTTATGCAAACATTATATAAATTTAATTTTTAGCTGCTGAACCGAACACTCTGCTTGATCGAAAAGTAGTTGGCTAAATGGAGAATAGTGGTCAATGCCCAGAAATCGGTCCAAGGGACACTTTCATTAAGGCAAGGAATCTGCCAACCAGTAACATTAAATGACTCCACTATACCAGTTAATGACTCTGTAAAATACTTGGGAGTGTATATGGACCGAAGACTCACATGGAAACTTCATATTAAATCGAAACAAGCGCTGCTCAAAGCGTCGGGAGCTCCCGACTAGGGGATACCCTGAACCATATTATACCGACAAAAATGCAACTCGCGCTATGCTCTCGTTTGTAGTAATAAAGAACCCTTGGCAGGGTTCGAACTCGAAACCGCTCTACTTGCCGCCATCTCTACTAAACAGCCACACCAATAATTGAGTCTTAAAGAAAAAAAAAAAATCGAATTCAAATAGCAGAACAGAAAACAATAGCAATTGCAATGCTGTTGATCGAAGCAGATGCGCATGAATGTGGGTGTGTACATGTATACAGATATTCTTGCAATTTGCGCAGCTGCTGCTAACTTGTGCGAAGCCAATACACATAACTTTTGTTTGTTTCTTAACCGATTTTCATGAAATTTTCTACAGTACATCCTTTTGAGCAATAAAATATTTGTGTATTCTCAAAAAGTCAATTGCATTAAAATTGTAGTGAAATTGGTGAGCAATACAATATGCGTTATTAACTTGATTTATAGCTTTGCGGTGGAACTCAATTTGCTCAAAATACAGGATTTCGTTATCGCTTTTTATCGATTGCTTGGAAACGGGGGCAGTTATCGAATATCGGAAACAAACTCGATCTGTGCGGGCACTAGGTGGTCCTAAAGCTGAAATTTTAATTCTCTAGCTCTGATCGGTTCTGAGATCCTTGCGTTCATACATACGGACGGACGGACAGACAGACGGATATGGCTAGATCGACTCGGCTATTGATGCTGATCAAGAATATATACACTTTATGGGGTCGGAGATGCTTCCTTCTGCCTGTTACATACATTTGCACAACCACATTAGACCCCTTCAACTTATTTTAATTGGTTTTAACAGACCGCTCTACTTGCCACCAGCTGTTGATGTTGATCAAGAATATATATTCTTTACACATTTCGAGACAAAATTTTAATACCCTCTGCAACATTATTTATCTCTATATATATAACTGTTTGTCCTGACTCACTGACTGACTGACTGACTGACTGACGGACTGACTGACTGACTGACTGACTGACTGGTGATCAACGCACAGCCCAAACCGTAAGAGCTAGGAAGCTGAAATTTTCACTGTAGTTACCTTATGTGATGAAGGTGCATGTTAAAACGGGATTTCGGGAAATTCCACACGCAAGTATGGAAAAATCGCGAAAAACGTTTGTATGAAACTTTTTTGTTTACTACTGACGTTTCGCCCTCAAATTCATTTCCAAGGATCTACATAAGAAATCATTTGAGACGTGTTTCACATATTTCGTAAAATCGAAACTCCTTCGGTGGACAGAGCATTTCAAAGATTTTTTTTTGGTGAATTTTAAGTTTTGTCCGATTTGCATGAAACTTATTTTCAAAGCCCTACATAATAATATGATGAATACGTGCTTCAGCGATTTGGGAAATTCCACTTGCAACAGTGGTAAGAGGGCGGAAAACTTTTATATGAAAGTAGTTTGCTTACCGTCCGCTCAGTTTCAAAACCATTTTCAAAGCAGTTTGAGAACATTGGTTTTATACCATACGTGCCACGGGCAAAGCCGGGCTATACCCGCTAATTGATTTATAGCTACATATGTGGACTACTTGATTATAAACATGTATTTATTTAAGAAGCTGCATGTCAAGTTTGGTGACCAATGCTCTAAAAACCGGGATTTCGATGTCGATTTTAATCGAGAACTCAAAACTGGGCAAGTTATCGATCGGAAACAAACTCGTACTGCTCGGGCACTAGGAGCAACTACGTACAAAATTTCAAGTCTCTAGCCTTTGTAGGTTAAGATGATATGATAATATGATTTATGATCAAGAGAAAGTTACAAGATTTTGGCGCTTCCATTGATTTAATTTTTGGTTGTAAATTTTGCATTTTTTATACTTTCTTTAAAAAGCTTTTGTTATTTTTGCTGTTGCCTTTTGCTCCAAAAGAAATTGTTTGTGTACGAATATTTTTTGATCGTTTGTTTACTCTATTTTTGCTCACCGATTTTCGTGTCGCAACTTCTGCTTAACTTTAAGCCCAGCAGAAAATATCGTGCTGTAAAAAACCTTCTCTAGAATGTATAGTTCATTATCGCCTTCTCCAAGCGATTGTCCGAATATCACCCCTGTGGTATCCCCTGGAGTAGTTTCAGTAAACCCTATATTTTAACCTGGTACCGTCATCTTCTGGCCGCAAAAGCAGCCCTGCGCGTAAGCCACAAAAAACTAACTTTGTCTTCCGACATAGTTTCTATTCGGTTCGAAAATCAAAACTTTTTTGAATATCTCGCTCAAGAAATGTCCGATTTTGGAATTTTATACCATTTTGGACTCGTAAGGATCAGTTCTATCGATTGTCATAAAAAAAATTAAAATCAAAATGTTGACCAAAATCGACCAAACGTTTTTTGTCAAAATCGGGGTCGGTTCGAAAATCAAAACTTCTTTGATGATTTTTTTTTAATATCTCGGCCAAATAACTTTCGATTTTGGAATTTTATACCATTTTGGACTCGTACGAATCAGTACTATCGAATTGAAAATCAAAATTTTTAGCAAAATCGACAAAAAAAAATAAAAATCAAAATTTTTATCAAAATCGACAAAAAAAAAAAAAAATCAAAATTTTTACCAAAATCGACAAAAAAATGAAAATCAATATTTTTACCAAAATCGATCAAATGCCTTATTACTTCTTTGAGGCTTTCCTCTAGTTCATCTCTTGATACCTCAGTTCGTTTACGTTCAGACTCTTTTATGAGACAGTTTCGAATAAATCGTTTAACATATGGTATAACCCGAAGAAGTCGTGTATACGATGAATATTGACCTAAGAACATCAAGCTAGGCATCTCTTCCAATGATATCTTGTGGCAAATCAACTTCTTGTGACAATACTGACATGTGAGACTGACTGTTGAGTTATTGCAAGGCCATCCTTCCTCCGACCCACTGCTATCCACGCCACCACAGTTCACATGACGTCAAGTTAGATATGCTTATTCCCCGACTCAGATGGCCGGCAGGATTATCATTCGAGGGCACATGTCTCCATTGCCTTCCATTCGAGATCTCCAGAGTTTTGCTTATGCGATTTGAAACAAATACCTTCCAGTTTCCACCTCTTCCACGAATCCAACTGATGATTATCATTGAGTCGGACCAAAAAATAGTACTGCAGAAGCTTATATTAATTCGAAAATGTTGTTTTACTTATAAATTTTCGCAGCTTCAAGAGCAGCACACAACTCAGCTCTGGGTATGGTTAATTATGGCTTAACAGGCGAGACCTTACATTTTAACAGCAGCAACTCCGTATGAAATGCGTGATCCACGGTTGGAACACGTAAATATGCAACCACTCCATAGGCTTGCGTTGATGCATTACAAAAGCTGTGTAGTTCTGCTGCTGCGTTATATATCGTGGTATGCGTATGTCTGAAACAACTGCAACTCCGTTAAAACTTTTCCCATTCTCTTCTAACGGCTGCTGGCACTATGTTATCCCAGCCAATCTTATCCTTCCATAGACGCTGTATCAGTATTTTCCCGGTTACAACAATTGGACTCAGCCATCCCATAGGATCGAATAACCTCGCAACTGTTGACAACATTTAAATGAAATCGAAATTCATCATCCACGGGGCTCCAGTGTATTCCCAGCGTAAGAATTGTGTCCACGCTTTCAAGGTGCAACGATCCCTTCGTTTCTCAAAATTCGATAGGTATCCCTTCTAACAATTTTGGACAATTACTTGCTCACTTACTCAAATGTTCCACTGCGTAACATACCAATTACTTGACTCTGGAAAGCTTCCGCCTCTGCAACACTATCCGTACCAAAAATATGTCATCAACATCATACATCTGATGTTTCACCACATCCACTGCCAATGGAAATGTCTACTTTTTGTCCGCCGCTAACTGTTGCATGCCTCGCAGAGTATAATGGGGTGCTGAACTAGTTCCAATCAAAATTGACCTAATTGCTAAAATATCATTCAATTACTTCCCATTTCTTGTCTTGCTCGAGCCGTCGAATTACAACTCGGACCTTTGTAGTTGATGATGTTTCCTTTATAACTGGGTGATGTTATAAATCCTAGGCGTAACCCGTTCCATTTAGCCCAGCTCCAGATACTCATCAATGGTGTGACAATATTCTTCTTTCAACTTGTCGCCTGCACGCCTGTCCAGATATTCTAACGCTTCAGTGCGCTTCGATATGACGAATCTATCACCATAGTCTGATCCAGATGGCACAAAAGGGGTGGACGTACAAGATATTTTCCCGAAGATAAGCGATGATGAGTATTGACAAACAATTCCTGGCACCACCTCTCCTCCGGTAAGAGACCTGGAGACTCATTGTCGAATTGCTCTAGTTCCCAAAACTCGAATTCCTCAATTGCATCATGAGTGTGTACCTTCACTGCGTGCGATGACACCAACGACGCACGTTCGTAGATCTTTCCAGACACGATATAGTCCAAATGCATATTTTGTGCTAGAGGTGAATCTGTTGGTCCTCCAAAATGTCGGCACCTTGTGGATTAAAATAAATGGGATCGTCTAAACGTGAATCCTTTAGATGTGGACACTTCGTGGTAGATATTCTTCTTTTAGGCATTCTTTGACTCACCTTGGGTAGGACATACGCAAATATCTTATGCTTTACTTGTGGATCATATAGGGATCCTAATTTTAACTCAATTCCTGTAGACTCTTCGGTGATTCTCTCATATGCTAAACCATTGATTTTTATATATACCCTTTTCCTTGTCAGTCGTAGTTGTTGGGCTGCATTCTCTGAAATGAACGATGCTTGGGAATCCTGATCCAAGAAAGCTGGAAACTTCAAGGGGTAGCCATCTTTGGACTCGGTGCTTGGACTTGGTTCTCATCCTTGCCGCAGACGATGCATATGTCCGCTTGTCGAGTAGTAAATGAAGCTTTTGCGTCTCTTTGGCTTGCACGTAAGCCATATACGACTTGCCTATTATTTCTGCCTCGCTACTTCCCGACGATACCGTAATCATCGTTCGATATTGGAATTCGAGAAAAACACAAAGATCTTCAAATGTAGGTAGATCGAGCGACGACGCTAATGAGCGTTCCCAATCTACTCTTAGTTGCTTAGTTAGCTTATTCATCATATAATATACCAGAACTTGAGATTGCTGGCTTATATCAACTCCAGCTTTCTCCAACGAATTCACACATAACCGGCAGGTCTGTACATACCGCCTTAGACACTCGGCGTCTCCATGTTGAGCTGCTAATTGATGATCAAAAACATCCATGTAATTTAAAAACAATACTCGTTTATTGTCATATAAATTCACCAGCATTCTCCATGCCACTTGGTAATTCGATTCAATTAAAGTTAAGTGCTCTATATCATTAGTAGCTTCCTCTGATAGCGAATCCTTTAAATAATGGAAACGATGTAAGTCAGTAAGTCTCCGACAGTGATCGACACGCGATAGAAACACCTCCTTGAATGCTGGCCACATCCCTGATGGCCGTATCGAAATACCTTGTTCTGCTCGTTGCCTCGCACCCGTACAATCTGCTGATGGTTGCGTTTAATTTCTGCGTCAATTTCTACCAGCGATTCATCAGCCTTGTATTTTTTCAGTGATTTATCTAACGATGTTAGCAGTGCAGTTTGCTCAAAATAAATACATAAGGTTTCCGGCCATTCTGATTACCTAACCTTACACGTTGGTGTCAAATTGCACTCGCCATTTCAATTAAGTCGGACTGTTTTCGGCAAACACAATCTAACGTCCCCAGTCCCCAGAATCAATGCTCACAAGAGGCACCAAAAATATACTTGATATCGGCTGCGCCATATGCGGATCCCCAAACTGCCCGTAGATATTATGCGGCCTGCGGTGTGGTTACCAACGGAGACGGCCTTAAGGGTTTTGCACGATCGTAAGAAATTTGAGATTAGAAAAAGTCCCAGACGTGAATAATGACCTAGAGATGTTCACCCAACACGATAAATAAGTCATTATCACGCACATGTGTAGAAACTTTTTAAATAACAAGTAAATAACCTTGTATAGAAGGGACCGGAAGGGTGACAGGGAAAGGCTGGTTTCACTATTTTTTTAATGAAGATTTTTCACGAGGAGTGAATATATTAATTCTAGATTTAGTTATGCTAGAAGAAGATTTTCTAAAACTATAAGTTATCACTGAATCGCACGTAGTGTCACAAGAAAGCCGGGAACCAAAAACTGGCTGAAGAGGGGCAACAACAGTCAAAATAGGACAGTTCCAATTTTGACCCATCAACATGGCTCTGAAGATGAAATAGGAGTTGGTGGGGCTTTTAACAATCTAGGATAAGTTGCTCCAGAAGCTGACTTAGCTGAAGGAACAGGTTCTAATATACGGTCTACAGGAACTACTCCAGAGGATACCACAAGGGTGATATTCGGACAATCGCTTGGAGAAGGCGATTACGACAGCATTGGGGATAAATCAAAGTTGCTAGGAACAGACAAACGTGGTGTAGGTCTTAGGGCAGATGTAGAGGGAAAATGTAAAAATTGATATTTGTTAAGCAACTCGAAGCTCGAGTCAAAGTTACTCGAGCGCTGCTTAAACACATTATTAAGTTTTAAAAATTGATTTCCCACAGAATTATAGACATTATACGATGAACAAAAATAGGGTAAGCTAAAGCTCGAATAATATTCGCACACAAACAATTTTTGTTTGCAGCAATAGGCAGAAGCAAAAAATTGTGAGAGCTCGATGCACAAGCAGAATATTCACAACCGAAAACACCCACAAACATGTGTATGCACCGGAGAGCGCCAAAAAAATTAATCAAAACAAACACTTACAACAAAACGGAACTGAAACTGCGTTTGATAAATAAAGTAATTAATAAACTTACGCTGCACAACAGAAAGCATTTTGCACAAGAAATAAAAGCTTGTTAAATAAACCATATAGGATACAAAATTTTCAAAGAAAAATCAGTAAGAAAAATCAAACTGAGAACTCTTTCCATCTAAAAAAAAATTAAAATCAAAATTTTGACCAAAATCGACCAAACGGCAAGGGGTTACATCACGTTTTTTGTCAAAATCGGGGTCGGTTCGAAAATCAAAACTTCTTTGATGATACTTTTGAATATCTCGGCCAAATAATGTCCGATTTTGGAATTTTATACCATTTTGGACTCGTAAGGATCAGTACCATCTGTTGGATCAAAAGCGTTTTTTTGACCTTTTAAGAATCTTATCTCAAGTGGGCGTGTGTGGATGGTATGAAGTTTTAATAAAGGTTTTACAAATTGATGAGCAACACGACTGACTTCTATGATGATGCTTACAGAACTGATTTCTTAACATAAATTAAGATTAAAGGGACCGAACAATTACAGAGTTCGAAAGAGAGCGAGGCTTTGTACATGTGTATGAGTTCTTATGACATTCAAATAGAAGAGAATTAGCATAATCTTAACATAATCTGCTTTGACTTTGCTATTGATACCCTGACTAATGTATATATGAGGTATATGACCGAACATCCCGGCCGCCTTGAAAGAATTATCTTTCAAGAGACAGGTAGAACAGCCAGCTTATGTACTGGCCGGCAACAGAGTCCAGAGGCAGCGCGAATATATGCGACACGAACCCGGTCATCTTTGCCACTCACAACAGACTCAACACGCCCTAATTTCCAGTGTAATGGCGGTGTGTTTTCCTCATGTATGATGACCATAGAGTCAACTGTGAGATTTGGGGAAGCCGAAGTCCACTTTGTCCTGGCTCGAAGCTCGTTCACATACTCCGCAGACCAACGACGCCAGAATTGCTGTTTAACAGCTGTGATCTGCTCGTAACGATCCAAGTTGGAGATGTTGTTGGTGATAATCTCACGCTCGGGCAAAGCGCGCGGTGCATCTCCATTTAGAAAGTGTCCTGCAGTGAGAGCGCTGAAGTCGTTGGGATCAGATGATAGCGGTGACAGCGGGCGAGAGTTGAGTACTGCTTCTATCTCAACGACTGCGGTGTTCAGTTCCTCAAAGGTGAACCGGGTGTTAGCGAGGGTACGCACCAGCAGACTCTTTGCGCTCTTGACAGCGGCCTCCCAAAGACCGCCAAAGTGTGGAGCCCTAGGTGGAATGAAATGAAAGGTTATCTCTTCAGAGGAACAATATGATAGGATAGCAGCTTGAGTGCTAGTGTTGAACATGAACTTCTTTAACTCGAGTAGCTTGTTGGATGCTCCGACAAAATTTGTGGCGTTGTCACAATAGATGTGCGATACTGGTCCATGCGACGGGCAACCATGCGTTTCAACGATTCCAAAAACTTATTCGTTGAAAGATCTGACACGATTTCAATGTGAACGGCCTTTATGGCCATGCAGACATATATGGCGATATAGGATTTTGTGGGACCCTTGCCACGTATTCGAAGATAGGTGTTCACTGGACCGCAGAAGTCGACTCCAACGTGGCGAAATGGCTTGTCTGTGGATAAGCGCTCAGGTGGCAGGGAACCCATGACTTGACGAAGTAGAACTGGACGATATCTGACACAGTGTACACAAGAACGAACAATGCTGCGTGCTAAAGCTCTTGCGTTTATGACCCAGAATTGAAGCCGCAGCAGTCCAACTAATGCCTTTGGTCCTGCTTTTAATTGCGCAAGTGAAGATGCCGAACATAATTGTGGACAAATTGCGATTCCCTGGGAACAAGTTAAGGATGCCTTTGACGAGAGGGGATATCAGCATGCTCGAGTCTGCCGCCAACCTTAATGAGCTCGTATCCAGAAGAGTCATCTATGAAGGGGCTGAGAAATTTCAGATTGCTTTTCAAATCTCTTTGTTTCCTTAGCAATTGCAAATCTTCCTTGAAATGGTGCTGTTGGACAGGGTGTTCCTTTTTGGCGATATAGGAAAACCGGAACATATATGCCATAACTCGAAGCGCCCGAATGTATGAACTAGTTCCGATCAGCCAGTCCAGAATAGAATCACTTTCGATAATTGCAGCAAATGTAGACTTCCGTTTTTCAGCATCGATAATGTCCATGTCCAAATCATTGTCGAATTGTTGGCAGGGCCATTGAGTCTCGGAATCACGCAGAAACGCAGGTCCTGTAAACCAAATTGATTGCTGGAGCTCATTAGCTGGGCATCCACGTGACACGATGTCAGCAGGGTTCAATTTTGACGGTACATGTCTCCACTTTCCATCTGCTGTTTGATCTTGTATAATGGATACTCTATTTCCAACAAATGTCGACAAGGTGATAGAGTGTTGTTGCAGCCAGTGCAAGACAATCTGCGAATCAGACCAGAAATGCGCGCTGTGCGGCTTGCCGATGAATATGTTTTTGACACTTGTATATAACTTAACTCTAATCGAGGAAGCGTCAGCTTCTTGACAGGAGCCACCCGAGATTTAGCAGTCAGGAGCTGAACCTGGACATTGCCATACGAGTCCGTGGAACGCACATATACGCAACAGCCGTAAGCACGTATTGATGCGTCACAGAAAGCGTGCAGTTGTATGTCTGTGAGCTCAGCTTGCAAGCAAAAACGGGGTACTGAAATCGACGACAATTCCTTGAGAGACGTTACGCAGTTTCTCCATGCTTGTAGAAGTGATTGCGGAACAGATTCATCCCAGGCGAGTTTTAGCAGCCATAGCTCCTGTATGATGATTTTCGAAACGATAATGATTGGGGCCAGCAATCCTAATGGATCGAACAGAGAAGTCGCAGTCGAGAGAATAGTCCTCTTTGTGACTGTTGAATACAATTTTTTGGGTTTAAATTCAAATAGTAGCACATCACGACGTTGATCCCAAGCTACGCCAAGTGCGCTAGTGACAGTGTTTTCATCCAAGTTTAAATCCTTTACCGATTCGTCGTTCCTGACGGCGGGATGATTGGAGTGCCACTTAACCAATGGGAAGTGTCCTCGGCGAAGTATCTCGGTGACCTCGTGTTTGATGTTCTGCAACTCGATGAGCTCGTTTGCTCCGCATAGCAGATCATCAACATAAAACGATGATTTTACAATGGATGCGCCAATGGGAAACTCGTTCACATGCAGATCTGCCAGATATTGCAAACTGCGAACTGCTAAGTATGGGGCCGAGGCCGTTCCATACGTCACTGTATTTAGCTCAGAGGTCTGCAAATCAGCATCAGGGGATGCTCTCCAAAATATATATTAAAATTTCCGATCCACTGGGCTGACTAAAACTTGTCTATACATTTTCGTAATGTCCGCTGTGATGGCGTAACGAACCAATCGAAAACGAAGGAGAGGTATATACAGATCTTCTTGGAGTGTTGGGCCAACGAGAAGCAAATCATTCAATGAATGCTGGGACGATGAAGTGCACGAGGCGTCAAACACGACTCGTAACTTCGTTGATGCACTGCTGGGTTTAAAAACACAATGATGAGGTATATAAAAGTGTGGCTCACTTAATCTCGGATTCGTCACTAAAGTCATATGGCCAAGATCCTCATATTCTTTCATGAAGGTTACATATTGCGATTGAACAGTAGGCTGCTGACTGAGGCGCCTCTCGAGCGATAAAAAACGACGACGTGCAACATCGCTTGAATTGCCAAGGCTCATTGGATCTCCCTTGAAAGGTAGACGCACAACAATCCTGCCGTTATTCATCTGTGTTGTCCTTGAATACATATCTTCACAGAGCCGATGTTCTGGATTGATTGACTTTGGAGAATTTTCTAGAGCATCAATGCTCCACCGTAATTGAAGATTTTTGTCAATTGACTCCTCCAGAAAGCAAGCACGTTGATGACTGCTTAGCTGACTGATGACGATACTTGCCAGACACAATCCATCCAAGCAACGTTTTCTGAAGGACTGGCAAATTGTCTCCGAGCTTAATCTGTCCAACAGCCAGGCATTCGAAAAATGCCTCGGTACCGAGAAGGAGATCAATCCGACCTGACCTGTGGAAAGTTTCGTCCGCAAGTGGTGTATTCGCGGGTAACCTCCAATCTGAGGTGTCGATTTCCGAATCCGGCTGGTAGGCAATGTGAGACGTTATGCAGAACTGTAGTGTTACTTCAAATGGTGACAATCGAGATTTAATACCAGTAGTTGTACAGTTGTTAATTTTAGTCGAGGTCTCCCCTATGCTGCGGATTTCGAAATGATGCTTATCACGGCGTAGATGCAGCCGTTGGGCGAATTGATCAGTTATGAAATTGACTTGGGAACATGACTCAAGCAATGCTCTGCCTTGTTTATACGCCCCTGATGAATCTCGCACTAGTACCTTTGCAGTAGCAAGAATTATTTGTCCGCCTGGCGATTGATTCATATGCGAGTGCGTTGCAGCAGGAGTCGTTGTTGAGGACATTTGCGCTATGGATGATGGCGATGTAGACGATGATGATGCAGGCGGTTGGCCAAAATGCGTGTGATGGCGATGCTTGCAGCTTCGACAACGATTGTTAGACGGACACTGAGCCATCCGATGTCCTAATTGAAGGCAATTAATGCAAAGACCAGCATTTTTTACGACTCCGTACTTGAGTTTAGGACTCATGTCTTGAAACTGAAAACATTGTACAATTTTATGGTCGGAGCTGGAACAAACAGTGCATGTTGGATTAGTAATAGCAAATGATAGTCCCTTGCTAGGCTTGTACACGTGTTTTTGTTTCGAAGAATCAGCCATTCGATACGATGCAATGCCGCTTGATTGCAGAAACTGGCAATGACGTTCCAAAATAGTTGTGCAGTGAGCCCAATTTGGCAATGTACGTAAGTCAAGAGACTCATTCCACTTGTTACGAGTTTGCTGGTCACATTTTCCGATGACGATGAATATCAACATGGCTTGGGCAATATCTGATCCGGTACCCAATGACGATAATGATGAATACAGGGCTGACGCATTGTCCAGCAGACTGCGCAGCTGATTTCCGTCCGGTTTGTCGACTGGCTGTAGGTTGAATAGTGATTCTATTGTGTCTAAAAATGTACGTGTAGGATTATCATAACGTTCACTTAAACGAGCAAGAGCCTTGGGATAATTTTCCTGAGTCACTTGGAATGCCTTTACTGCCTGTAGGGCAGGGCCCTTCAAGCAAATCAGCAGATGATTAAACTTTTCAATGTTCGAAAGAGAGTACTCACGACCGATAATCTGATTGAATGATGTAATGAAGTTTTTAAACTCTGCTCGTTTCCCATCAAATACAGGCGGAGCCAATCGAGGAAGACTCGATGGCGGCGAAGAGCGAATTGGAGCAGGGTTAGAAAATGAGGTGCTGTGCAGTACATCATCCAGTTGGGATTGGATGGACAATTTGATACTCACATATGTGTCTTCCACCTCTGCACGTCCATTGTCCTGACGATCTTCCAATTCAATTTCAGATTGTACTTCCAAAACCTCCTTAATGTATATCTCCAACATGTCCATGCGTAATTGTAGCTCACCGTGTGATAATCTTTTTTCACTGCCATCGACCTCAGTAGACACTCTTACAACATCCTCTAAGTGTGCGATATTGCGTTTTATGTTCGCTCGCTTACGTAAGTTTGCTTCAAGAGTTGACATGTATCGAGAATGTTGTGATCACCGATGTGACCGAGCGACAGTTTTGATACTGGCAAATTTTCACAGCCTAACTTTAACCTGATAATGTCACTCTCACCGATGTGAGCGAGCGACAGTTCAAATGCTCCCACTGTTAACAGAACAGCTAAGACTTGTAAATGTTGCGCTCACCGATGTGAGGGTCGCTTGCAGTGATGAAGCAAAATGCAGTGAACAAGCAGAGGCAGCGAGCTTCCAGCGACGAAGCAACGGTAACGAGAATGCAGCAGCAAAGCGAAGGTAGCGAGTTTCCAGCGACGAAGCAACGGCAACGAGAAAGGAGATGTGAGGCAAAGGCAATGAGCAATCAAGTCAGAGCGTATCCAGCGCGAAGTAACGGCTACAAGAATGCAGTAGCGAAGCGAAGGTAGCGAGTTTCCAGCGACGAAGCAACGGCAACAAGAAAGAAGAGCTGGCCAAATGTTGCTGTCGATGCTGTATTTTGCGAAGAGTTCGATAAAACCTTTCTCCAACGAAATGTTGCGCGGCAACGATATGCCGTCAATTTCCACACACTAGCCCCACGTTGGGCGCCAAAATGTTGGATCAAAAGCGTTTTTTTGACCTTTTAAGAATCTTATCTCAAGTGGGCGTGTGAGGATGGTATGAAGTTTTAATAAAGGTTTTACAAATTGATGAGCAACACGACTGACTTCTATGATGATGCTTACAGAACTGATTTCTTAACATAAATTAAGATTAAAGGGACCGAGCAATTACAGAGTTCGAAAGAGAGCGAGGCTTTGTACATGTGTATGAGTTCTTATGACATTCAAATAGAAGAGAATTAGCATAATCTTAACATAATCTGCTTTGACATTGCTATTGATACCCTGACTAATGTATATATGAGGTATATGACCGAACACTATCGAAAAAATGAAAAACAAAATTTTTACCAAAATCGACCAAATGGCACCAATCTATTACTTCTTTGAGGCTTTCCTCTAGTTCATCTCTTGATACCTCAGTTCGTTTACTCTCAGACTCTATTATGACTACGATGAATATTGACCTAAGAACATCGAGCTAGGCATCTCTTCCAATGATATCTTGTGGCAAGACAACTTCTTGTCTCAATACTTACATGGGAGACTGACTGTTGATCAGTGTTATTGCAAGGCCATCCTTCCTCCGGCCCACTGCGGTCCATGCAACCACAGTTCACATGACGTCAAGACTCAGATGGCCGTCAGAATTATCATTCGAGGGAACATGTATCCATTGTCTTCCATTCGAGATCTCCAGAATTTTGATTATGCGATTTGATACAAATACCTTCCAGTTTCCACCTGCTCCACGGATCCAACTGATGGTTATCATTGAGTCGGACCAAAAAATAGTACTGCAGAAGTTTATATTAATTCGAAAATGTTGTTTCAAATACTTATAAATTTTCGCAGCTTCAAGAGCAGCACACAACTCAGCTCTGGGTATGGTTGATTATGGCTTAACAGGCGAGACCTTACATTTTGACAGCAGCAACTCCGTATGAAATGCGTGATCCACGGTTGGAACACGTAAATATGCAACCACTCCATGGGCTTGCGTTGATGCATTACAAAAGCTGTGTAGTTCTGCTGCTGCGTTATATATCGTGGTATGCGTATGTCTGAAATTTTGGGCAACTCCGTTAAAAACTTTTCCCATTCTCTTCTAACGGCTGCTGGCACTATGTCATCCCAGCCAATCTTATCCTTCCATAGACGCCGTATCAGTATTTTCCCGGTTACAACAATCGGACTCAGCCATTCCATAGGATCGAATAACCTCGCAACTGTTGACAGAATTGACCGCTTCGTAGTAAGCCTGCTGATAGTTCAAAATTTAAATTTTTTTTTTTTTTTTTTTTTTTTTTTTAATTTATTATTAAGTGTAGAACCTGTACAATCATAATTTAGTACCTTAACAACACATGGATAGAAATGTTATCTAGAGCCGAACCCCATAACGTAGTACGAGGATTTTAATGCGGGTGGTCTTACTGGCGCCCAATCGTCTTGGAAAAACCTTGCCGTTTGAGTCGCCTTAGAGGTTGGGCTGGGAGTAGTCCTCTGGCGAGCAGGCTGCGGTGTCTCAGCAATCTGTCACTGAATCTGCTTGTGTGCCTTCCAATCTGTTCTTCGACTGTATGCACTTTGAGGTCTTTATGGAGTGTAGAACCGCGTACGTACCAGGGACAGTTGGTTATCTGTCGTAGTACCCGATTCTGCAGTACCTGTATGCGTTTATAATTTGATTTGGCTGCAATCCCCCAAATCTGCACTCCATAGAGCCATGTCGGCAAAATACAGTGCACGTATACAGCTCTTTTGCATCTCAGCGGCAGGGTGCTCCTTTTATTGTTGAGCCACCGCAGTTGTTGCAGTCTGCGGCGACATTTTTTTACCGTAGCTTTGAGGTGTGGCCCAAAGGTAAGGCGCTTGTCTAAGGTGATGCCGAGATACTTAGCTTGTGGCGGCTGCTCGAGGGTAACTCCTTCAAGCTGAATTGGAGGGATATGCATCCGCATTTTGATGGTGAAGCATGGGTTAATAGTTTTTAACGGGTTAACCTTCAAATTCCACCGTTTGCACCAAGCTGCGAGAGTATCCAGATACCCCTGAAGTCCATTGCTAGCTTCTACGCAACTTTTGGAGTTATAAATGACTGCGATGTCATCTGCATATGTCGCAATAATAGCCTTAGAGGGATCTTCCATATGTTGAGAGGTAGGGCTGGGTATATATGAGGTATACAACGAGTAGAGCAGCGGGCCAAGAACACTGCCCTGTGGCACTCCTGCTCTTATAGTATAGGTGGACGAGTATGTGTCCCTTACCTTGACCTTGAACTCTCGTACTTCCAGATATGACCTTAGAAGGCCATAGTACGGTGCGGGTAAAAGGTTTTTTATTTTGCACAGTAATCCATCGTGCCACACCTTATCGAACGCTTGCTGCATGTCAATGAAGACAGCGTTTGAGAACTCCAGGTCATCAAAAGCCTGCATGATGTGCTTCACCAATCTGTGGACCTGTTCCACAGTGCCGTGTCCCTCTCGAAATCCGAATTGGTGATCCGGCAAGATATTGCATTGGCTTGTAATGGCAGTAATCCGATTGGCAATAGTCCTCTCCCATAGTTTAGACAGGGAGGGTAAGAGACTTATTGGCCGATACGACTCAGGATCAGCTTCTGGTTTGCCTGGCTTGTGAATCATCATAATCGCTGCTAGTTTCCATTGCTTTGGGAACACTTGGAGCCGGATAATAGCGTTAAAAATTAGCACTATATACAGAAGCGCGCTTGTAGGCAGGGCTTTCAGCGTAGCATTACAGATTCTACCGATACCCGGAGCTTTATTTTTCGGCAATAGCTGGATCGCGTCGATTATTTCTTCAATCCTTATAGGCTCAATAGGCAGGGACATCTGCAGGGGGGTCTGCAGAGTCTGATGGGTCTCCCTGGTCTGCTCTATAGTAGCAAATTCATAAGGAGTGAAACGATCCTCAAGATGATATCCGAAAGCATTAGCCTGTTCCCTTTCGTTTTTTAAAGGGTTGTCGTTTGAGTGATTTTGTACATTTCCATAGAGAGTAGCTCGCATCAACGGTGTAGTCCATAGAAGCCAGTTTTTGCTCGAAGAAATCACTTCTGAGTTCCCTTAGGAGGTTACGAAGCTGTTTTGCTGCTCGGTTCCACAAAATTCGGTCCCAAGGATCTTGAGATCGAATTGCTCTTCTTCGAAGGCACCTCTTTGTTCTCATCAGCTCTTTAGCCTCCCTCGTGAGAACAATGCCATAACGAATGGGACGTGACTCGGTGTTGGGTGGAGTTGTGGCAGTAGCAGCGCTATGTATATTTTCAGTTAGAAAATCTACTGCATTCTCAATGTCTACTCCAGAGTCCAAGGTCGGATTTAATTGAATCGAGCATTCAAGATGTTGTCTGAAAGCCATGATGTCAGTACGGTTGGTAATTAATCGAGGGCTTGGCCTGACATAAGAACCATCTGTTTGCAAATTTACAACAAGGGCTATATGGTCAGACTCTAGATCTCAGCTTTGGCCGATATTTGTTTGAGAATCCGGTATCCCATGGTATAATGCGAAATCAATGCAACTAGGTGTGTGACTAGGCACATATGGGTATCTAGTTGGTGATCCTGTTGCGAGAATATTAGCTCCTCTGGCTGTAATGGCTTCGCCTAGTTCTCGGCCCCTGGGTGAATTGTAGGTATCTCCCCACAGCCAATGTCGCGTATTCCAGTCTCCACCAACCAGATACCTTTGGCCGCAAGAAGCGAGTATGTCACTGAAATGCCTTTCTTCAATTCTATTTCTTGGTGGGCAGTATATGGCGCTAAATTCAATGTCTCCCAAACCTGTGGCAACTTTTATTGAGGACATTTGTATGGTGCTCGTTTCAATTACTCTTTGTGGAAAATGGCGGAGAGAAATCCTCACGAATACCGCCGCTCCTCCGACACCGTGATTGTGACGGGATGGCTTGTAAGCTGGATAGAGGGTGTACCCATGTATTTTGACTGTTTCTCCTCGGTTTAGTCTGATCTCACTTAGAAGGAGAATGTCGACCTTGTTGTTGTGCGCGAAGAGCTCAACTTCACTGGCTTTTCCTGCGATGCCATTAACATTCCAGATAAGGATCTTGAGTGGATTCATTGGGAGGCTGTGGCGTTGTTATGAAGCTGGGGAGTCGATCCTTCCCCTGTCCATTGCTTTAACATGCTGGCCATTTCATGGACCATTTTTTCAAGCCGTTCTAGTCGTTGACTATTTTGCTTGTTTTGTTGTTGTTGTTCCCGTTGCTGCTCCTGAAGCCACAAGAGGAATTGCTGCTGCTGCTGTAGTTGCAGCTGTTGTTGCCATTTCTGAAATTGCTGTTGCTGTTGTTCCAATAATGATTGAACGTCAGCTGGATGCTGCTGCTGCCTGATATTTTCTATTGGCTTTAGTAGCTGATGTTGCGCTTGCAAGCCATGTAGACGGCGTTGGGCAGGTTCGTTGCCGTTCCTTGCTATCGAGGCATAGGACTTGCCTCCAGTATTGACTCTAGGAATGTTAGGTATTTGTTGCTGTAGAGTTGGTTGCTGCTGCTGCTGTTTCCTTTGTGGTTGTTTCTGCTTTGGTTGATCTTGATTCCTCCTGATCTGTCTAGACGGTTGCGTGTGAGCCTGTTGCTTCATTGAAGAGCCCATTGATCGTCGTAGATAGTCCTGGTACCATTGGCAGCCTTTGTAGCTTGCCATATGATTCCCTCCACAGTGCAAACAGGAAGTCTGTTCATCATGGGGACGTGTGCATAGCTTGGTGAGATGATCTTCACCACATCGTGCACAATTGGGGTAACGACGGCAGTATTTGGCTGTGTGTCCGTATTCCTGACATCGTGTGCATTGGGCGATTTCAGATGTTTTGCGCATCCTCTCTATCCTCACTTTTTGTCGGCAAAGAGTTTTGATATCAAATATATCATTAATTTTTGCGCATGGCCTTATATTAATGAAAAATATATTGAGTTTTCCATCTTTGTTACTCCTTGGTCTTGGGTTATGTACCTGCAGAGCATCAAAGCCATTTTTTTTTAAATTGTCAATAATTTCGTTGTTTAAAGTGCTATGGTGAAGCCCCTTAACTACTATCCTGTATGGTTTCTCTTCCTGCAATTGATAGGTATGGAACTCAATACCAATACCATCAAAATGATTGACAATTGCTCTGTAAGTGTCACTGTCTTTGGGAAATATTCTGGCCGTTTCTCCTTGGTTGACTTTCACTGCCACGTTATCTAAACTAGTGACCTCCATAATGAGTTCAAAAAGATCATTAAGGTCAGTAACACTCACAACTATTTGCGGTGGCTTTCGGGTACCGTGAAGCTGGTCGTTGGTATTGGTTGCGTTATGTTGTGGGTTGTTGGCTGTGACACTTACATCAATACTGACGTTAGTATTGTTCTGCTGATCAGCCTCAGAAGTGCTAGTGGGGCTTTCATTTGGAGTTCCGTGGCTTTCAACATGGCTTTCGTTTGTTGCATCCATGTCCATGTCCATGTCTAGCAAGGCAAACCTGTTGCCAGAGATTGCCATACTTGTTGATGCTGAGGGCGAGACTAGCTTCAAATCTTTATTCGGCCTCTTAGAGCTAGTATTGGGAGATACTGGTTTCTTCCTCTTATTTTTCAAGTTCTTTTGGGCTGCCACCAATTTTGTAGCAGCTTCACTAAGAACTAAGGAGTCTATTTTAGAAGCTCCACTGATTGTTGGAGAGGTAGGGTCTGAGGAGCATTGGGTAAAGCTAGCTGCATGGTTATCCATGCTTCCGCAATGGCTCACACTGCTGGTTGCAGCAGTTGCCGTGGTGTAAATAGAATTACTAGTGGCACTAGTAAATGTTAAAGTTGTTGTTATTGTGCTGATGCTCTGAGTATCAGTACGTAACAGGCTATTAATAAAATCTGTCCTGATTTCCAATGGTGATTTTCCAGCTCCTTGGCGCATTTTTCCATAATCAATCGGCTTATTACTAAGCTGAGAGTTAGAAAAAAGGTTCTTGTCCATATTAAATTAGTTTATATTTGTTAACTTTAAAGTTAAAGTTAAGCTTATAAACAGATAACTTAGCTGATAAGCACCGCGTTTATTGCCCCTCTTGTGCGGCTGCGCGCGGAGAGAGGGGTAATGTTTTGCCCAAACGGGCAACGAATGCAGTCTTATCGCACTACACTTGCGTTTTGTTGTTGTCAAACTGCCGACACTGCACAAGACAGCGTCCGAACTGTTCGATTTGTGCTATTTTTAGCACACGTAGATTGCACAATTGATCAACTCGTACTTTGACTATGCGCGGCACAACCGATCTCGATGAGAGCAGATTAGCGACTCTCAAAATTTAAATGTAATCGAAATTCATCATCCACGGGGCTCCAGTGTATTCCCAGCGTAAGAATTGTGTCCACGCCATCAAGGTGCAACAATCCCTTCGTTTCTCGAAATTCGATAGGTATCCCTTCTAACAATTTTGGACAATTACTTGCCCACTTTCTCAACTCAAATGTTCCACTGCGTAACATATCAATTACTTGACTCTGGAAAGCTTCCGCCTCTGCAACACTATCCGCTCCAGAAAATATGTCATCAACATCATAAATCTGGTGTTTCACCACATCCACTGCCAATGGAAATGTCTCCTTTTTGTCCGCAGATAACTGTTGCATGCCTCGCAGAGTTTAATAGGGTGCTGAACTAGTTCCAATCAAAATTGGCCCAATTGCTATAATATCATTCAATTACTTCCCACTTCTTGTCTTGCTCGAGCCGTCGAATTACAACTCGGACCTTTGTAGTTGATGATGTTTCCTTTATAACTTGGTGATGTTATAAATCCTAGACGTAACCCGTTCCATTTAGCCCAGCTCCAGATACTCATTAATGGTGTGCTAATATTCTTCCTTTAACTTGTCGCCTGCACGCAGGCGCCTGTCCAGATATTCTAACGCTTCAGTGCGCTTCGATATGACGAATCAATCACTATAGTCTGATCCAGATGGGACAAAAGGGGTGGACGTACAAGATATTTTCCCGAAGATAAGCGATGATGAGTATTGACAAACAATTCCTGGCACCACCTCTCCTCCGGTAAGAGACCTGGAGACTCATTGTCGAATTGCTCTAGTTCCCAAAACTCGAATTCCTCAATTGCATCATGAGTGTGTACCTTCACTGTGTGCGATGACACCAACGACGCACGTTCGTAGATCTTTCCAGATATAGTCCAAATGCATATTTTGTGCTAGAGGTGAATCTGTTGGTCCTCGGTATGCTTCACCTAACATCAGCTCATCATAAATATCGCACTCGAGCAAAATGTCGACACCTTGTGGATTAACATAATTAGGATCGTCTAAACGTAAATCCGTTAGATGTGGACACTTCGTTATAGATATTCTTCTTTTAGGCATTCTTTGACTCACCTTGGGTAGGACATACGCAAATATCTTATGCTTTACTTGTGGATCATATAGGGATCCTAATTTTAACTCAATTCCTGTAGACTCTTCGGTGATTCTCTCATATGCTAAACCATTGATTTTTATATATACCCTTTTCCTTGTCAGTCGTAGTTGTTGCATTCTCTGAAATGAACGATGCTTGGGAATCCTGATCCAAGAAAGCTGGAAACTTCAAGGGGTAGCCATCTTTGGACTCGGTGCTTGGACTTGGTTCTCATCCTTGCCGCAGACGATGCATATGTCCTCTTGTCGAGTAGTAAATGAAGCTTTTGCGTCTCTTTGGCTTGCACGTAAGCCATATACGACTTGCCTATTATTTCTGCCTCACAATTCCCGACGATGCCGTAATCATCGTTCGATATTGGAATTCGAGGTAAACACAAAGATCGGGCGACGACGCTAATGAGCCTTCCCAATCTACTCTTAGTTGCTTAGTTAGCTTGTTCATCATATAATATACCAGAACTTGAGATTGCTGGCTTATATCAACTCCAGCTTTCTCCAACGAATTCACACATGACCGGCAGGTCTGTACATACCGCCTTAGACACTCGGCGTCTCCATGTTGAGCTGCTAATTGATGATCAAAAACATCCATGTAATTTAAAAACAATACTCGTTTATTGTCATATAAATTCACCAGCATTCTCCATGCCACTTGGTAATTCGATTCTATTAAAGTTAAGTGCTCTATATCATTAGTAGCTTCCTCTGATAGCGAATCCTTTAAATAATGGAAACGATGTAAGTCAGTAAGTCTCCGACAGTGATCGACACGCGATAGAAACACCTCCTTGAATGCTGGCCAATCTATGAATTTACTGCTGAAAGTTGGCAGCCTAACCGTGGACAGATTCACTTCCTCCATAGGGGTCATACACTGTTTATTCATAGTCTGATGCAAACACGTCTCATTGAATGCGGTAGATGCCGGATGTCTTTGCTCTTTGTATCCATGCAACTCATTACATAATTCAGCTACTCTCACGATGTAGGTCTCCTCAAACACATCCCTGATGGCCGTATCGAAATACCTTGTTCTGCTCGTTGCCTCGCACCCGTACAATCTGCTGATGGTTGCGTTTAATTTCTGCGTCAATTTCTACCAGCGATTCATCAGCCTTGTATTTTTTCAGTGATTTATCTAACGATGTTAGCAGTGCAGTTTGCTCAAAATAAATACATAAGGTTTCCGGCCATTCTGATTACCTAACCTTACACGTTGGTGTCAAATTGCACTTACCATTTCAATTAAGTCGGACTGTTTTCGGCAAACACAATCTAACGTCCCCAGTCCCCAGAATCAATGCTCACAAGAGGCACCAAAAATATATTTGATATCGGCTGCGCCATATGCGGATCCCCAAACTGCCCGTAGATATTATGCGGCCTGTGGTGTGGTTACCAACCGAGACGGCTTTAAGGGTTTTGCACGATCGTAAGAAATTTGAGAATAGAAAAAGTCCCAGACGGTTGTTCACATAAGTTGAAAGACTTTAACTTTTATTGAACTTAACCTAAATATTATAATTTTAAGTCTGACTTACACAGACCTGACGTCCGGTGACTTGGACTGACGCTCACAGACTTTACCATGTGTCGCAAGTTCTGCTGTTACTAAGCTAGCAAATTTAAAGCTCAATAGAATTACAAAATACAAGAAAGTAAGAAAACTAAAAGTTACAGAACCGAAAGCTCGAACGCTTGAGAAGGCCAATAAATTCAACTCAACTCAACCGCGGTAGCGCCTGATCCAATGAGTGAAGTTGAGCAGCCGAGGCAAGCGCGCGGCTCGCGAGCGAGCGTGTCGGCACTTTTGCGATGACTATCAAAACGATTAGACGTGTGTCGAAGATGACAAAAGAGGCAAACATAACCCTAAACGGGTAGCGGAGCGCTAGGGTTCCAGACTTTATGAACGACTATCAGTGTGAGTAGACGTGTAGTGAAAAGAAGTGCGAGCAACGAAACGCAAAATCTGCAGCGGAGCGCTAAGGCAGTGCGGCACAGTTTTAGTTTAGGAAACATAGTAGGGTCGTGATTAATAAACATGTGAATTAAGTGAATGTAATGAGATCTACGAAGGAAATTGCGACTTCTTGTATTCTCGGGCGGTCTCACTATTTCTAACATCGGGAATAGCCGATGTTCACCCTCACCTAGCGATGGCACGAGGCTACGGCCCGGTAGTGCAGTTGATGCGAGGCTACGGCCCGATAGTGTAATTGGAACGTGGCTACGGCCCGATAGCGTAGTTGGTGCGTGGCCACGGCCCGGTAGTGTAGATGGTGCGAGGCCACGGCCCGGTATTGTAAATGGTGCGAGGCTACGGCCTGGTAGAGTAGGCGGTACGAGGCTGCGGCCCGGTAGAGTAGGTGTTGTGAACATAGAGAGAGGTATAGTTTGATCGGAACATTCACTTACCCCAAATCAATAACAATAGCAATATCACAATATCGCAAGTAGTGTCACAAGATAGCCGGGACACAAAAACTGTCTTAAGAGGGGCAACAACAGTCAAAATAGGACAATTCCAATTTTGACCCATCAACATGGGGCTGAAGATGAAATAGGAGTTGGTGGGGCTTTTAACAATCCAAATTTTGCAGGGGTGGCAACGCCTAGCTCAGGATCCACCGCCTTGAGCGAAAAAAAGGTGAGAGAGTATAGGCGGTTTCCCGCCCGATTCGTTCGTAGGGTAATGTGCGGATCGGATGCCCTTGCTAATGCTCTTGGCCTACAACTTGGCCGTTGACTTAAACGTACAGCTGTGCATATGGGCAGAAACGGTGACCACATTTGAATGTATACGTGTGCCGAATTTCGGCATCTATGATGTTGCTGCCCAAATGTACAGCAGGATTTCGACTTGGTCAGCAGTTAACAGCTGATGTGTTGTGCGCAAGCGCACCTTTAAAAAAATTGTTCGAGAAAATATAAGTAACATTGTTATGCCGAATGAAACAAAACTGGCATTTTCTTTTTATTAATTGTGCCGAAAAAAAAAATACAATAAAATCACATGCGATGAAATAACGCCACGCAATATAAAATGTATATCTGTACAATTTGAAGATCGAGCAACGCAACAATTTAATTTTCTTTAAAGTCTCGGGCAACACAAAATCTTAGGCAGTAAATAACACAAAAACTTTAACTTAAACGCGACAAACCCAGTGGCGCGCACCCCAATAAATAAAAATCGGACTAAGACCAATATAGTACAGGTCCAAGATCACGTCACGGCGCTGGGCCAAAGGGCGGTCTGACGCTGTGGCCCGTCTAGGTTGCTGTAAAGCAGAAAAAATGTATTTTCATAATTAAGATACGTTTTTTTTTTGCCCTCTGTATAATTAAAAATTTAATTTGAAAAAAAAGGGGAAAACATCTATTGCATAGAAAAGGAGGACTTATTATATATAAAAGAAATAATCATTTACTTACACCGCCCTTACCACAGAGAGATCTTTAGGTAGGCTAAGCCATTTAATTCATATAAATTCTTAAATATAAGAATTTTTCTTACATACCATTTTTTTCAGATTGGTAACACAAGTTAATAACCCAACTTATATTGCCAACCAATCTAAGCCACAATTGTAATGCAATTGACTTTTTGAGAATACACAAATATTCTATGGTACAATAATATATACTGAAGAAAATTTCATTAAGATCGGTTAGGAGAAAACCAAAGTTATATGTAACTGCGCAATTGGATGGCACAGCTAACAAAAACATCAAGAATCTGTTTACACACACACATTCATGCGCGTCTGCTTCGCATTCTATCGCATTCTAACAGCATTGTAATTGCGACTTTTTTCTGTGATGCTATTTTAGTTCGTTTTTTTCTCATTAATACTTAATTATTGGTGTAGCTGTTGAGAAGAGGCATAGCAAGTATTGCGGTCTTTCGAGAGTTCGAGCCCTACCTGGGAAACTATTTTTTTTTTGTTTTTTTTTTTGCTGGTTTGTCTGTTGACTAGAGTCGTTGCGCGAACTGCATTTGGTGTTGGAATAAGAGGGTTCAGAGTATTCCCTAGCGGGAGCTCCCGACTAGAACCTCTTACTTGTTTGATATCGATTGTGCGGATTGCGGGCCAGGGATGAACCGATGAGCCAGCCGGCGCGGACCAAAGAGAAACAAGCAGTTCGTAACAAAATCTTTTAGATTTTCATAGCTCGAGTCACCAAACTTGGCATGTAGCTTCTTGAATAGTATATATATATATATATATATATATATAGTGACATATTCACAACAACCGCATTTTGAACTTTTGAACCACTGTTATTCATAAGCTACATTGCATGGCATAACCCACTGTGTGTTTACTAATTGAATAATCATAACAATAACATGCCTTCTGCATCCGAATTCAAATAACGCTAACAGCAGCAAAAATCCTAAGAGCAGAATGCCTTCTGCAGCCGAGCTCACATATTGTCAACAATCATTTATAAACAAAAACTGATCAACAGAAAGGCGCTTGCATAAACAAGCTGCAGCCGCTGTCCCTTTGCAAAAAGTCACGTACTCCAATTATTATTTAGCTTTAAATATAGCGTAAGCCAATTTTTGTACTTCAGTCTTAATCCAGATATTCAACATAATAAACTGATAAAAATTCACTCTCGTGAAATAATGTCTTTTTATTCAAATTCATAACTACGTTATTGGCGCAGCCGGTAGGATAGCATTTTGCGAAAAGAAATAAATTAAAGTTCGTGAGTGATACGATCAATTAAAGAGAGGCTTATCCATACAACTGGTGTCTTCTCTGTTCAACAAGTGTAATTGTGCACAGTATTACAACTAAATCGAATATATTTCAACTCCAAAATTCGCTATCCGCAAAAGAACTTAACGTGTCAAAACAATTCAAGCAACGTATAAATCCAATTCGGTCGTTGCAACAAAGTGAATTTCGTAACACAAACTAAATTAAAAAAAAAAAAAAAAAATGGAGCAACCAGAAGGCTCTCATGTGGCTGCACTTGCAGCAATGAATAAATTAAACGACCAAAATTTAAACCAATTGCTTCAACAAATACGGAACGTGCCAGCCTTTGAGGGAGACCCTATAACCCTGGGTCCATTTATCAGAAGGATGGATTACCTGCTTCAACTGTACTCTACTCACAATGAACGACAACAATGCATCATATTCGGGGCGATTGAGCTCCTGATATCCGGAGATGCCCAGAAGGTTCCTAGAATGCTGCAAATCAACAACTGGTCCCAACTGAGGGAAGCCTTAATCTCCGAATACAAGACGCAAACACCCGTGGAAGAACTACTGCGAAGACTATATAATACCAATTATCAAGGTAATTTACGTAAATTTTGTAGTGAGGTAGAGGCTAAGATAATAATTATAACTGACAAGTTAGAATTAGAAGGGAATTTAGATAATTCCAGATTGTATACAAACGCTGTGCATAACACTGTAAAAAACTTAATAAATAAAAAATTACCACATAGACTCTTTATGTCACTCGCAAGACATGATATATCCACTATTTCAAAATTAAAACAAGTAGCTGAAATGGAGGGCTACTATGAGGAAAATTATTATAACAATAATAAAAAACAAAATACTAACAATGCTATAAATTATACAGGACATACTAAACCTTAATTTACCCCAAGTTACATAACTAACAATAATCAAAGCCACAATTTTTCACATCACCCTCCGAACAACCAAACTTATTTTAACCAAAATAGGCAACTAGCTCAAGAATTCAAACAGAATTTACAACAAGCACAAATATATAACCCCATAAATCAAAATATTTCTCAAGATAGATATATACCAAATCAACCGTACAAGCGTATACGAGAAAATACTAGTGGTTCCCAAAAAATGCAGGTTGATGAAAATTATCAACAATCAGAAAACTATCAGGGTAACTATGTACAAGAAGAGTATGGTTGTCAAAACAACCAATATGAGGTGTTTCAGAATAATGAAATAAAAGACGAAAATTTTCCAATTGGAGCCTCGGGACAAGCCAGTACATAGAAATTAAAATTAATAACAGACGCTACAGATGTCTCATTGACACTGGGTCGTCAATAAATATGATGAGGGAAAACTTCCTTAATATACCAGTTTATACAAGATCTACTTCGATTAGAACCATGACAGGGATATCAAAACTAAACCATTATGTATCCACTGCACATAATAAACTCTTTAGGCAAGATCAGATATTTTACATACATGATTTTTCACCCTATTATGATATACTTTTAGGCAGAAATTTATTAAAGGCAAACAACGCAATAATTGACTACGCTCATGACAGAATAATAATTAGCGAGAGATCGTTCAATCAGAAGAAATTAGTTTGGGATCCAAATTCAGAAAAAAACTTCGAAGCATATTTAAAGCCAGAAAGTTATACACAAGAAATTAATTACGCAATAAGTAATGAAATAACATCGGGAGAAGATTACCGAGTTGATCATCTAAACGTTGAAGAAAAATCATAACTATTAAAATTACTGAAAAATTTCAGTGACATCCAATATCGAGAAGGTGACAATTTGACCTTCACGAGTATTGTTAAGCACGAAATTAATATACATAAAAAAATCCAATCTACAAGAAACCATACGGTTACCCTTTCGCTTTCGAACAAGAAGTCGAAAAGCATATTAAAGATATGTTAAGGTATTATTCGGCATAGCCAGTCGCCTTATTTTAGTCCCTTATGGATCGTACCAAAAAAGGCAGACGCCTCAGGAAAGGCAAAATTTAGATTAGTGGTCGATTACAGAGGATTGAACGACATTACAATCAATGATAAATTCCCCATTCCAAACATGGACGAGATTTTGGGAAAATTAGGAAGATGTTCATACTTTACAACAATAGATTTAGCAAAAATCCATCAGATTGAGATGGACAAGAACTCAATTAATAAAACAGCATTTTCTACCAAATACGGACATTACGAGTATACTCGAATGCCATTTGGACTTAAAAATGCACCAGCAACATTCCAAAGGTGCATGAATCACGTTCTTCGTGATTTAATTAACAAGCATTGTCTTGTTTATTTGGACGACATTATTGTCTTCTCCACATCACTTGAAGAACATTTAAATTCAATAAATAAAGTTTTTGAAAAATTAAGACAGGCAAATTTGAAACTTCAATTAGATAAGTGCGAGTTCTTAAAAAACGAAACAGAATTCTTGGGTCATATTATAAGTCCAGAAGGCATACGGCCAAACAAATTGAAAGTAAAAGCAATACAAGAATTTCCTTTGCCAAAAACATCAAAGGAAATTAAATCATTTCTAGGTTTATGTGGTTATAATCGAAAGTTCATTCCAGATTTTGCCAAAATTGCAAAACCCATGACTCTTTACCTAAAGAAAGCGGCAAAATTGATCTTAAAAATGTTGAATACAATAAAGCCTTTGAAAAATTAAAAATATTAATTATAAACGACCCAATATTAGTATGTCCAGACTTTAATAAAAAGTTTCAGGTAACAACCGACGCAAGTAATTTTGCAATAGGAGCTGTGTTGTTACAAGATAACAAGCCAATTAGTTTCTCAAGTAGAACTTTAAACGATCATGAACAAAATTACAGTACAATAGAAAAAGAGCTTTTAGCAATAGTGTGGGCAGTAAAATATTTTCGCCCATATTTATATGGCAGACCATTTGACATTTTAAGCGATCATAAGCCACTCGTTTGGCTAAACAACATTAAAGAACCCAACATGAAATTACAACGTTGGCGTATTAAACTTAGTGAATATAATTTCTCAATCAAATACTTAGAAGGAATATTAAACCACATAGCAGATGCTTTATCACGCATCAAAATTGAAGAAAATATGCTAGGCGAACAAGATATTAACACACAAGCTACAGCACATATCGCTGAAGAAGATAATGAAAATTTAATACATTTAACAGAAAACCCATTAAATTATTTTAGAAGACAAAAAGAAATGATTAGAAGTGATACCGAGCAAATATAAGTTGCACCATATTTTAAAAAATTAAGAATAAAAATCGAATATTTAAACTAAAACATTGAAAAAGCTAAACAGATATTGATAAAACATTTTTGCAACAATTCAAGCGTATTATACATTGAATACGATTCCGATTTTGAGATAATACAACAAGCCTTTAAAGAAATAATGAACCCCAAAACAACTCGAATATTACGAACAAATATTAAACTGAAAGACATTAGGAGCTATGCAGAATTTAAAGAAATAATAGTTAGCAACCACAAGAAACTTTTACATCTAGGCATCGAAAAGATGGTCAGACTTTTTAAAGAAACATATTATTACCCAGACTATCAAAATTTAATCCAAAACATAATTAACGAATGTGAAGTTTGTAATCGAGCACCATTGCCTCACAATAAATTTAACAAAGACAGAAGACACATATGACAAATTAATGTTACAAACAAACAAATTTAAGGACAGAATACAAATTCAATATTTGACAGTAAAGTTGCAAAGAGAAATAAACGGTATCCGAATAGTAAAAAGAAGTAAGAGAGGATTACTTAATTTCGTAGGAACAACATACAAATACTTGTTTGGAACTTTAGATAACAACGATAAGGAGGAACTTGAAGAAAAAATGAATTCAATAGCTCAAAATAGTATTCAAATAAACGAACTCAACCATGTAATTGAAGCGGTCAACCAAGGAATAGAAATAGTAAACAACGAAAGAGAAGAAAGAGAAGAATTTAAAGTACTGGAACTACTTGCATTCAACTTACAACAATTCACAGAATATATTGAAGATTTAGAAATGGGAATGCAACTAACTAGATTGGGAATTTTTAATCCAAAATTATTAAAACACGACTATCTCACAAACGTTAATTCCGAAAAGCTACTTAACATAAAAACATCTACTTGGCTTAGATCAGATACGAATGAAATTTTGATTAAATAAAACCCCATTATACGAAATTCTACCCTACCCGGACGATGATAAAAATATTCTACAAGACGAAAAACAATACAAATACTACTCACATAATAATAATTTATACAACAAGGACAAGAAAAAATTAACTATTAACCAATGCATATTAGGTATAATAAAACAAACTAACACTAGTTGCAGATTTTCAAAAACACATCTAATAACATAACTATATCGAACCAAATATACTTATAACATGGAACTTACCCAAAATCACATTGTATCAAAACTGTATTAAAAATGATATCTTAATTGAGGGAAATAACATAATAAAAATTCATAATTGCTCAGCAATACTTAATGAGATATCTATAAGCAATATTAACTCAGACTACACACAGAGTATATACGTAAGAAATAATATTACTAAATTAAAGCCACTTTCGTGCATTCAAACAAAAGAAATAATTTTCGAAAATATTAAAGAAATGAAAATATTCCAAATTATAATAATTACAGTATTTGTAATCATCATATTAATCATAATAATGTATCTAGCATATAAGTTTAAAAATATACCCAAACAAATATTTATTAAGAAAGTAAATGTTATTGATCAACCACCTGCACAACTCCCAGTTGAACTTGAAATTGAAAATGAACAAGAAAATTTAAATATGTTACCAAAATTGTATTGTAGCATTTAAAGAATATTTTTTATTATACTTACCTTTTTCATATACCCTACACGCGTGAGGACACGCTTTATTTTTAGTGGGGATAAGTGACATATTCACAACAACCGCATTTTGAACCACTGTTATTCATAAGCTACATTGCATGGCATAACCCACTGTGTGTTTACAAATTGAATAATCATAACAATAACATGCCTTCTGCATCCGAATTCAAATAACGCTAACAGCAGCAGCCGAGCTCACATATTGTCAACAATCATTTATAAACAAAAACTGATCAACAGAAAGGCGCTAGCATAAACAAGCTGCAGCCGCTGTCCCTTTGCAAAAAGTCACGTACTCCAATTATTATTTAGCTTTAAATATAGCGTAAGCCAATTTTTGTACTTCAGTCTTAATCCAGATATTCAACATAATAAACTGATAAAAATTCACTCTCGTGAAATAATGTCTTTTTGTTCAAACTCATAACTACGTTATGATATATATATATATAAATTATCTTGCATTTTATAGCTATCGCCACCTCCTCGCTACTATAAATCATATAAATAAAACAATTTCGACTACCCACCAAATTAAGCCACAATATACAATACACAAGGAATATTCTATCGTACAATAAGATCTACTGTTGAACATTGCATCAAGATATGTTATGAAACACAGAAGTTTTTAAAGAAAATGTATGCTTATATTAACACGTGTTTGTAGTAGTTAGCGCTAATCGCAAGAATTTCTCATTCGTGGACTCTAACATACACGACTTTATTCAATTTTATCACTAACCATAGAACATATAGACTGGGCAACTAGAGTAATAGAATGGGACCATGCATATTTTTGACGGCAGGTCCAAAGTCGGGTTCGTTTTTGTTCGGGTACGAGACACGCTCACTTGCTCAGCGAGCAAGAGAGTAAGAAATGCATATGATTTGTGTTGTAGAACGGCATCGCTGGTGCTTGGGCTTACTCTCAGTGCTCTCTCATTATGTCTAGGGATCGTGAAGATGTATATGTGTGTATGTGCCCGCACAAGCAACAATGCGAACAATTTCTTCCCTTTTGAAGGATCAAAATGAAATAATGAAAAGCTTTACCACGTCGATGCAAAATTCTTGAATTTAGCTCGTTATCGTTGGTAAGGATACCTAAGCGTTGGCATGTAAACATTTACCATTTTGTGGACTTGCTATGCACGCACACTTTCATATTTTGTATATGAATAAAAGCATTTATGCGTTTGTGTGCCTGTTGGCTGCTTGCCTGTCCGATGGCAATTCGACAAGATTCGAAGTTTTCTGAATTTCGAGCTCCACGCACAGACACATAAAAGTGTGTGAATGGCCAGATCATGGGCGCGAAGGAAATCATTATTGGCACGCGTCTGACGCTTGAGTAACCGAAGGGAATCCTGATACCTGTGTTGAAGATGTCTTCCTTCTTGTTATTTTTAATTAGTTATGCTGGTGGTGGATTCCTCCATTTCAAAGGTAATGATTCAAATAAAGATCCGCTTTATTTCAATGTTCAAATAAAACTAATAACTCCATTTCCATACTATGCCGCAACATCAACATCCTGTCTATTGCTGATGTTGCGTTTTTATGTTGATGTAGCAACATAGTGCTACTAAGTATGTTGTGTGGGCACTTTTGGTCAAGTACAGGGTGTCTTAACTAACTTAACTAAGTCCTCCCCCACTAGTATGGAGTGAGGGCCATAATGATGGTATAGCCAAGATTCTAATCGAGAGTGTATCCATCGGGACGAACGAACTTTTTACAAATAGGGTGTAAACTATTAATAGGTGGTTTGTAACGGTGCTTTTGATGCGAATGATGTCATTTCGACTAACTAAGGCTTCGTAATCTACTATGGCCAGCTTGTTTATAGGTAAAATAGTTTGGTAAAATTAACATTTTTTGATTCATTTACAGGTAATGGGACAATCTTAATGTTATGGGACAATCTTAATGTTAAACATAACAATTGTTTCTTGTATATAGGTGTGGTCTTCAGTTTTCCGTGGTGAATAACTTTGAGACGACGTTGTATTATTTTAATGTTTATTTATATTATTTTGATAATTGTAGCTTATAATGCTATGTTGTTAATAATGCTATACATGTAATTTATGTGTAATCTTATTAGACTTTAACGAGTCACTAATGCGTGCGTAGCCTACGAGATTGCGGCATCATCTGACTCTCTGATCGGTTATTCTCTCAGAGCGAATGCTCTGACCATTTACTCTCTCTTGTTGCCGTCTGGCTCTCTATTGTTGTCGTCGTTCTATAACGACGACCACTGCGCGTTGCTCGCTCGGCTACTTGCTCTTCTGAAACTTTCCCGACTCCTACATTCGGCCCTCCTGACATGGAATTCGTCCCGAATTCTTTCATGAATTCTGCTACCGTAGACGTTTTACAAGGACCTTCTCCATCTCCTACTTTCTCTACGTTGTATCTGCCATTGTATTTTCCCTTTAACTTCAACCCTACTCCATACTGAGTACGCTTAATCGCAACCAAGTCGTCTATCTTGCATCGCTTTTCTACCTTTCTGTTCAAATCAAATGCTCCTTTATTTTTATCTTGCAATACCTTTATATTTTCCCTAGCCTGCTTTCTTAACTGTTCACGTTCTACCCCCAACTCATCTACCAGCTGCACCAGCTCTTTGAGCTCCGGATTTTCTGAACAACACATGTCACAACCTGTTAAGATTTTGAACGGAGTTATCTTTGTACTTTTGGGCTCTGTATTGTTAATTAGCTGTTGTATCTCTTAACTTAGTTTTGTCAACATGGGGACTACAATTTTGTGCATTCGCTCGACCTGTCCGTTACCGCGTGGAACACCTATGGTGATAAGCAGATGCTGTATCATATGCTTGTCGCCGTAATCTTTAAAAAGATTTGCTGTAAACGCTGCACCTCTGTCTGGTACAATTCTGTATGGGCTACCAAAATTAACAGCCTGTCGCTCTAAACACGTTATAACCTCTTCGGCTCCTGTGCTGCGAGTTGGATGTAACCAGACATACTTTGAAAATCCATCGACAATAACTAAAATGTGATTATATCTCTTCTTGGTTATTTCCATCGGCCCCACGTGATCAATATGATTCGTTACTAATGGCTTACCACCCTTATCTATACTGCTTAGGTATCCTTCTTGTCTGCCAGCCTTTGTATTAACCACAATGAACTGGACACAACTATCGACTCAGTCACGTTTTCCTTCAGTTTTGGGATAAAATATGACTTTTCTACTAAGCATTGCGGTTTCTTTGCTGAAAAATGTCCCTGTCTGTGAGCAATTTGGATTATCTCTGTCTCCACTTGAGATGGAACAACAATCAACTCTCGATGTGGATCCTTAAACAAAATCTGATTCGCAATGTAAAAGTTCTCGTGCCCTTTACTCTCTACCAAATCTCTTATTACTTTTGTCCAATCGTAAGCTAAATGCGCTTCCTTTAACCGATGCATCACACTGTCAGTCAGAACGAAACAAGCTATTCTGCTTAATGCATCTCATGTCTCATCTTCGTACCTGAGCGGTAATTAAAGTCTTGTAGAAACATCGGCCATCGTGCTACTCTCAAAGGCACCTTCTTCTTTTTCATCATCATGGCGAACGCATTGCAATCGGTTACGATCTTAAATATCGTTCCCAAGAAATAAACTCGCCATTTTGTCAAAGCTCCTATGACTGCAAGCACTTCGAGCTCGTATGATACTTTTCCTCACTAGGCTTTGTTTTACGACTCATGTACATTACATGATACAACAAGCGATCTTCTGAGTTTCTCTGCAATAATACAGGGCCAAACCCAAAATTAGATGCATCTGTATGAATCTCTGTAGTCAATTTAGGATTAAACAACATTAGAACTGGTTTACTGGTTAACGCCATTTTCAACTGTTCAAATGCCAACTGCTGTAACTCCTTAAATTCAAACTCTGAATCTTTCCTAAGCATGTCTGACAACGGCTTAGCGATTACTGCTATCCCTCGATAAATTTCCAAGCCAAGAAAACGTTGAAAACCTTTTTTATTGCGGGGTATGGGAAATTTGATACTGCCTGCGTTTTCTCTTCACTTGGTTTAATAGTACCGTTTTCCAAAATGTACCCTACAAAATTTACCTTCTGCAAAATCTGACCCTTGCTCCAATTAATACGCAAGCCATTTATCGCTGCCACCTCAAGAACTCTCTGCAACATTTGTAAGCCTTCCTCAACATCTATGCTTGGAATGACGATATTATACATGTATACGACTGCACCACAATTATTTATAAGTTCACGCATAGCAGACATAATAAATCGCGGATACACTGCAGGTGAGTTTGAGATACCAAATGGTTCATACAAAAACTCATACTGCCCTTTCTGCGTTACAAAAGATGTATATTTCTGTGGCTGTGCCTCGATTAGTACGTGGAAATATCCATTCGTGAAATCCAACGTAGTGAAAATCAGTGCTGCCTGCAACTTCTCAATAACACTGTCCATTTGCATTTCGGAAAGTTATTTCTTCTTCCCGTTTTTCTTTGCCACCAGAACAATTGGTGAAGCATATTCGGATGTACTGGGCTGTATAATCTTGTCTGCAAGCCTCTCTTGAACTTGATCGTCTACATCTTTTTGCTCACTTAACGCTAAGCGCCTCGGATGCTGGTAAACTGGTATCTCATCCGTTAAAACTATCTTCATTTCTACGGGACAAGTTACACCTTCCTTCGAATTATACTCGTTTATAATCCTTCTCACTCTATATTTCTGCGTCTGTGTCAAACCTGACAGGAAAAGCTCATCACCTGTCTCACTTTGATCTGAGCTCAGCATTGAATTCATTAATTAAATCGGCGCATGAGCCCTGCCCTGGGCTTTCTTTTTACCATAGCTTTGACTCTTGAATTCACCTTCAGTGGCCGATCTGCGTACAAACTCTGTTCCATGCTAAGTCACTTTCATATCAATAGTTTCCAGAGTCGTTCTGCCCAAAATACCGTCAAATCCCATGTCTTTATCGGAAAGGATATTAAACTCGACATGCATATCGATTCCATCTATCTGCACTGGGATTGTCAAACTTCCAAATGGTACTATCTGACTCTCGCCAATGCCTGTCAAACACTTCTCACGACCCGATAACTTGTCAACTCCTAATTTTGTAAAAATAGTCCGGCGCAGCAAACACCAATCTGCTCCTGTATCCACCAGTCCTCGGCTCGAGTTTGGAAGGGGTAAACAAGCTTGCTGGCTTTATTTTGCCCTCATCCTGAACAAGATTTTTTTCCTTTTCTTGCTTTATATGCCCGTCCATTTTGCACTGAGCTGCTCTATGCCCTGGTTGATTGCACCGGAAACACTTGAATTCAATTTGCGGACAGTCTTTGCGTAAATGTGATAGATCACCACATTTGAAACATTTTCTTACTGGCTCCGATCTTTTTCCTGCGACGTTCTCATTTTTGCCGATCTGCGAGTTGTTTTTACCTACTTGCTTTAACGGCCCTAGCATCTTTTGGTATCCTTCAATCTGCATCTTCAGCTGCCTCATATTTCTAGCTTGGTACAATAGCATTATTTGCTCTGGAATCCGGTATACCATCTATGAAATATTCAATCAAAATTTCTTCTCCCAAATCTATCGACTTCGCTATCTCCATCAGCGCATACAAATATTCATGCAGTGTTTCTCTCTTTTTCTGCTGACGCTTGCTAAGCCTACGATGTATTTCTGCCAATGATACCCTAACAAAAAACTCATCGCACACTGCAACTTTCAAAGTATGAAACGAATTTAATTCTTTAAGAATGTAGTACAAACTTCTGTTTTGTCCGTTACAGCAAAAAGGTCATCAACATATTTTGTCAGAAGTTTGTTATCAATTTATCAGTAATATTGTCTAAAAGTTCTTCCATTATATTCCTTGTGAATTTGCGGTAGTCCATGTATTCTTTGGGGTACTGCTGTGGTAGTAATCATTTTATATCTTTCGTCCTTTGAAATAATAATAGTGTCACAAGGATGTTATTCTTTGTCTGTAATCTTGATGTCGGATGCTGTCTTAATGTTCTATACGCGCATAAGTCATCCATTGCTACCGTTTTGTTACCCTAGTCAAAAGATAATATTTTGATCTAGTTATTTTCTTGTAAGAATTTACGTGTCTGGTGTCTAGTATTGCTCGATACCTTGTGCTTTGGTTGTTCTTCGTATGTTCTTTTGTATTCCTTAACTAATAGAGAATTTAGTGCGTGCCGACTCTTGTGTTTCTTTTTCGTTTATCGTCTGTACCAACCCTTCTCCGTCCGAAATGTATTTTAAGAGAGGTCATTCTTTCTTATTAATCGGTAGAGCGAATTTTGGGCCTTTCGCAAGTAGCGTTTCTACGTTAGGCGGGAATGCTGTTTCCGTTTTTTTTACAATACATTCTCTTTGAGTCTTGTTGTCCGCTAAGTCTAGGTTTCGTTTATTTCGTAGCTTGTCGTGTTTCGTCTCTTGCCTTTTCTACAGTGTTGTTGTTATTTTGATTTCTATGTTCTCTTCGCTCTTAAAAAACGCTTTGGAGTCATCTGTGGTCATCAGTTGTTCCATGTTTGTTTTTGCTGTTTCCATATATTTGGTTTGTTTTTGTAATAAGTTGTGTTTTTGTTTTAAATGTAAGCTTAATATCTTAGTATGGAAAAAGTGTGTGTGTGTCTAGTTAATGCCTTAATTATGTCAGGGTGGATTTTGTTGTCAGTAGCAGGTGTGGGTAATTGTTTTGTCATGTTCTTAATAAAATTAGGTATTAGGTTTGATTTCCTGCATTAGATTTAAAATGAAACGAGAAAGAAGGGCTATCTTCGGCACGCCGAAGATTAAATACCCATGCAGACCGAAGCTTTTCTATTAAGTGCGAATTTAAGCTTTTTGGTCTGGCTTCCGTCCATGTCCATGTCAAAAAAAATAAGAAATGATCTTAATCACAAGTTTGGCTTTAATAGTATTAGTACGGATATACGCATATGTATCAATATATGCACATATGTATATATAGTACATTTGTCATACCACCAGACAGACAAACGGTGAGGCGGATATGTCTGAATCGATTCAGCTCGTCGCTCTGATCAAGAAAATATATACTTTATGTTGTCAAAACCGACTCCTTCCTTGATTACCATATTAAAATTTATTTTCAGGGGACAATTATTTTTAGGGCTTCTCAGTGAAACTTTTTACAGCGACAATCGAAAATCGATTCCTTAAAATATGTTGCAAAGCATGCACTCTTAATTTTTAATTTTGCCGCCGCGCAAGGTATTACCTATTGAAAAAGCTCATTGTAGCACTGAATAGTGCGCGCATAACTATTTATATTTGAAAGGCTTAAGGTAACATAATAAATATCGATCTTTTGTATTACAATTAAATTATTCTTCTGCAATATAACTACAAAACCGGGATTTTCACAATCGTTTGCGAATATTTGACTTAAGCGCAACTTTTTTGCTGAAAAACGTATGCTTTTTAGCCTCCTTTCTGAACACATTCTAAATCAACCACTTGTAGCAATAACAAAAAGAGCTTATATTACTCCGACGTTAATTATCATTCCACTGATGACTCATAATAAAAAAAAAAAAAAATTTGTTTGTTCAAAATATTGCGAAAGCCAAACAATATGTCATACAACAACTTAATTTTCGACCGATCGTTCCTATGGCAGCTATATGATATGGTGGTCCGATCTTAATAGAATTTTGCATATATATGAGGAGCTTAGTAAAACTAATAAATGCCGACTTTGGTCAAGATATCTTGAAAAACAAAATGTTTTTTCATATAACTTAATTTTCGACCGATCGTTCCTATGGCAGCTATATGATATAGTGGTCCGATCCAGCTGGTTTTGACATACATACAGTTTGTCAAGTAATTGTTTGCAAATTGAAAAACAGCACACAAATTCATGTTTAAGCTTATATTTTACCGATTTATTTCTATTTCTTCTTAATTTTTTTTGCATATAATTATTATTCCAAGTATTCTTAATAGATATAAGGCACAAACATAACAAAATTCAAAGCGCAAATGTAAAAAAAACATTCAAAACTAAAATTAGGCAAATATTGCGCTGTCAATTAATTCTTTGCAAAATGCAAACACAATTCGAAATAGAGCCCAAGCTACCTAACGGTACTTCAAATTCGAAGAAATTTGAATGCATGAGTTATTGATATGCAGTGTGCAAATGCCTTCTAAGCGATTTTGCGATTTTAACAGTTCACATCTTGCCTAATTGAGAGCTTTTTACAATGCCTGGCCAACGAATTAATGAAAACCTTATTCAATTAGTTTATTTCCACTACCACAAAGGAAAATGTGCTAAGGAATTGGCGGAAATGTTCTCAATTAAGCTAAGAACTATTTATAATATTATTAACCGCGCCGAAAAAGAAAACAGATTGGAATTAAAGCACTCCGGAGGCAGGCCAGCAAAGCTCAGTAGACGCGATCATTCAAAAATTTTAAAACAGATTAATGAAAATCCTCAAACTAGCCTCAGACAGTTAGCATCGGACTTGAAAAATGAGTGCAATAAGACAGTGAGCCACGAGACAGTTCGGAAAGTTTTAAAAATGCATAAATACTCCTCGCAAATAGCTAGAAAGAAGCCACTACTATCTGCAGTAAATATTCAGAGGCGGCTTAATTTCTCTAGTACGAATGTCAACAAGCCCGCGGAGTACTGGGATGAAGTTATTTTTTGCGACGAGACTAAAATAATGTTATATTATCATGACGGACCCAGCAAAGTTTGGAGAAAGCCCAACACAGCTCTGGAACAAAAGAATATAATACCAACAGTAAAGTTTGGCAAGCTGTCTGTAATGGTGTGGGGCTGCATATCGTCGAAAGGTGTTGGTGAGCTGCGCATTTTCAACGATGTGATGACGAAGGAATTTTACTTGGACATTCTAAAGAATGAATTGTCAAGGAGCGCAATAAAGTTTGGCTTCGTAGACCCCCAAAACCCCAGTAAACAGAGGTACAAGCTTTATCAGGACAACGACCCCAAACACAAATCGTTTTGTGCAGGACTTGGCTGCTGTATAATTGCAGCAAAGTCATTGACACCCCTGCCCAGAGTCCTGAGTTAAACCCGATTGAAAATTTGTGGGCTTTCCTAAAGAAGCGCGTCGGGAAACGGAGCCCAACTATTCATTCAAGAAGAATGGATAAAAATACCCGAAATATATGACCTTCAGAACCTTATTCAGTCAATGTCTCGACGTCTGCTGGCTGTAATGGATGCTAATGGCCAATATACCAAATATTAGTACCACAATAGCTATAGTTTCCTAGATTTAGTTATGTATACGGTAATAGTTTGCATTTTGCAAAGAATTAATTGACAGCGCAATATTTGCCTAATTGTCGGCAGTCTCCTTTACTTCGTCTCGCCCATATCGCGAAACTCACGAATTATTCTCGTTTTGCCCTTGGTAATCGTTTTCTTTTCTTGCTACTCACGAGCCCCAATCCAAAACTCCAGACCGCTCTTCTCGTCTTGCTTGACCCACCAGATATTAACCACAGCCGCTTGTGTTAAATTCACTCGTTCATTTCACAGCCAATAATAGCTTTTAAATTTCTGCTCTCGTCGTTTCTTCTTCTGCACAACACCAGCGACAGCTCTTCTCTCGTCCTCGATACACGCCTTTCCTTGCTCCACAGCACGAACGCACCAGCCTCTTGCTTGCGTTGTCTGTATACACACAAGTCATCGTGTCTCTCTCGTTAACAAGCTTCATCTCTCTCGTTCGCCTTCTTCGTTGCCTCTTGCATAGATTTCTCGTGCGTCTTGATGTTGCTTTGGTTCTGCTGAATTTCGCAATTCTAGGAAATTCACAATTCCTAGAATTTCACCAGAGGCTCTGTTGCCTTCTCAGTCGCACTTGAGCTGAATTTTTCTTACGAAGCTTTGATCTCTTTCAGCAACGATGTTTTACTTGTTTGCTTAAAAATCGCAAAAGTTAATTAGCACAACAAATCCACTACAGCACCGCACAATTAACACAATTTTATGATATACAGTATGTAGGTATTAACAAATTCAAAAATCTCGGTTGAGCCCCCAAAAATGTGGTCTCCAGTTTTCCGTAGTGAATAACTTTGAGTCGACGTTTTATTATTTTAATGTTTATTTATATTATTTTGATAATTGTAGCTTATAATGCTATGTTGTTAATAATGCTATGCATGTCATTTATGTGTAAACGTATTAGACTTTAACGAGTCATTAATGCGTGCGTAGCCTACGAGATTTCGGCATCGACTGACTCTCTGATCGGGTATTCTCTCAGAGCGAACGCTCTCCATTTAAAAAAAAAAAAAAAAAACGCATCTAATCGTTAAATCTCCAACTGGCTCTAAATGTATAGCCTTGGTCACCAAACATATAAACACGACAACGTGTCCCTTTTGTGCTACACGTCCTCTTCCCTTGGATGGCGAAATATTAATAGGTCCAGCATAGTCAACTCCGACAGATGAGAAAGCTCTTGCTGGCAAATTTCCCATTGGTTGACTCGCAAACTTAGGCTTAATTTTAAAACATTTGATACATTTACAGTTTGTCAAGTAATTGTTTGCAAAACGAAAAACAGCACACAAATTCATGTTTAAGCTTATATTTCACCGATTTAAACTATATGTATACTGTATGTATACCAACGAACTGAGTTACGCCCATTGATGATCCAAAATTTAATTTTTATTTAATTGAGTGTGAGCGATGAGCCTCCATGCAAGGTGCAAGCATGACTATAATTTACGACAAGACTCGTGAAATAATGTTTATAGGGCAATATACATATATGGATGCTTCTCATTCACTGGCAACAAGGCATCGCGTAATCTTCCTCCGAGCCGTAAGATGCGCTCCCCCAAATCAAAATATAAGTTGAGAGGTAATAAACTGCTATCTCTTGGGACCGGCTTGCTAGAAGAGAGTGCCTTCCATTCGTTTTCAAAACAGTCCTTTTGCACCAATCTTATTACTTCTCTGAGGCTTTCCTCTAATTCATCTGTTGATACCTCACTTCACTTACGCTCAGACTCTATTATGCGACAGTTTCGAATAATACGTTTAACATATGCCATAACTCGAAGAAGTCGGGTATACGATGAATATTGACCTATGAACATCGAGCTAGGCATCTCTTCCAATGATATCTTGTCAAGTCAAGCATCTTGTCTCAATACTCACATGTGAGAGTGACTGTTGATCAATGTTACTGCAAGGCCATCCTTCTTCCGGACTTTGTAACCACTGCGGTCCATGCCAGCACATTTCACATGACGTCAACTTAGATTCCCCGACTCAGATGGTCGGCAGGATTATCAATCGAAGGAACATGTCTCCATTGTCTTCCATTCGAGATCTCCAGAATTTTGTTTATGCGATTTGAAACAAATACCTTCCAGTTTGCACCTCCTCCACGGATCCAACTGATGGCTATCATTGAGTCGGACCAAAAAATAGTACTGCAGAAGTTTATATCAATTCGAAAATTCTGTTTTAAATACTTATAAATTTTTGCAGCTTCAAGAGCAGCATACAATTGGGATCTGGGTATGGTTAATTGCGGCTTAACAGGCGAGGCCTTACATTTTAACAGCAGCAACTCCGTATGAAATGCGTGATCCACGGTTGGAACACGTAAATATGCAACCGCTCCATAGGCTTGAGCCGATGCATCACAAAAGATATGTAGTGCTGCTGCTGCGTTATATAATCCCCATGTTATATATCGTGGTATGCGTATGGGCAACTCCGTTAAAAACTTCTCTTCTAATGGCTGCTGGTACCATGTCATCCCAGCCAATCTTATCCTTCCATAGACGCTGCATTATTATTTTCCCGGTTACAACAATCGGACTCAACCATCCCATAAGATCGAATAACCTCGCAACTGTTGACAGTATTGACCGCTTCGTCGGTAAGCCTGCTAATAGATCAAAATTTAAATGAAATCGAAATTCATCCTCCACGGGGCTCCAATGTATACCCAGCGTACGAATTGTGTCCTCGCCATCAAGGTGCAACAATCCCTTCGATTCTCGTAATTCGATAGGTACATATCTTTTCTAACAATTTTGGACAATTACTTGCCCACTTTCTCAACTCAAATGTGCCACTGCGTAACATACCAATGACTTGACTCTTGACTCTTGACTCTAAATAGGGTGCTGAACTAGTTCCCAACATAACTGTTAAGCATGCATACTCCTCGATGTAATCGTTCTTATCGGGTTTCCATAATATGCGCTGATACTGGGCATCTTCCCTTGGAATATTGATGCACCTGTACATTTTTTCTACATCAGCCGTAAACACGAATCTTAGACCACGCCAATTGAGAATAACTCCAGGCTCCAGCTTCAAGTGTAATTTTGGCCCAATTGATAAGATATCATTCAATGACTTCCCATTGCTTGTCTTACTCGAGCCATCGAACACGACTCGGACTTTCGTAGTTGATGATGTTTCCTTTATAACTGCGTGATGCGGTAGATAACAATGTTGAACTCCTCCTTCGGATGATTGCATGTTGTTATAAACCTTAGGTGCAACCCGTTCCATTTGACCCAGCTCCAATAATGATGTGACAACATGCTTTTTTCAACCTGGGGTCTGCACGCAGGCGCCTGTCCAGATAATCTAGTCGCTTCAGTGCGCTTCGATATGACGAACCAATCACCATAGTTTGATCCAGATGCGACAAAAATGGTAAACGCACAAGATATTTTCCCGAAGATAAGCGACGATGAGTATTGACAAATAAGTCCTCGCACCACGTCTCCTCCGGTGAGAGACCTGGAGACTCATTGTCGAATTGCTCTAGTTCCCAAAACTTACGTAAAACCTTGTCGAGCTCCGCATTTACATCATGAGTGTGTATCTTCACTGTGTGCGAGGATACCAACAACGCACGTTCGTTGATCTTTCCAGACACGATATAGCCCAAATGCATATTTTGTGCTAGCGGTGAACCTGTTGGTCCTCGGTATGCTTCACCTAGCATCAGCTCATCATAAATATAGAACCACAAATAGAACAACCAATCAATATACAACTACATGAAAATATTGTAAGCAATAGTAAATTAAATGAAAATTATAATATTGTAATTAGTAACAATCCAACATTATACCCGAAAATGTCCGCCTGAGGACAGGCTAGTTTCTTAGGGATGGGGAAGTGACATATGCACCACACCCACATTATAAACTAAAGGTACACATACACATAACATATGTCCACATATGTCCTAACGCCAACCTAACGCCAAATGTAGACACCTTGCGGACTAAAATAATTAGGATCGGCTAAACGGAAATCCTTTAGATGTGGCCACTTCGTGGTAAATATTCTTCTATCAGGCATTCTTTGACTCACCTTGGGTAGGACATACGCAAATATCTTATGCTTTACCTGTAAATCATATAGGGATCCTAATTTTAACTCAATTCCTGTAGACGCTTCGGTAATTCTTTCATTCGCTAAACCATTGATTTTTATATGTACCCGTTTCCTTGTAAGTCGTAGTTGTTGGGTTGCATTCTCCGAAATGAACGACGCCTGGGAACCCTGATCCAAGAAAGCTCGAAACTTTAAAGGGTACCCATCTTTGGACTCGATAAGCACCATTGCTGTTGTTAACAAGACCTCCTGTTTTGTAAAATGTAGGACTTCGTCCTTTCCGTTGATTAAATTTGTAGGTACTTGCTGTGCACTTGTATCCGTTTTCGACTACGCGTTCTATCCAGGTGAATTAAAGCATGGTGCCGCTCATAGCACCTTGCGAGCTGCCGCATGCATCTGCGTGATGATTCGGACTAAGACACTTAAAAGACAGCCGATGTTTCAATACAATTGCCTTACGATCCGACGCACACATTTTCTTGAATACATTACAAGTTCCATTGGGGTGCTCCTCCTTGCCGCAGACGATGCATATATCCGCTTGTCGAGTAATAAATGAGGCTTTTGCGTCTCTTTGGCTTGCACGTATGCCATATACGCCTTGCTTTTTATTCCTGCCACTATCTATTAGCTGCGTTTCCGCGCAACTTCCCGACAATGCCGTAATCATCGTTCGATATTGGGACTCGAGGTAAACACAAAAATCATCAAATGTAGGTAGATCTGGCGACGACGCTAATGAGCGTTCCCAATCTACTCTAAGTTGCTTAGGCAGCTTCTTCATCATATAATATACCAAAAGTTGAGATTGCTGCTTTATATCAACTCCAGCTTTCTCCAGAGAATTCACACATGAGCGACAGGTCTGCACAAACCGCCTGAGACACTCGGCGTCTCCATGGTGAACTGCTAATTGATGATCAAAAACATCCATGTAATGTAAAAACAATACTCGTTTATTGTCATATAAGTTCACCAACATTTTCCATGCTACTGGGTAATTCGATTCTATCAAAGTCAAGTGCTCTATATCTTTAGCAACTCCCTCTGATAGCGAATCCTTTAAATAATGGAAGCGATGTAAGTCAGTAAGTCTCCGACAGTGATGGACACGCGATAGGAACACCTCCTTGAATGCCAATCTATGGCAACTTTATTTCCTCCATAGGGGTTATACAATGTGCATTCATAGTCTGATGCAAACACGTCTCATTGAATGCGATAGATGCCGGATGTCTGTGCTCCTTGTGCTCATACAACTCATGACGTAACTCAGCTACTCCCACGATGTAGGACTCTTCAAACACATCCCTGACTGCTGTATCAAAATACCTTGTTCTAATCGCCTCTTTGTCTCGCACTCGTACAAGCTGCTGATGGTTGCGTTTAAATTCTGCGTTAATTTCTACCTGCGATTCGAGCCTGGCTTCGAGCTGGGTCTCCGTATGTACCGATTCATCAGCCTCGTATTTTTTCAGTGATTTCTCCAACGAGGTTAACAGTGCAGTTTGCTCAAAAGTTAAATACATGAGATTTTCGGCCATTATGAATACCTTACCTTACACGTTAGTGTCAAACTACACTCACCTTTTCAATTAAATCGCACTGTCTTCAGCAATCACGATCCAATGTCCAATCCCAAATTCCTCAGTCCAATCGCCAAGAATCAATCCTGACAGGAAGCATCAAAAATATGTTGGATATCGGCGGCGCGAGGTGCGGAGCCCCAAACTGCCCGTAGATATGATGCGGCCTGCGGCGTGGTTACCAACCGAGACGGCTTTGAGGGTTTTGCATGATTGGTGGGAATGATGAGGTTAGCAGACGAATCCCAGTTTACGAGCGGGGTTGTTCATTTTAAACTTAAACTTTTATTGAACTTAACCTTGATTAATACTACGATTATTAATTTGACCTAGCAAAAAGAGCATACGTCCGTTGACTTGGACTGACGCTCACAGACTTCTACATGTGTCGCAAATTCCGCTGTTACTACGCTGTTACTTACGCTGTAGGTCCTAATAGTCCATGCGCAGATCGAGTTAGTTTCCGATATTCGATAACTTACTCCGTTTCCAAGCAATCGATATCGAAATCCTGTTTTTTTTAACAAATTGCGTATATAATAAGAGCTAGAGTCACCAAAAGTGATGTGTTTATTCTAGAATAGTATATATATATCAAGTATCTTTCATTTTAGACCTATCGCCACCTTACCGCTACCACCGCAGAGCTATACATGAAGTTAATAACCCGACTTATATTGCCCACCAATTTAAGCCACAGTTTTAATGCAATTTACTTTTGAGAATGCACAAATATTCTATGGTACAGTAAGATATACTGTAGAAAATCTCATTAAGAAAGGTTAAGATACAGCCAACGCAAATTCCAAGAATTTCGGTATACATGTACACACACATTCATGCGCGTCTGCTTCGAATTCTATTAACAGCATTGCAACCGCGATTTTATTGTTTTCTGTGCTGCTATTTTAATTCATTTTTGTCTTATTAGGACTTATAGCCTCTGTCCACTGGCTTAAGAAATGTCACATTTTCAAATTTCACATGTTGGTGTCCCACCGGTGGTCGGTAACATGTGAGTGGGAAAAGTACCGCTTCTTTAAGTAAACAGCTGATCGAGTTGCTTTAATTTAGATAAGCGCCCCAAAGTTTTTCTTCCAAAACTCAAATAATGCGCTCTTAAAGTAAGCACTCCATTTTAGGGTTTTTTTTCGACTTTTCGCCAACTTTAAATTCTAAAAACTGTGCGATAATTATAATTTTAAATTTCTTACTTAAATTTACCGCTTGCCTTCGTTTAATATATCAGCTGTATATTGTTGTGATACTTTTTTTTTTTTTCTTTTTATTAGCTTTATAATTATGTGAGGTATTTACTTAACACTACCTATTAAGTTTTAAATTATTTGGTTTATATTTCCTCTATCTTAGAACCCGGTTTGGGAGGTCGGAGGGGGGGATCCTGCGAAGTCTCCGTCGTTTTGTTCTGCAAAGCCTTCTTGCAAGTATATTGGGGTGGGCAGAAAGACGGGCCATGTAGCTGATGGACTGCTGACGTAACTGGTCACCCACCAAGGGGACTTTTAGGTCTCTTGCTAGGGCCCGGTTTCGGATGTACCAGGGGGCCCCAGTACTTAGTCTCAGCACCTTGGATTGGAAGACACTAATTTTCCTCCAGTGGGACTTTGCTGCAGTGCCGAAGATTTGGCTTGCATAGCGTCAAACTGGGGCCAGTAGGGTTTTGTACAGCAGCACCTTGTTGCTCAGAGAAAGCTTGCTGTTTTCCTTAAGGAGCCAAGTCATTCTTTTAAGTTTTTGTCGTAAGCTATGACATACTGTTGTTATGTGTTTGCTCCAAGTTAGCCTGCGATCGAGGTGGACTCCAAGGTAGCGGTGTCCGTCTTTATGCTCGAGGAGTCCGCCTTGAGGAAACACTCCTGGCGATGTGATACTTTCACATTTTTCACAACATCGATAGAAATCTCGATTTATCATCGCAAAAACACAAAATGTTTGGGGCGAATTTACACATTTTGCAAAAATGTTACTTTTTTGAAAAATGTGTGAAATGTGTTTTCTTATGGGGAAACGTACAGGCCGCATTTTACACATTTTGCAAAAAATGTGACATTTTCAGAAATGTGTTCAGTGGACAGAGGCTATTAATGATTAGTGTTGAGTAATGGCGTTGGCAATTGGTGTGGTCTGTCGCGAGTTCGAGCCCTACCGAGGAAAAAAAAAAAGAAGAGACGGCGGCAAGTAGTACGGTTAGTTGCGAGTTCAAGCCTTGCCACGGGGCAGAGCGCGTAGCTCGATTTGCATTTGGTGTTGGAATAAGAGGGTTCATTTGATCCCCTAGTCGGGAACTCCCGACTAGAACCTCTTGCTTGTTTAATTATATATTTGAGAAACGACCAAGTGAATTCTTATGATTGAAAAAAAAAATGATCAGAAGGGGCTTAAGACTCTTGTTAAGAAAGCCAAATACTCCGAGGAACATTGCATTTCCTTGCTTTCTTTTAGCAACTATTTCGCAATCATACTTTTGCAAGAGCATTAGATTAAGATAGATCGAATCCGAAGTCCTTTATGACATTGGCTAACATAACATCTTCATCCGGTACACAATTTCCAGATACTGAAGCTGATAGCAATACATTCATTGATAGCATTTTTGACATTATTGTATCGAATTTAAGAATTGTTGGATTAGTGCTTGTAGCTCCGCGAGACCTTATTAAGTAAATTAATGTTCTAAGGGGTCTTGGTTTAGTTTGGAAGTAGCAACCAAATGAATATTGGGATGTTCATTGCAAAGACTTTTCAATAAAGCAATTACGGATGAAATTGCTATAATCATCCCATTCATGCAATACACTTTCTGTGGGTATTTGAGCTCTTTAAAATAGAATTTCATTTCTTTGAGGTATTCATTATGTTATGTTCATTATCAAACAAAACATAACTAATAAGGCAATTGAAAAGTATGGTAACTTTTCAATAAATGTGGCCGTGGCTGCAGCACTTTCTTTGCAATAGGTAAAGCCACCAGAATCAATTACTGTAGCATACTTTACTTTCCTTTTCTCGAAACAATTGGGGTTTATATGCTTTGAAGTCAATTTTCTACAAAGACGCGTTAAATTTGTTCTTTCGATTTCGAACAATTGACTTACTATACGCCACGAAACTACGCCATCTGGTGTAGTAAGATCGCGTGATATAATTATATTTCTAACCGATTTCAAAGGATATAGAGAATCGAATATAGGGAAAATTTGTTGGCCATTGACGCTAAAGCTAGATTTTTGTAATCAATACCCCACCTATTGAAAGACGCTCTATTATTAGAGCCCTGGTCACAAACAACGGCTCTCACGTTAAGTCCTAGAGTTTGAGAAAGTCCAATATTAGACTCAATCTTTTATACCATTTGCAAAAACAGTGTAGCTTAAGACATATTTACAATTTTTAAATGAGCCGCTAACAAGGAAAACACAGAATTGCTGCCCTAACATCTTTTTTAAATTAACAACATAATTTTCAAATATTTTTTTGCCTCGTTTAATTTTCACCTCATCTAAAACATCTAAACATCTAAAACAAATATATAATCTTTTTCCCTTTTAACTAATTTTGCTAAAAATATCCCAGTGTCAAATTTTTAAACAGCGCCCATCGATATATTTTTTTTGAAGGAAGTCTTAAATTTAGGACTTCCTGTAAGTAATCGTACGTGTTAGACGAATAATTTTGTGTGACCGTCCTTTCTGCGCTGTTATAAAATCGTTTAAGAAGCATTTTGTATCGAATTTTTCAGAAACATTTGTTATTGCTGTACATAATTTTTTAGCCCGATTTCCTACGGCCTTTTTAAAAAGAAAAACCCTTCTTTTTATCTTTTCAAAGTCTTCCTGTGTCTTTTTTAGATTGAGCATCATCAAAATGGCAAGCTGTCTTAAGCATTTAAATCTATTGAGCTAGTGTGGCTGACTAGATTTTTCCATAATTGATTTTTGTGATCATCTTTGAAACTTAATAATTGGGCTGTGTTTATATCTTCGGCCCTTTTATATTAAAAAACGAAGGTCGGATGTGTTTCGGAGCACGGGAAATCAAATTCTTTTGGCATACTGGGCTCTAATATGTTTTCAATAACATTTTCCTGTTCATTAAGATTAGAGGTACCCGAATGCAACAAAGTGTTTTCGGACAAGTGTAATGTTAAATTTTAAACAAGCTTTGCCAAAATATTTATGTTCAAAATGCCGCTCATATATTCTAGCATTGTTTCGGTCCACATTCGAGTCCAATTTACACAAGTTAATTCTTTTGATGGAATCGAAAACAATCTCACAGTGAAATTTGGTGAACTTTTCCTATAACTCCTAAGACAAGATGGGATTATGGACTTAAAATTTAATGAACTTTTGCACGCATGTAATAATTGAAAAAAAACTTAAGTGATCAGTCATTTGACCTACAAATGCTGGTGCTTGTGAAACATTTACCCTTTGGGAACAACGGGATGGTGCAGGAAATAGGGGGCCAACGTTCATTTATCAATGTAAACCCGAAATCATTTTACCATCGTCCTCACCCGTCCTTACCCCAAGTCCTCACGGGGTAATCCAACATAGGCAATCTTCACTGTGAGGCGTCGTTAATCAAGACACTCTGTACTTGACAAAGTAGCACTATGTTGCTACATTAACATAAAAACGCAACATCAGCCATAGACAGGATGTTGATGTTGCGACGGAGTATGGAAATTGGATAGTTACAAATCACAAGAAGGAAGACATCTTTAACACAGATATCAGGAATCCCAATGGTAACTCGCGCGTCAGACGCGTGTCAATAGTGAATGCCAACGATAACGAGCTAAAATGCAAGAGTTTCGCATCGACGTGGCAAGGCCATTCATTATTTCATATTGATCGTCCCTTCAAAAAGAAAGAAATTCCTCCGACAAAGATTTAAATTTGTGCGCATTGTTGCTTGTGCGGACACTTACACACACAAACATTTAAACGATCTGTAGACATATTGAGAGAGCACTGAGAGTTAGCCAAAGCAGTTTCCTGTAGTGGGAGCGAGATAAAAGACAGTGATGCCGTTCAACCACACAAATCATATGTTTTTCTTACTCACTGACTGTCTGACCATGTGAGCGTGTCTCGAACCCGAACAAAAACGAAGACGACTTTGGGCCTGCCGACAACAATATGTATGGTCCGATTCTTTTACTCTAGTGTTCCAATGTATATGTTCTATGGATAGTGATTCTATCAACAGCATTGCCATTGCGATTGTATTGTTTTCAGTGCTGTGTATTTGGTGCCATTATAAAAATGGATTATTATTGCTAAAGCAAATGAGCTTGTAGCTACATTGGTGTTGAAAGAATAGGGTTCAGGCAAAGACAATATAAACACTAAGATGAGTAACGCCCATACATTTCAATACGACTCAAAATTTCTAGCCTGGCTTCTCATCTGGCTTTTCCCACTTTACACGACATACCAGCCGACTGGATGTTCGCTCTCGAAAAACCAGACGAATGAATGACGAAGACGCGGCTTGCTGATGATGACACGAGCGACGAACTTATTCGCCAGCCTGCCTTCAGCAAAGCTGTTCGATGGTACTTTGCGTCGCCTTGTTTTCGAAATGCATTGGGCTCAAAAGTTAAAAACTTATGATCGCCGCATATTACTTTTGGTTTATTTGAATGGTATATTACCCTAGATATTAATGATAAATTTTACAGGAAAATTTAAAAGTAAAAAAAATTGTTTACAAAGCTAACCTTGAGCAATAACTATTTACAGAAAATAGCTTTTATAGATTGATAATACTTGTTTTTGGACAGTGTATGGTAGAGGGAAGTTCTTGTCTCAGCCAATAGCGTGCAAGCACCTAAATTTGTAATATTAAGTAAATCAAAATATGTATATACATATGTGTTGTTATTTACTTGTCTGGTTTTTGTGGGTAAAAAAAAAAAAATGTTGTTAGTTTTCTAGCGCTGATCATGACCTATCCGAAATTTGTATTTACATAGAAAAACTTTATTTTTAAGTCGGTGCAAATAATAAATATTTTTTTTACGTTTGATTATTAATATAGAATATACTATTGTTATTTCCCAATTAATTGACCCTTACAGATTAAATTACAACAATAACTTAAATTAGTGTTTTAAAATATAGACTTTAATTTATATTCAAAAAAGGCTTTTGGCAGCTGCCAGCCCGTCATGGGTAGGATCAGAGATTCTAAGATTTGTCTTTTCTAACACTGTTATTTAATATTGGGGGAGAATAACTACGCGCGCAAAAAAATATTAAAATTTATCGTTAAAAACAAAAAAATTGCATTCTTATTTCCTAATTGGGGAATAAAAATAATAATAATTTAATCTAAAAAATAATATAAATCATCGTTTACATCGACTAAAAGTCTGCAGTAGGAAACGAACAAGATGTATTTCTTTGCCAGTACTAGCCAGATCAGTGAATAACAACACATTCAGATAGGCTGTTGTGTATGTATATTCACACACAAACACAATTGCCTATACGGCCCTCATAGAGCCGAAGCTCTTTCGGCTGTGAGAGCGCAATGATACTCATTTCGCTTTCGTTCTCAATTTTCAAAAAGTCAAACTGCATAGTAGCATTTGATTAAGCATTTTATTGTATGGCATTACTCATCTTAGTGTTTTTGGTTCATGGCATCCCCTAGTCGAGAAATCACGACTAAAGCCTTTCACTAGTATTGTTTTCTTTTTCTTTAAATTGCATTTTGTTGTTACTTTTTTTTTTTTTTTTTTTAATAAGCACTAACTATAAAAAATCAAAAACAAGATACTTTTTTCTTTTCATTTAATGCAAAAACAAAGTGGATGTGGCGTCTGACATACAGTCACGGACAAAAGCATTGGCAATTGTGGTGTTGTCAACTAAAAATTCGAAATTTGAGAATAACCAACTTATTATTTTATTGAAATATATTTTTTTTATGATCTTTTAAATATCTAACTCACTTAAAAGTATTAAAAAAGGAACATTTTTTGTTGCTTCAAGCCTTACAAATAAAAAACAAAAAATATGGTAATTTTCATAGGGACAAAAGTATTGGCAAAAACTTAAATAATTGTGTTAAAATTTAAAAAAATAAAACATGAGATAAAAATTAATACTTAGTCGGCATGCCTTTTTGTTTTATAACGCTTTCCAGGCGATTTGGCATCGAATGCACCAATTTTCGGGCAACATTTGGCTCAATTTTGTGCCACTCTTCCATTAGGGCTTCTTTAAGCTCAGTCTTTGTTGAAAATGTATGCTTTCTAAGCCTTTTTTCTAGTTCCTCCCATAGGTGCTCGATTGGATTGAGGTCTGGTGATTGAGGAGGATGTGGAAGAACATGAGCTGTATTGTATGCAAGCCACATTCGCACATCATGGGCCGTGTGCTTTGGATCATTGTCCTGTTGAAAAGTGAACTGACTGCTTAACATCAACTTTTCAGCGCATTTTTTTAAATTTGCCTTCAATATTTCCAAGTAAACACGCTTGTCCATTGTTCCTTCGATGAAAACTAGTTCACCCACACCAGCTGCGGACATACAACCCCACACCATAACACCTCCACCACCGTGCTTTACTGTGGGCATTAAGTTGCAACTATTGTATGCCGTATTGGGTTTTCTCCACACTTTAATGCGGCCATCTGAGCGAAAAATATTAAACTTACTTTCGTCGGAGAATAGGACATCGTTCCAGTAAGTTAATGGCTTCGATTTAAATTCTTTGGCGAATGCCAATCTCTTCGATTGGTTAACACTCGAAATGAGTGGTTTGCGTCTTGCAATTCTCGCATTGTGCCCAGCCTTGTGTAGTACCCGCCGTACCGTTTTGGAGTGAATTTCTTTCCCAGTCTCTTCTTTAACCTCTGATACTATTTGGGATGATGTGATTTTTGGGTCTTTCTTGATCTTTCTTATTATTTGGGTGCAATCACGATCGGTTAACTTTCGTGGGCGGCCGGTGCGTTCAGCGTTTTCTACCGTAGGGTCGTCTGAAAATCTATGGACTATGCTCCGAATGGTAAATTGACTTCTGTCCAATAGCTCGCCAATTTCTTCCAAAATAATATATAAATTGATGCTTAAACAATTTTTTCTAAGTATTTTTTTTTAAGATTCAAATAACGGTGCTTACAGAGTTGCATTTTGGCAAAGAAAAGTGTGACCATATAAAAATAATATTAAAATAATAACTTTATATTGAAAATTGCCAATACTTTTGTCCCTATAAAATTACGGGTTCTTGGAATTAAATAATTATTAAAAATTAACCATGCCGCCAAAGTTTATAAAAATAATTAGATTGCATGCACAAATAGCTAATAATCGTATGAAAAATATAAAATTATTAAATATTAGACGGTATATTGGACAAAACCGACAATAAAACAAGATAATATTAAATTGCCAATACTTTTGTCCGTGACTGTATGTACATAAATTTACATGTGCATACGCCCGTACGTTGTTTCGGTCTCGTGGCTTATACATACATATGTATGTATATATTTGTATGCATGTACATCCCTATGACTATTGGGGCACACGATTGTTAATACCATAATATATTTGTATGTATGTATGTACGGTCTCAGTTGTTATAGGGGGTTGGCAGCGCACGAAGTCATAAAAATGGGTTTTTAAGTTGAGTTTGTATACATACGATTAATATATAAATGTATACAACTGTGTATGTACGTTTTTCTATATGTATGTAGGTACATATGTACATACATATGTTGTAAATTCATGAACCATGAAGTAAATTTCTAAGTATGTATGTAAATACAATGTTGCTATTGTGCATATGTATGTATTTGTATGCTTCTTTGGCTACTAACGTGTGAAGTTTTTACTTTTCAAACAGTTCTAAAACAAATGTTGTCTTAAAAGCAGTTGGTTTCACCTCTGTGTAACCAAAATGTTGTTTTTTTTTTTGTGGTAAATTGATTGAACTATTTCGTGAAATGGAGAAATTTGTTGTATACATTTTAGATCTAAAAATGACAAATTGAAACCAAATGAAAATGCGCAACCGAATAAAATATATTAGACAACAGTGTGCTCAGTCTATAATAATATGTGGGGGAAATAGGTAACATAATTTTTGTATCTACATACATACGTACAGTATGTCAATAAAGTGTTTTGACTTGCGAAAAAAAACACATTTAGTTGAACATAAATGTACCATATATATATATATATATATATCTAATTTATTTTGATTCTTAATTTTTCGTAGAACTTAACGGCATACAAATTATTTAAATAACATTATCCTAACATTTTATAGAATTAAAAAACTAAAAACATTCAAATTTTATGCGGTCAATAGTGTTTTTACACGAAACTTTATAACTAAATAACAACGTAAGGAAACAGGAATATGTTTTATTTAATATTTTGTGCCATTAGCATTCGCCGTTCCATTGATACAATAAGGTTTTGTATGTACATACATACATATGTTTCTGGAATCTTCTGCCATTCTTCCAGTATAGCAGCTAAGTAAGAAGGTGATAAATCGATCAAAATATTTTACGTAGTTGATATGTACATTTCGCTACTCAACTATAATTATTTGTAAGTCTCGTTAGTTAATATTTTTGCATACTTATACGTATGCATGTATAAATTGGTTCAGTTCGGAGGGTATTCAGATTAAAAGTAAAATACAAAGAATGCAAAAGCAAAATCGAAACCTAAGAATTCCGGGTGCAGAGCGCTTTGGCCAAGAAATGAAGCAAAGGCGTATCGTGCAGGTAACCAATTTCTAAGCGGATGTTTCGCATTGAGCTAGCGCTGACCGCTGGGCCCGCTGCTGTCCGCTGCGCGTTTTGCTGACCGTCGACGGTGCGTTGGCGTTTTTAGATGGTAGCGGACAGTATGTGGTTAACTTATACATATGTATGTTTGTAAATGCATACATACATGTATATGTACATATCGGTTTGTTTCACGTTTTGAGCCAAGTCCCCCCTGAGATTCGGATCGTGAATCTGGTTTCCCACATCCGAGAGGTTCGAATCTTAATTCGCAAAATATTGTATTTTAAAAATAAAGACTGCCAAATATCATTCTCAGTTCAATAGCTGCTTTAAATAAACTACACGATAAATTTATTATACATAGTCAATTTTCAACTCTCTTGTGGAGAAGCTCATCAGTAGTCTTAATTCTAAATTTGGTCAAAATCAATTTACTCAACTTTGCGAACGAGAACTTTATCTCTATATATAAAAGTTTGTCCGTAAAATCTAGGAAGCTTAAATATTTACTGTAGTCACCTTATATGATAAAATTACAGACAGGGTTTTGAAAAACTACACAAGCAAATTTTTAAATATTAATGTTAAAATTCATGAACACATTTCGTAAATTCCATCCATTCTATAATTGACGCCTTAACGAAGTACGTTAAGCTGTTGCTGGAGTATTTTCACTAATCATATAACATAAAGATGGGACAGTTAGAACAAAAAAGAATGGCCACTCCTTCCCTGTGTGTGCGGTCCCACATCGACTTCGTTTTTTTTGAGTCCGTAACTCGCTTACTAGCTCAAAAAGTAAGGCAGTTAGAAAGCCATAAGCTTTGTGTGACGGAATGGCGTCGTTGATTAGTGTTTTTTAAATATAATTTTCAAATATAACTTCATTTTGTTGTTAAATCGTTGTATTAAAAAATTATATTTAAAAAATAATAATAATAATATTATCATGATTTTAATATCTAATTTTCTGTGCAAGACATATGTATGTATGTTTTGTAGACCCTCGCGAACGCTCGTCATCAGGTATCCCCTAGTCCGGCACTCCCGTAGCAGCAGTGTTACTTGCTACCTGCTTTATATTTTAATACGTGAAAGAGTTTGAATTCAAAAACTAAAAATTTAAATAAATTATTTTAAGCTAAATAAATAAAACTGTGCTCATTCGTAAGTATACTTAATTATGTGTTTTCGCATATCACGTACACAGCTATAGTGTTAAAAACCCAATCGATATGTGCCTAGGTGTGTTCATACAACATTTAATTTTTTCGACTGGTCTTAATTGTGCAGAGTGTGATGTTGCCAGTAAATTAATTAATGGTACAGGACAAGGTCAAGGTAGCAGGTTAGATCGGCCTCCGTGGGTCTTAGGCGAATTAACAAGATTTCAAATATTAGTTAGCGGTTTTATAAAAATTTAGAAAATCTGGAATATTTTTATAACTTAGCTAATTCAAAAGTCAAGTTGTTTCTGCTTGCATAACGCATTTGAGAGAATCGTTAATGTTTCCGGCCTTTGCAAATATCTCTGTCTTATTTTAATCGGTTTTATTTTTAAGTACGGTATTCACAATGCACAACGCGCATCCTGCAGATTTTTGGAACTCTGGCGCTCCGTTAAAAACTTCTTTTCCTTTAGCAATACGTCCCAACTAGCTGCGCGTGTAACTTTCTGCTGACGATCAGAGATTAATCACTTGCTATCCGCTTAGCCGTGCAACTTTTAAAACTGCACATCAGAGTTTTCTCTGTTGACCTCCGAGATGAAGTTTCGCTCTTGCGGCGGCAATTTTGAAGGTGGCTACTCTGCTTGTCGTCTCATTTCCCACTCCCTTCAACGCAGACATCATGATCTCCCGGGTTTCGGGATTCTCAATTCTCCGGAATTGAGTTCATCCCTGCGTATATGCTTTCCAGCCAGAAGGGGCACTGAACGACTTAGCCTACCATAGCTAATTCTCCATGCGGGACTTCTTTTTTGTCTCTTACGATCGTGGGTGTCTATTAACAGGGGGGGCTACCGTCCGTGGTAAGTCCTGGACCCGGCTTGGAGCATCCCAGCGGCTGACGGCACAGTCATTTCAATTGTTTAAGACTATTACCTTACAACTTAAAGCAGATGCATATTCAGTAATTTGGTCCTTAAGATTATGATTTAACACAATATTTAATTTATAACACATGTATGGATAAAGAAGTGATAAGATGATCAGAGAAAACGAAAAATGCACTTTTATTATATTTATTATTATTATTATTTTTGTTTAATAATGACGAATATTACGGTAATCCTTGTTCCTGACTTCAAATACTACCTTTGACATCATACTAATTGGAAGAGAAACATAGCTTATGATATCCGCACTGTGTATAAATATTTTATAAATAGACCAACCCATGTAAAATCATGGGTAAAGCCTTCGCTGGTAAAATTACACTAAATAGATGTATAATAGATTCACTTACTCCTGCTTTCTAAGCAGTTATGTTTGGTTATTGAAAGATTCTTCTGTCTATATTTCCATTGGTTTTGCTACTACCACACATGGAGATGTCTACCACCAGCCCCATTTCCTTCCTTAACTTAATATGTACAAATATTATATTTGTATCAAAAATTCGCTTCTTAGCATGCTTATCCTTAGCATGCTTATCCTATCCTTGCTTATCCTGTATATATTTAAGTCTATAAAAATAGAAGGGATAAAATCATAGAAGTTAATCCTAGTGCGGGGAATTTATAAAGCATATTCCAACAAATTAATGTTAATTTAGAGTTTTGTATCTTGTTTATCCTGTATGTATTTAAGTCTATAAAACTGTGTATGTGTAAAGTATTTGAACAAATTAATGTTAATTTGGATTAAATATACATTCCAGAGGCGTATCCAGCGATTTCTACTTGCTTTTCTCAAGAAACCATGATTCTGCCACACAAAGCTCACTTCAAAAAACGGGCCATTGCAAAGCCAAAGAAATATATTGTGCCTCAAAAACCATAAGATGATTATAAGTGAGAGCCTTGGCAATACTCTTTGCAATTAAAAGTACTGCTTGCAGCTCCGGTAAGACCTTGGAATTGGCAGTAACTACACGAACTAATAACGCTCCAAAAATTGCTTCACCGTTATTTAGATTTAATGCATCACAGAACCCGAAAATCTCTAATGAGTTTACCTTAAGTGTATAACCGCTCGTGGCACCAAACCCTGATATCTTAGCTCTAGTTTCTCTCGGTATCTTTGACGTTGAGCCGCGTAAGCTGCCGTCAAGCAGCTTTTCATTCCAGTCGTACTTCAGCATCCCTTAGTCTTCTACAACGATCCCAAGGTATCAATCACTGATAGCACTGTTTGCTTCGTTAAAGTTGAAGAGCACTTGACATTGGACGAGATCTGAAATTGGTCGCTTTGGCTCACCCAATCTATTTCATGGTCTTTAGTGCTCAGTTTTGAGCTTAAATCTGCCAAATTCTAACAGCTCAGTCTCTTTCTTTTTTAATTCTACATGTTTTGTTATTGTATATGCACCACACAACATAGCATCCATGTAAAAACTACATCATATCGCTTTAATTGCTAATGGATACTGTTCCCTATATTTATCTGCTAAATAGTACAAGCAGCGCAATGTTAGTATAAGTAACAGTTCACAGTCGTATCTGTATACATATGTATATAAAATTTTGCGAGCAGGACAAATAAAAAATGACTTGATAGTATTGTTACATTTTGTTCGTTAGGTCGAAAACCATTATACCGAACTTCTCGATTGGCCAAGTTTATTCCCCCATTTATTACGCTAACAATGGCCACAATCCCATTCGCCTTAGCATTTATAGAAGGTCTCACCAAGATTGTTGCGAATTAAATGAAAAACTTGCGTTAAATGAAAAAGTAGCGCAGCTCATGAGCTATCCCATATTTGTGTTAAAATATAAATGCATGTTGTATACTGAGTTTGTATGTATTTTTATTAGGTCAATGCAAATATTTATAAAATTTCTTTGAAAAGAGCCATAAAATGCTCAGCATACGTAAAGAACCGCTACTTTTAGCGCTCAGATGAGAAATTCGAATTACGCAATTGTTCGAAGACCTAGTTGAAGCTAAATAAAGGAATTCACGTTCAATTTCAAGTCAATGACGGTCGATTTGTCCGTTATGATGCAAAGTACATATTTCGCTATTTCAAATAGGGCTCTTAAATTTGAAAAGCAAAGGTTGTGCGCTTGTGTGCATACAATGCAACTGTAACTTTTCATATATACATATATACATATACATACAGACATACATACACATATACATGCCGCACTGTATTGCCGATACTACTGTAAAGTAGTGTTTTTATCCGGGGTTATATAACTCGGTCTTCCCCGGTCCACTGTCGCAGAGCTAAACTTGTAAGCTAATTGCCGCTGTCCGGCCACAAATACCGAATGATCAACAAAAAGAAATAAAAGCAATTTGTTATTAAACTTTTCCCATTTAGTAATAAACAGATACAGAGCGGAAAAGTCACTCCGAGCTTTTATTACCGTTTTAATTCTGAAGCAAACTAGTTAAGGTTGGTCCGCAAACGCAAAATCAAACTCAAGAAATAAAGCTCATTTACCATAGGAAGCAACAACAAATCACTAGCAAAACAACAAAAGTGCGCACGAAAACCCATTTTTTCTTCGTCCCCCGTTGTGATCTATGAAATTCTGAAGCCAGATTTAGAGGACATAGGAAACTCAGTGAAAAGAATAGGGACAAATAATGCCACTGTGTTCTTTGCGGGTTTCTCTGTCGTTCCTACAAGGCAGCGCGTAGAAACAACAACAGCACAATTTGGGTACTAATGTTGTTGTTGCAGAGCCGAGTCTCGGCGCAAGTAGGTAGAAAATTTGAATCCCAGCAAGCCATGGCGTTCAAATCAAAGGGTTACGCGCACGTCGCGTTAACATAAGAAATTATGACGTCACATGTTGTGGAATTCTATTTCTACTCTTGAGTAATATATATTTCTACCTTTATTACGTACATTTAAATAATTTATGAATAGGGTCCTTTATAGTAAATAATTGATTGACATATGTAATCATTTAAAATACGAATTATCTCACGCAAAAAGCCTTAGACCTTGACGTCAACTGCGCAACAGAATGTTGCAATCTTCTTAAATTCATAGACTTCCCTTGGCTTGGCAGACACATACATATGTGCAGATTTGCACCAATATGTGTGCGATAAGACACACATACAACAACTATTAGGCGCGTCGCGGCATTGGTACCCTTATTTATAGAAATGGTATATAATAATTGTACCAATAGGACTAAATACGAAATTATAATTTAATCAGACATTGGATCAAAAATTTTATTTGAAGAGGTTAGTGGTATTTGGGCACAGAACTTATGAATTGTTAAAATACCCTATTTTGAGAAAGGGTGCCATGCTGGTCGAAAATTGAAAAATTATAAAAATCTGCCGAGCTGCTTGCAAGTTGAAAGTGAGTGCAGAAGAAGAAGACATGACTTTGCGAATTATAAGCATAACAGTGCTTAGAAACCACAACAATGAGTTAGAAGGGTGCAGAGCTAAGATCATAGGCTTTAGCCTCAAACAAAAAAAGGATAGCAAAGATAGAATTTGTGGTATGCTTTTTTCATCGTCGAGTCGTTTGTTTTGATTATGGTTGTTGTTGGTTCTTATAGAAAATGTTTTGAAGTTGTCATTGAATTTTGGGCATTGGCAGAATTGCTGCAGACAGCCGGGCGTTGTGTTTGCAACCTCGGTATCTGGCTTCAGAATTTTTGAAAAAGAGCTTTTGATCCAAACGCCCTCTCTGTATATTTATTACTCAATGAACTTTTCCGAAGCTCGTGCCCGTTCGCACGTCCGATACCTACGACCCATTGAGTAATAAAGAGAAAGAGCTGAACTGACACTCTGAGCTTTTATTACCGTTCTAAAAACCACGAAACATAGATCGGGTTGGTCCGCAAACGCAAAATCAAACCCAAAAAAAAAGCTCATTTACCATAGGAAGCAACAACAAATCACTTGCCAAACAACAACAGTGCGCACGAAATCCCATTTTTTCTGCGTCCCCCGTTTTGATCGACAAGAGGTTTGTGAGCCATGATGAGGACATAGGAAACTCAGTGCAAAGAATAGGGACAAATAATCCAACTGTGTTCTTTGCGGGTTTCTCTGTCGTTCCTACAAGGCAGCGTGTAGAAACAACAGCAGCACAATTTGGGTACTAATGTTGTTTTGTTGCAGAGCCGAGTCTCGGCGCAAGTAGGTAGAAAATTTGTATCACAGCAAGCCATGGCATTCAAATCAAAGGGTTACGCGCACGGCGCGATAACAAAAGAAATTATGAAGTCACATTTCATAGAATTCTATTTCTAGTCTTGAGTAGTATATATTCCAACCTTTATTATGTACATTTAAATAATTTATGAATGGGGTCTTTTATAGTAAATAATTCAATGTCATACGTAATAATTTGATATATGAGATGATCGCACACAAATAGCCTTGGGCTGTGACGTCTCATACGCATACATATGTATATGCAGATTTGCACCAACATGTGTGAGATGAGACACACATACAACTAATATTTGGCGGGTCGCGGCATTAATACCCTTATTTATAGAAATGGTATATAATGTTTCAAGAAAAAAATTAATAATAATTGTACCAATAGTTGCACACTTAAAACAAAATTATATTTTTCATAGACCTTGGATAAAAATGATAATAATAATATGAAGGTTTGTGCTATTTGGTTACACCACATATGAATAGTCAAAATACCCTATTTTGAGAAAGGGTGCCATGCTGGTCGAAAAATGAAAAATTATAAAAATCTGCTCAGCTGCTTGCAAGTTGAAAGTGAGTGGAGAAGAAGAAGACATGAAGAATTATAGGCATAGCAGTGCTTAGAAACCATAACAATGAGTTAGAAGGGTGCAGAGCTAAGATCATAGGCTTTAGCCTCAAACAAAAAAAGGATAGCAAGGATAGAATTTGTGGTATGCTTTTTTCATTGTCGAGTCATTTGTTTTGATTATGGTTGTTGTTGGTTCTTATGGAAAATGTTTGGAAGTTGTCATTGAATTTTGGGCATTGGCAGAATTGCTGCAGACAGCCGAGTGTTGTGTTTGCAATTTTTCTTTGCAACCTCGTTTTCGCTCCGAAAGTATTTCTAACGAGAAAGAAGGGCTATCTTCGGCACGCCGAAGATTTAATACCCTTGCAGACCGAAGCTTTTCTATTAAGTGCGAATTGAAGCTTTTTGGTCTGGCTTCCGTCCATGTCCATGTCAAAAAAAAACATGAAATGATCTTAATCCCAAGTTTGGCATTAATAGTATTAGTATGGATATACGCATATGTATCAATATATGCACATATGTATATATAGTACATATGTCATACCACCAGACAGACAAACGGTGAGGCGGATATGTCTGAATCGATTCAGCTCGTCGCTCTGATCAAGAAAATACATACTTTATGGGGTCAAAACCGTCTCCTTTCTTGATTACCATTTTAAAATTTAATTCCATGGGACAATTATTTTTAGGGCTTCTCAGTGAAACTTTTTACAGCGACAATCGAAAATCGATTACTTAAAATATGTTGCAAAGCATGCACTATCAATTTTTAATTTCGCCGCCGCGCAAGGTACTACCTATTGAAAAAGCTCATTGTAGCACTGAATAGTGCGCGCATAACTATTTATATTTGAAAGGCTTAAGCTAACATGATAAATACCGATCTTTTGTATTACAATTAAATTATTCTTCTGCAATATAACTACAAAACCCGAATTTTCACAATCGTTTGCGAATATTTGACTTAAGCGCAACTTTTTTGCTGAAAAACGTATGCTTTTTAGCCTCCTTTCTGAACACATTCTAAATCAACCACTTGTAGCAATAACAAAAAGAGCTTATATTACTCCGACGTTAATTATCATTCCACTGATGACTCATAATGCTCATATCTAAGAAGCACAGGAAAAAAATTTGTTTGTTCAAAATATCGTGAAAGCCAAACAATTTTTTCATACAACAACTTAATTTTCGACCGATCGTTCCTACAGCAGCTACATGATATAGTGGTCCGATCTTAATAGGATTTTGCATATATATGGGGAGCAAAGTAAAACTAATAAATGCCGAGTTTGGTCAAGATATCTTGATAAACAAAATGTTTTTTCATACAAAAACTTAATTTTCGACCGATCGTTCCTATGGCAGCTATATGATATAGTGGTCCGATCTTAATAGAATTTTGCATATATATGAGGAGCTTAGTAAAACTAATAAATGCCTAGTTTGTTCAAGATATTTTGATAAGCAACATTTTTTTCATACAAGAACTAAAATTTCGACCGATCGTTCCTATGGCAGCTATATGATATAGTGGTCCGATCTTAATAGGATTTTGCATATATATGAGGAGCATAGTAAAACTAATAATTGCCGACTTTGGTCAAGATATCTTGAAAAACAAAATGTTTTTTCATACAAAAACTTAATTTTCGACCGATCGTTCCTATGGCAGCTATATGAAACAGTGGTCCGATCCAGCAGGTTTTGATATATGTGCTGCGTGTAACCGAAAAAGGGACTTCTGCAAAGTTTCATTAAAATAGCTTTGAAACTGAGAGACTAGTTCGCATAGAAACAGACAGACGGACATGGCTATATCGACTCGGCTGTTGATGCTGATCAAGAATATATATACTTTATGGGGTCGGGGATGCTTCCTTCTGCCTGTTACATACATTTGCATTTTGCACAATACAATATACTCTTTTTACCCATTTTTAATGGGTTCAGGGTATAAAAAGACGACATATCGGAACAGAAAAGCCTACAGAACCTAACAAAATTTACAAATCGGTAATATATGTCCCACGACTATCAAAACGCCTCACGAACTCAGACTGCTACAACAACGAAGAAGGACGGACAGACAGACGGACATGGCTAGATCGACTCGGCTATTGATGCTGATCAACAATATATACACTTTATGGGGTCGGAGATGCTTCCTTCTGCCTGTTACATACATTTACACTTTGCACAAAAACATTATACCCCTTTTACCCATTTTTAATGGGTTCAGGGTATAAAAATAAAAAATTGATTTGTGTTGTATTATGTATATAAATGTGTGTACATGAATACATGTCTATAAATAACACTGATTGTCCTGAAATTGACTGACTGATTGGTGATCAATGCACATTTCGAACCATAAGAGCTAAAAATCGGAATTATCACTGTTGTCATGTATCGACTTATGTGATAGAGGTGCCCCAAGTGTAGAAAAACGCGAAAAACGGTTGTATGAACTTTCATTGTATACCATCACCAACCAAACAACATATAGGTAAGAGAAGTATAAGTACAACCAAAGTGGACACACAAAATCGCTGACATCTGGTCTCGTGAGCAAGAGAGTAAGAAATACATATGATTTATGTGGTAGAACAGCATCGCTGTTTTTAATCTCGCTCCCACTACAAGAAACTGCGTTGGCTTACTTTCAGTGCTCTTTCAAGTTGTCTAGGTACCGTTTAAATGTGTGTGTGTGTGTCCGCACAGGAAAAAATGTGCAGAAATTCAATATTTCTTAAATGTCGGAGGCATTTCTTCCCTTTAGAAGGAACAAGTAATATAATATAAAAGGGTTTGCCACGTCGATGCGAAATTCTTGCATTTTAGCTCGTTATAGTTGGTAAGGGTACCTAAGCGTAAGCATGTGTGCATTCAAATTTGTTGGACTTGCTCTCAGTCTCTCACGCCATTTTTCAACTTGTTCTTTGATCTATTTATATTTTCCGCCGCTTGTTGGTGTTGTGTAGGCTCTTAATAATTTAAACTCTTTTCCTCACATTTGGCTGCGTTGTTACAGTCAAAACCTATGACACTCTCCATCTCGGAGATGGAGTTGGTGGCTGTAAGAGTTGTATTCGGAAGTTTCTGTTTCTTTATATCCTGTTCCTATATTCCCCCATTATCTGACATGTCTATTAACCAAAGGCATCTTAAAGCTACAAAATCCATCTCCTCCCTACTTTCTGATAGGGACCTCCTAGTTGTTCTTGTTGACTTTAATCTCCCATATGTCGATTGGTCATCGCCAATAGATTCAAACGTTCTGTTGCCTTCTTTGTCAAATGAATTTATTAATGGTCTACATGAATAGTGGGTTGCGCAATTAAAGAAATAGATCACTTGATCTGATATTCGTGTTGGTTTCGTTCTTCTTTCTGTAGAACCTTTTCATCCAAATCTGTGTGTCAAGGAATCGGATTAGCTGATCGTGTCAGTTGTTTTGGTAAGGCTGATGTCATAAGCTAAATAATCTTATTCTGCAAGTCTGTTGTTCCTAACTTAACAATTGTGCAGATATTGATGTTGCCATTAAACTATTTTATGATACCTTGTATTCGCTCTTTGATATCTGCGTCCCCCTTGATCACCCAGCGAGGTTTGATAGGCATCCCTGTTTCTCAAGGGAAGTAATGAGATTAAACAAATAACAAGAGGCTCTTATTGGCAGTTCCCGACTAGGGGATACCCTGAACCCTCATCTACCAACACCAAATGCAGCCCGCGCTCGTTTGCTTTAGCAGTAATAAAGAAAATGTAGCATAATTTATATACCAATAATTGAGTCCTAATGAAAAAAAAAGGATTAAAATGCAATTGCAATGCTGTTGATAGAATACAAAGACGCGCATTAATTTCTGTGCGGCATGTATACAGAAATTCTAGCAATTTGCCCTAGCTGCCCCAACCACGTGGACCACCAACATACATTTTCTTGAATAAATTTGTGTTTCTTAGCCGATCTTGATGAAATTTTCAACAGTAGATCTTATTGTACTATTGAATATTTGTATTCTTAGCTCTAGCTCTTATTTTTACCAAATTTGCTCAAAAACAGTATTTGGATATCCATTTTTATCGATTCCTTGGAAACGGGGCAAGTTATCGAATATCGGAAACAAACTCGTACTGCGGGCACTAGGAGGACCTTCATTCAAAATTTCAAGTCTCTAGCTCTTATAGGTTCTGAAATCCTTACGTTCATACATACGGACGGACGGGCGGACAGACAGACCGACATGGCTAGATCAACTCGGCATATGATGATGCTTCGTTCTTCCTGCTACATACATTAAAACAAATACATGATACCGTTTTGATGCATTTTAAATGCTTATAAAAATGTGAAGTCGAGGTGTTATAAAAAGCTTAAGAAATCGGGAAACCACTCTGATTTCTACCGCAGTAGCCCGATAAAACATTTCCACTCAAAAATCCAAATGCTATAGGATTGCCTTCGCCTTTGTCGCCTTCAGTATGCATATAATCCTTAGCAATTTTTTAACTTGTCAACTCTAGGCGCCAATACTGATCCAGGCATTGCCGATCTGTTCGCAAACATTTTTCAAACTACCTACAAGGCCAAAATTGGTTTTGGGTTTCGTCAAGCGGTAGTCAAAGGTGTTTGACAATCCATACCCGACAAAGACCCGTACCGTTGGTACGACCTATACCATCAATTTTGTTGGACTACCCATGCCTTTCATGAACCGTTATTTTGCTCTGAGTCTTCTTTTCCTCGCATAAAGTCTTCTATTCTAAACTATTAAGCAAGTGACAGTCTTAGCATATAGTCGTAGTTTGTAATCGTTTTGTACTTCGTGACTCGCGTCGTACGTTACACGACTGTGCCTCTCAGTCGGTTGGATGGAAGTTCAGATGCAGTACATTCCATCGGAATTCGCGCAAAAAAAAAAAACAGCCACAACAACGGCGGAATTGCTCTAACGGACGTCAGGACACGCCTTGCTCCTCACTACTAGTTAACTAACACCAGGAACCACATAGGGTACCAACAGTGGTGTTCTTCAGGAATTGCTATCTATTAACGTATATAGCTTTTAACTGGTGGTAAGAAAGAGATCGCTAGCTTTCTGCTAAGCTGTTAAGCTCGAGTTGCTTGCCGCACTGCAATACAAGCTTTCGCAACTTCACCTGGAGTTTGCGCACTTCCCCTCCTAGATAAAGTTGCATTCTCGCGACAGTGTTGGGCCACCAATCAGCGTAATGCGAATAATTGCCGTTGTGCTTAAATTTAAACAATAAGCATATTTTTTAAGCTCCTGATGTTTCGTATGAATTTTACAGAAATTACTCCTTGACTTAAATTACTATCACCTACTATACATACTACATACAATTACTTGGTACTGCGCTTGTGGTACTACGCTTACCGCCGCATATAATAAACTGTATCATTTAAGCATACTTTGAGCATGGTTTGTGAGGTGTAGGTTTATTCATACCTAATTTAGCCTTCTTGCGCTTTTTACTCTACTAAAAAAATTGCAGACTCCGTCATTTTCACTGATTTAAGTAAGAAGTTCAATTCTTTAAATCATTTCTTTCTATAAAGTATATCTTCTCCGCCCAGTCTTGAAAAGAATTAATTAAATAATTAACTACAAATTATGATATTTTCAATTTTTTATATAGGCTCCAGGATGTTGACGATGGTTTTTTTGAAAAGTTTGGGTCCCTTTTAAGACAAAAGTCACAACTGGATGAAAATATTTTTAAAACTTCGCTAGCTCCATATCATGAAGAGGAAGAGGATGTTATCACAAAGGTTGATGCTGGATCTTACGCTGACAGTGGAGTGGAAACAAAAAATGATGATAATGCGGTATTGGGTATCGTGCCAGATTTATTATTTGTCAAAAATATGAGAGAAAATGTTTTTGATACAACAATTTGTATGAATGTAAGTAAATTGGATTTTTATAACGTAATATTAATATATATATATTTTTTTTGCGCAAATCACGATTCAATTGACTGCTTTCTCCCGCCCAACCGACACGAGACGCGACGTACAAAACGAATACAAACTATGATTATATGCTAAGACTTGCTAAATAATTTAGAATAGAAGACTTTATACGAGGAAGAGAAGACTCCGAGCAGAATATTCTGTAATGCTTGTTACAATCATCACAGAGAACTTTGAACGGTTAATGCAAGGCATGGAGTATAACGGTAACCGCATACGAGGATCCCAAATTAAAACCACGAAGGGCAAACAATAATAATTATTTCTGTACCGATTCAATTCTGTCTTGATGAATAGAATATTGTACTGACCTGATACATTAGGCATACTCGAGTTTAGGTCGTACGAATGACATATAAAGCGTCTTTGACGTGTACGGATCGTCAAACTCCTTCGACCGTTGCTTGATGAAACCAAAAACAATTCTGGCCTCATTGACCACGGTCTTAACATGAGAGTCGAATTTAGAATGACACAGATCATTAACATCATTTCAAGTACTGGTGACACGCTCGAGCGGTAAGAAACCAATTGGGGAAAGCTTCTATAGAAATTTATTGCCTTACATTTGGAGCAGCTTAAATTTAAGGTGTTAGCTAGACACCAAGCCTTAAACGCATCAATGTAAGCTTGTAAGAGATAACATGATGCCATATCCTTATATGCAAGGCATAATTTTATATAAATAGCATACATTAATACTCGAGAGTGAGACCGAATCGAGGGAAGGTGATTGATAAAAAGAGTAAAAAGTAACGGGCCAAGATAACTACCTTGAGGAACACCGAAAGTAACCAGAATACGTCTAGAAAACGATTTTCTGAAAAGAACCTTTTGGGTTCTATGAAATACTCTGAAATCCAGTTCAAAAGATTGACTGGGAAGCCGAGAAGGAATGTTTCAAAACATTTTTACATAATGCTGCAGCGCAGTATTGTGTGTGTGTGCTAAGCACACAAGCAGGACCACCATCAGGGCCCGATGAGTAAGCCGGCTTGATAGTGTTAAGGTCGCTAAGAAGCGAACCTTCGGTAATAATGGATGCAGTTTGACCTCTTTAACTGATAAGGATAAGGCTGATTTTTATTATACCTAGAGAAGGAGTGAGTAGTTTGAAAAAAGTTTGCGAACAGATCGGATATGCCTGGATCAGTGTTCGCGATCTCATCTGCAATCTTAACCTAAGAAGGCAAAATCGATGTCTTGTGTTTAGAATTCACAAAGTTACAAAATTGCTTAGGGTTTTGTGAAAATTGGAGGCGATAACGGCGAAGGTAATCATTGTACCAGATGGAGTTTTGAGTAGAAAAGTTTGATCGGGCAACTGAATAACGGGAGGAATCAGAGGGATTTCCCGATTTCTTAAACTTTTTATATAACCTCGACTTCACGTTTTTTAGTTCATGAAGGCCTATCATGAAGGCCTATCAGACCTCGCTGAGTGATCAAGAGGAACGCAGATATCAAAGAGCGGGTACAAGGTATCATGAAATAGTTGAATGGCAAAATCAATTGTTCAGTTGGGACCAATCGAATTACAGATGAAGATTATTTAGCTCATGAAAGTCAGCCTTACGAAAATAACTGACACGATCAGCTAATTCCGATTCCTTAATAGGCACTCGGGTTGGTTGATCAATAATCATATCCAGAGTTGGATGAAAAGGGTGTTTAAAAAGTGTCAATCGGTGCACAACACTGTCGAAAGTATCCAACGCGAAGATCAGATAAAGAGATCTATTTCTTGAATTGCGCAACCCATTAACCTGCCGTTAGGACATTTCATATAGACCACCAATAAATTCGTTTGACGGGCCACAGAAAGTTTGAATCTAATGGCGATGGCAAATAACATTTAGGAGATTAAAGTAATTGAAATTAAATTAAAAGCGTAAGAGTGCAGTGGTTTTGCTCTACTAGCAAATACCCTGAACTGCGCCGCCGCACTACCCATACATACATACGAACACAAAAAGCACAAGCTGAAGCTAGGCTTCACTTTTCTCCACACAAATAAAACTGTATTCCTTAATACCATTTGTGTATATAGACTTTTTGGGAATCAATATGAGACTCAAAGAGGTGTCAGGTATCCAAAATAGGTATATTCAAGAACCCATGTACCAAAATTGATCCATATTAATCAATACAAGCTACTTACAGTGCCGCTCAACTGAATAGCTTTGACTCCTTTTTTAGACTTAGAACATAATATCTTCACAACGCGCACTCGGATTTAAACCAAATAAATTTTGTTAAGTAAAACGATCAATTATTTATAAAATACAAAAGTTTTTTTTGTTTGGTTTGGTTTTTATATTTTTTTTATTATATTTTCAAAAACATAGCTGAAAATCTACATAATTTTTGGCTCAAGTGAATAGGTTTGACCAACAAAACTCTAAAAAAAAATTATTCACAGCAATATTTCATGGCACTTGGTAACTTAAATAATAAAAGACACTATTTCTGCATTATTTAATATTTGGTATGACCACCCTTATTCTTAATTATTTCAAACATTCGAGTTGATATGGAATCGTAATATTTTTCAATTTCACTCAGTGAAATAGTTGACCAGGCTTTTTTAATCGCTTCAACCAGGGTCGCCGAGTCCTGAAATTGTATTCCCCCTTCATACACTCTCCTGGATAAAAGTCCCCAAATTTTCTCGATGTCTGGGGAGTATGGCGGCCACTCGAGCAAGTTTACATTCTGGTCCTTAATCCACTGTTTTTTTTTTGAGGAAACAAACTGCAGCTCGCAAGTTCCATAAAACGATATGGTGACGACTCAAAAAGCATTCCTCTTTTCGCATATCGTGAAAATAATAGTTGTAGCCATCCGGTCCGTCGAGATTGAACTTTTTTTCGTCGGAGAAGACCACAGCCTTCCACTCCTTGTTCCATGTCATGTGATCCCGCGCAAATCGAAGTCGCGCTTCCTTCCGTGCATCATTGAGAGGAGTTTTTTTTTTGTTTTTAATCTCTTTAAGTGCTTAGCACTCCGAATAACTCGTTTTACCGTTGCCAAACTTGCATTTTCACCGCATTCATCCCTGAATTTACTGGCAGAGAGGTGGGAATTCGAAGCAGTTCGAAGGATTAGTCGCCTCTCTGATGCCGTTGTAGCAGATTTTTTTCCTCCTTTCATTTTTTTCCCGTAATCGGCTTCATTACGAAGAAAATTGCTTACCACGACCAATCTTCTTTGCTATTTCATTATGTTTTAGGCCAGATTCAATATAGCCTTTAATTTGACCTTTTTCAAAATCGGTTAAAGATTTTCCCCGACCCATATTAAAAAAAAATGGTAGCAATTACTTTAAATTTAAGTAGACCAAAGAAATTATATGTTTTCAATCACGCAGTCAAGCAAAAAGTGAAGTCAAAGTTGTCAAACCTAATCAGATGAGCCAAAAATAGACCACACATTTAGCGAATTTCACGATGAAAGCAAAATTCTGATTTACCGTTGCATAGAACCCGTTACATTTTTTTTGTCATATTATGAGTAAACAAATGAATGTTCAAAACAAAAAATTAAGAAGGAAAAAATGCCATAGGAACAAAGAGAGAAGAAAAAATAGAAGAAATATTTTTCAAACCTATTCAGTTGAGCGGCACTGTATATGTACGAATACTAACCACATTTTCAATTGTGTAAAAAAAAAAAATTATTTTAAGGTTTTTTCTTTGTTTATTATATTATAATTGTGCATTTTGTAGATAAAAAGATCGTATTTACATCTGTGTATATTTGCGTATTATATATATAAGTTATAAGTTTTTTAGTCATTAAGATCGGGGGGTTAAAAAAAACCATTTAGGAGACACATGTGCCTAACTGATATCGCTGTTAACACTTATTTCTGTTTCCTGTCTCTACTGTAAGTTTTCACAACTTCGTAAACCCTTTTATACCCTGAACCCATTGAAAATGCGTAAAAAGGGTATAATGCTTTTGTGCAAATGTAAATGTATGTAACAGGCAGAAGGAAGCATCTCAGACACCATAAAATATATATATTCTTGATCATATTTAATAGTCAAGTCAATCTAGCCATGTCCGTCTGTCCGTATGTATGAACCCAAGGAATCTTCTGTCTTTCCATCTCTTTGGAAAGAATCTTATATCATTCCTCTCCACAAGAAAGGTGGAAAGTCTGATATACAAAATTACAGGGGCATTGCAAAACTGTCCGCTATTCCTAAATTATTTGAAAAAATAATCACTTCGAATTTGCAGCATTTCTGCAAATCAGTTGTTTCCCCTGTTCAACATGGATTCGTAAAGAATCGGACAACTACGACCAATCTGCTTGAATTTACTTCCTTGGTAAATGATGCTTTTCTTTCGAAAATGCAAGCTGATGTCATTTATACTGACTTCAGTAAGGCGTTTGACTCTGTGCACCATGACATTTTACTTTTTAAACTTGACCGAATAGGTTTCCCTCCGTCTCTTTTGCTTTGGATTAATTCTTATTTAAAAGGTAGGACCCAAAGAGTAATGCTGAGGCAGACTATCTCTAAACAGGTTCACGTTATTTCTGGTGTTCCTCAAGGTAGTCATCTTGGACCTTTACTCTTTACTCTTATTATAAATGATCTCCCCTCTGTTATATCACATGCCCGTGTACTCATGTATGCGGATGATGGGAAACTTATTCTATCATACACTAATCCCCTACATCATTCTCGTCTACAAGACGATTTGAACGCTATGCAACTTTGGTGTTCGGCCAATCAATTGCATCTGAATTGTTCAAAGTGTATGTTTATGACATTTTATCGTACTACACCTTATCTTGTCAGTTATACAATCGACAATACCCCTTTGCAACGTATACTAACAGTTAAGGATCTAGGCGTTCTTTTTGATTCTAAACTCTGTTTCAATCTTCACATAGATACCATCGTAATGAGGCAAAAGGTGTACTTGGATTCATTAAACGATGGTCTAAAGAGTTTAACGATCCTTTTATAACGAAACTTCTGTACATCTCTCTTGTTCGCCCTATCCTTGAATACTGCTCTTGCATCTGGTCTCCGCAGTATAACAATAGAAAGGATCGTATTGAATCTGTTCAGAAGCAATTTCTGCTTTTTGCCTTACGAGGTTTAAATTGGGACCCTAATCTTCGTTTGCCATCCTACTCCAGCAGGCTGCTTCTTCTTAACGTTCCGTCATTAACCAACCGTAGGACAATTCTTGGTGTTGTCCTTCTACATAAGTAGATTATTGGCGATATAGATTCTCCTTTTCTGCTAGGGCGTCTTCAATTCTCTGTTCCGTCTAGACCAACCAGAAATTACCGCCCCTTATTCCTGAGACGCTATGCACAATCCTTTTCGCGTGCTATGTAAAAATTATAATAGTTTGCATCACGTTTTCTCTATAGAACTTTCTCTACCCCTAATAAAATCGTTGCTTTTAGGATACCTTCGGGAAGTCACTGACCATTCCCAGCTATGAGCAGGGGCATAGCTTGCCGGATTCGGTGATTTCCCATTACTTTTCTCTCTGTCCTATCTACTTAACACTCTATACATCTAGCTTAAATTTCTTTACTTTATTAACAATCTTCTTACTTTCTTTTTCTTATTTATTGTATTTTATTAATTAATATGGCAAACTAAGATTATCTTTAATTTTACTTAAGAACACTTTTTTCCTACTTACACCCTTCTGCTTAGATGTAGGCTCTACTAGCGGCACTGACAAATTTAGCTGTGAAAAGGGGCACAGCTGGCCGGACTGGCAACTAAAACACCTCCATCGGTCGGTGATGCTATTTAGAGAACTGTGTTATCTAACTAGGCTTTTAGCATATAATTCCATTATATATTGTATGTATAATGAGGAAGACACTCGTTTTGTCGACCATTAATAAATAAATAAAAAAAAAAAAAATATATCAGAATATCAGTATATAGGTCAGTATATAATCGATAGCTTACTCCCTTTCCAAGCAATCGATAAAAATCGATATCGAAATCCTGTTTTTTGAGCAAATTGGGTAAATATTAAGAGATAGAGTCACCAAAATTGATATGTTTATTTTAGAATAGTATATATATATCAAGAATCTTTCATTTTATACCTATCGCCACCTTCCCGCTACTACCTCATAGCTAAAAATCAGCTTGTATTGCCGACCAATTTAAGTCACAATTTAAATACAATTTACTTTTTGAGAATACACATAAATTTTATCATACCATAAAATATTTTAATGGTAACATCAATGTCTGCACAATCGTTCAGTTAGGAACAACAGACTTGCAGAATAAGATTATTTAGCTTATAAAAGTCAGCCTTACCAAAACAACTAACACTAGTTCGCATAGAAACAGACAGACGGACAAATACATTATACCCTTTTTACCCATTTTCAATGGGTTCAGGGTATAAAAACGTTTAATAATAAATGTAGGCATTCCAATTTCTAAAAAAATAAGCACTCATATTAAATTCAATTCAATTTTTATCATTCGCACACACATTTTTTTAAACATTTCTCTTTCTATTACAGCATTCAATGCATGCTCTAGGGCATCAAATAAATTTAAAATTAAATGAAAATAAAATACAATTTGTATATATTTGTTTTGTATATACATACATACATATGTAGTTAATATGCGAAGCCTATTCATTTTTTTGTAAAAAAAATAGTTAATTGTAAACAATAAGAACAACCTCCACGTCATTATAAAATCTTTAATGTCTCATTGTTAAATTAATCATTAAAAAAGAACTAAAAACAAATTAACTTATTCCCAAAGATACGTTTAAAAAGTCTACAAACTTGTTTGCTTTAGTATCTACTTATGTGTCTACATAGATTGTTATTGTGTACACATATTCTGTATGTACACAAAAATCATTTATTCACTCACTTGTTCTGCATAGCTTTTCCTACATACTTTACAAAATTCGTTTTTCATTATCATTGAGCTTTTTTTTAAATTCTAAAAATAAAGTATGTGCTCAAAGCTCTACTATTTAATGCTTTTCTCTTTATCTTGTGAGATACATGGAAAACAATATCGAATTCGAATGCTGCTCATATACACCCAAAAGCAGTCCACGGTCAACGCGATTATTATAAAAATTTTTAGTTCTCGTCATTGACACTGTTAATGGGTCTTCATTTTACACAATCATACTGATTTAGTTTGATACCAAAAACAACTGTGACATAAAAACAATCATTCACAGCAAAAATTATCATAATCATGTGAACACCAAAGTGCAAAATGTAAAAAAATTAACTAAACAGAGATTGATAAATTGGTGTTTAAAAATGAGTTATTTATCCTTGCCCCGTGTTCTATCTAATATCAGTTCTCGAAGCTTCACCGATAAAAATTCAAACTTTATAAGTTTGAACCGTTCCGATGGTCATGAAATGCGACAAATTACAAAAGTATATTCAACTCTTTCATTAAATGAATCAGCAGAGCGACGTAAACGAATTCTTAACAGAAATGGAAGTATTTCCAATCAGCATTTTCGTGGTGTTCACAAGCATTTATTGGAATCTCACACCAAAGTAGTTTGTCATTCAATGACAGTAAGTATATTTTGAACGCTTTGGGTAAGAAGGTTACGTTTTATTTTGAAAGTGTATTAATAAAAACCGGTATTCAAATATTGATTTTCGAATATGAGTTTATGAATGCTAGATTTAGTATGTATGCACGGGTACAAAGTATTTCGGGTTTAAGATACTTCCCTTTATAGAAACGTAATTTTGCAGTGTTAATATTCATTTGAGAGGTGTTCACACATTTTGAATATTATATTCTTAATCTGTTTATGTATGGTCATTCATTTGGTGGGTGATGTTTCGCGTCCCTCAATGAATAATACCACTGTCCGATTTGCCATAAAAATTAATTTAATGAATACGAGCTTTTGTAATTCGCTGTTCATTGCTAGTAGGAGAGGCTGTTACTCCAATAGTAATGGTTTGCCTGCACAGCTTCAGTTTTATTGTATGTATATAAACCAAAAGTATTCCGGATATTAATCCGATATTCGTGGTGGTGATAGTCTTGAAATTGGCATTCTTGCTATTGCGGTCACATACCCACACACAGACAGTAATACGGTAAATAGACAAATTGAAAGAGCACTGAGAGTAAGCCAAAACTATTCCCGTAGTGTGACTGAATAAAAAAATGCATCGATGCCGTTCTATCACACAAGTCATATGTATTCTTACTCACACTCTCTGTGAGAGCGTGCGGCCGCTCGAACCCGAACAAAAACGAAGGTGACTTTGGACCAATAATGGTTGTCCAGTCTATATGCTGTTTGGTTATTGGTAATATATTCTTTATCAGTATCAACAGCCGAGTCGATATAGCCATGTCCGTCTGTCCGACTGTCTGTTTCTATGCGAACTAGTCTCTCAGTTTTAAAGCTATCTTTATGAAACTTTGCAGAAGTCCTTTCATCTTACCTCATTCTGTTGCACGCAGCACATATGTATGTCGGAACCAGGTGGATCGGACCACTATATCATATATGTTTTTGTATGAAAAACCTTTTTATTTATCAAGATATCTTGACCAAACTCGGCATTTATTAGTTTTACTATGCTCCTCATATATATGCAAAATCCTATTAAGATCAGACCACGATATATAGCTGCCATATGAACGATCGGTCGAAAACTAAGTAGTTGTATGAAAAACATTTTTGTTTATCAAGATATCTTGATCAATCTCGGTATATGTGCGAAATACTATTAAGATCGGACTACTATATCATATAGCTGCCAAAGGAACGATCGGTCGAAAATTATGTTGTTGTATGGAACATTTTTTGTTTTTACGATATCTTGACCAAACTCGGGATTTTTTAGTATCACTATGCTCCTATATACGCAAAATCTTATCAACATCGGACCACTATATCATATAGCTGCCGTAGGAAGAATCGGTCGAAAATTAAGCTGTTGTATGAAAAAAATTTGGGTTTTTCACGATATTTTACTTAAACACGGCATTTAGAAATTTCACTATGCTCCCTTCATTTTTGCGAAATCTTATTTACGTCGGACTACCATATCATTTTTTGTTTTTACGATATCTTGACCAAACTCTGGATTTTTTAGTATCACTATGCTCCTATATACGCAAAATCTTATCAACATCGGACCACTATATCATATAGCTGTCATAGGAACGATCGATCGAAAACTAGGTTCTTGTATAAAAAACTTATTTGTTTATCAAGATATCTTTACCAAACTCCATAAAGTATATATATTCTTGACCAGCATCAACAGCCAAGTCGATCTAGCCATGTCCGTCTGTCTGTCCGTCCGCCCGTCCGTCTGTCCGTCCGTCCCTCTGTCCGTATGTATGAACGCAAGGATCTCAAATCAAATCTGAAATCTTAGCTGTAGTTCCTCCTAGTGCCTACGCAGATCGAGTTTGTTTCCGATAATCGATAACGTACTCCGCACCAAGCAATCGATCAAAATCGATAACAACATCCTGTTTTTTGAGCAAATTAGGTAAATAATAAGAGCTAGAGTCACCAAAAGTGATACGTTGCTTCTAGAATATTATATATATATCAAGTATCTTTCATTTTATACCTATCGCCACCTTCTTGCTACCACCGCAGAACTATAAATCAAGTTAATAACCCAACTTGTGGCTGTTGAGTAAAGACGGCGGCAGGTAATGCGGTTATTTGCGAGTTCGAACCCCGCCAAGAGAACTGTTTTTTTTTTTTAATTTACCTTTATTACTACATGCGAGCGCGTAGCGCGATCTGCATTTGGTTTTTTGAATAAGAGTGTTAAGGGTATCCCCTAGTTGGGAGCTCCCGACTAGAACCTGTTATTTATTATATCTGCATTGTCTGGATTTCCTGCAATCCATTTCCATACAGATCCGATTTAGTTTATATCCCTTTTTCTTATGGCATGCGATGTTAGTTTTTTATCTTGAAGGTTCTTTAGCTCGATTTAATTTTTAATGAACAAAAAGAGGCTATTGGTTTGAGAAATGTTAGTTAGGAGTTTTTTTGCATCTGATCTGTGGTAATCTTATAGTCGTTAATGTTAAAATTATACAGAATTTTAAAATTTCCTGAATGTGCTTTACTATCTCCGAGCTCGAGCTTGGAATAATCCAAAATGTTGAGTGTTTCATATTTGGCATAGTGACGGTTGAATGTTTGTTTTATTTTAATTTGCTGTGAAAATCGAAGTCCTGCTGTTGTTATACCTTGAACCCATTAAAAATGGGTAAAAAGGGTATAATGTTTTTGTGTAAATGCACGTAACAGGCAGAAGGAAGCATCTCCGACCCCATAAAGTATATATATTCTTGATCAGCATCAACAGCCGAGTCGATCTAGCCATGTCCATCTGTCTGTCCGTCCGTATGTCCGTACGTCCGTCCGTATGTATGAACGCAAGAATCTCAGAACCTATAAGAGCTAACGACTGAAGTTTTAGCTGTATGTCCGCCTAGCGCCCGCGCAGATCAAGTTTGTTTCCGTTATTCGATAAATTGTCCCGTTTCCAAGTAATCGATAAAAATCTATATCGAAATACTGTTTTTTGAGCAATTTTGGTAAATAATAAGCGCTAGAGTCACCAAACTTGACATGTAGCTTCTAGAATAGTATATATATTTGCATTTGGTGTTGGAATCAGAGGGTTCAGGGAATGAATAGTATGATTGTATTCGTTTCTTCTTGTTTTATGCATCTCATTATCTCTATTAAGAGTTGAGGGATCCTTTCGACTTGGCCATTTATTGTACTCTTGTGCGGTGATGTTCTAAAAACTTTTCCTAATTCATTTTTTAGATGAACTCTATTTACTGTTAATTAAGGTACTTTTCTTTATCGATGATAACCGATTTTGGTAGTCCAAAATAAAACATAATATCTCCTAATGGTTTTCTGATGGCCCCAATGCTTCTGGTTCCTAGTGGTTTAGCTACTGCTAATTTTGTAAGTAGTAGTGAAGTATTCTCCTAGTTTAATATTATTTGGGTGTCGTTCCTATTTCCTTTGCCAAAGTTTAAACGGTTAAAGCTGTTTTTTATATTTTTGAACAATAGATGGAAAGAATGCTGATTTTTTTAATTTGAAGTCTGTTTCCTTTTTCGTTTCTGTGTGCTCAATTGTGTATTTATATTGTGATATTTTGCTGCCCCTGCTCGTTTCTTATGTCTTCTACTACAATTCTTTGGATATTAAATTCTGTCGTTTTGATACAATTGATAACTGAAGGATTCAAACATCACTTAAGTATTTGTTTTAAATTTTCATTCGATAATTCTTTCTCTTTAATTAAGTGTCGGTGGTATTATATGTCGGAAATAAAATTTTGAATGGGTATGACAAACTTTCGTCAATTTCAGGGAATATTTTATTTTAAAAGCATTTAAAGGTACTTCTAAATTTTCTGCAGAGCTTTCGCTACTGTGAATAGTTGGGTTAACGCACTCAAACTGGGGTCTAAATTTTGAGTTTGCTGAAATATAGAAATCAACGTAGCTCTCGAAGTGCCAAAATAATATATAACGTTTCCTTATCATTTGTTGTGGCCTGCCTCCTTGCGAAACGATAGCGCCTAAAGCATAGTTTGATGTATCAGTGGATAGTTCAAATGGCTCACTGAACTTGAGAAAATGTAATATGACGCCATCGAAATGAAATTTTTATATTTTTCTGGGTTGCTTTTTAATCCATTTTGGCTGATTATGAACCCTAAAAATTCTAGATTATCTTTCATAGATTCGCATTTGTCTAATTGGACTTTCAGATTACCTTTTTCAAACGTCTCGAACACTAATCTAAGTTGTTAAAATATTCTTATGCTTTTCTGAATATTACTATGTCATCTATGTACACGGAGCATCGTTTTGCTACTTGTTCTCTTGATATGTCATCAAGAGTTCTTTGAGAAAGAGCTGGGGCGTTGCGTAACTCGAAATGTCTTCTTGAGTTTGTAGCTATCTTCTGAATTTGGGTCCATAAAGATTATTTTTAATTTTACTTAAGAACACTTTTCCTACTTACACCCTTCTTCTTAGATGTAGGCTCTAATAGCGTCACTGACAAAATGTCGTTTTGTCGACCATTAATAAATAAATAAAAATAAAATAAAAGCTTCTGTGCGATGCGTACACTCTAAGGAAAGTACTCCAGCGATATCATCTGAAAATTTCATCCATAAAGTTTTTATACTGGAATCATCGAAATCTAATTGCAATAACATGCCATTTGTATCATTGACAAATTCATCTCCAGCATTTATATATTGTACATACCAATCTCTCCGTTTCGGACGACCTATTTCTAGCTTTAAAAATGAAAATCAAATCATTAAAATCATAAGCGGTAGAAACAAATGGATCCGTCGAACTGTTCAAGAAAACATGGAATGCAGAGTTGAGCGACTGATTCCGAAAAAAGCTTCACTTCCTCTACTACGATTAAACATTGCGGAGAAAGATAGCTAAAAACAAATGTAAAAAGTACGTTTTTCTTTAAGTGACTTGACTATATCTGTGAACATTGATCTGGATGTATAACTGGATGTTTGATTAATCGGACATTGTTGCCTTCTAAATCTAGATTCTCGTCATTACGTTTAAGACATTTAATTGATGATTTATTTCAGGAAATGTTATACTCGAAATGTATCATCTACTACGGCTTCCTGGGCGGTTATATATACCCTGTATGCTGTAAGTTTTAACTTATTGTTTCAATGCCCCTGCTTATAATAACGACGTAGCTGCAGTAAAGCTGCAGTAATCTAATATAAAGTGGCTATATATGTTGGCTCGTGGGACAAAAAGTTATTGAAATATCAAGTTAATTTAAAGTTTCACGATCAAACGCATATTCTAAAACAAGCAGAATTTTTCAAAATTTATACGATGCACATGTTTATTTTCAGCACCCTCTTCTAATGGGAATATAATTTTGTTTGGGCATGGGAGGGTATGGAATACAAAATCTACAAATTAAATCTTCGTCTTACTACTAACATAGGCTTTGATAAACTGAAAAATAATTAATTTTATAGACAGAACGCTTAACTCATCAATAAGGTCAACCTTCGGGACACCTTTCAGGCAAAACATGACATGAAAGTGGCGCGTCTTAACTGAAACTCAATTTGTCAATAATACGTTATGACCCTATGATTGCCAAAAACACCGCATTCCCTTTTAATTAGTTTTAAGACCTATAGCCTAAAGTATTATTATTAAGAAATAATTTATTTGTTATACAGCTTCACTTATCAAAGTTTCTAAGTTCTGACCTGACCATTGTTGTAAAATTTGGCCAGCTTATCTGAGTTCCAATCTTCGATCATGTACAAATGACGCTGACCCTTTCCAGGAGCTATAACTATTCTTTGCATGGCAATATTTTTGACAGGGATTTTTTCTAACAATGTTTCCTGACCTCCTGAATTAATATCTTCTAGATTATTTTGCTCATTTGCTCATTGTGCACATATTTTTACTAATTGTGATACTAAGTGCCTGTTAACAGCAGATGCAACAAATGGAACTTTGTCAGACGAAAAGGCCGACAACCACTGTTCGTTAACAGTAATTTAATGCTTTCTGTAAAACTCGGTGTTGACTTAAAATTTAATTGCATCAGTAACTTTAGAGGGCCTAAGGGTTTCAGTCATGAAATCATGGCTCCCTTCCCTCGGAAGGGACATTTGGTCCCTCGACGTATACTCCTCTTCTGACGGCATACCGGCCATTACGTTCGACTTTAGTTACTTAATATTGACCTGGATATTCGCTGCCCAACTTGCATACTACGACGAACTGCGTTCTGGTTGCTACCAGGTTTCCCACTCTGTAGCCGCGCTTAGCTAGGTGTTTTTTTTGTCATAATTACGCTTATAGACTTGCAGGATGTTCTGTTTCACCTCTAATAGTCAGTCGACCCTTAGCTTGGTTGGGGGTGATGGTGAATGTGATGACTTCAAAGTGGCATGCACTTGCGAATTAATAGTCTTTTGACCTGTGGCACATACATGTATCACTTGCTTGACTTATGGATTGAAAAATTGAACGGTTTACTCGCTCAATCTGGCCATTGCCTCCCGCCACACCTGTCGTTGTCCACACATGCTCGACTTTGTTTTCGTTGAGTAGCTCACTGAAAGCGGTTTCTTATGAAAGAAACATAAAATTTATCAGATCTTGTAATATGAAGTTTGCGACCCGTTGAATTCAGCTAGCGAGTTTTCAAAGCTAAGAGGCTCTTAAGCACTTCTTTTGTGATGAAGGCTTTATACGCTTTGCTTTGCTCATCAATGGGCACATGAAAAAAAACATTTTCAAGCTTCTCCAATATGTCTTCCATGATTGGCACAATGATTGGCAAAAGGAAACAATGACACAAGGAAACAATCCACCAACTCCATGCTGTTTAACATTCTGTAATCAATGCAATCTCGCAGCGTACAATATTCATTTTTTACAACTCTACAACAACTCTACTCGCTTCACTTGAAGAAGACTTGCGAACGATTCCTTCCTCGACCTGTTTTATTACATCGCTGGCTTCGTCTGCTGCTAGATGACTCGGAATGAGCTATCTTCAACTGAATTGGGCACTTTGCAGCTTCTGTGCGCGTCGGTGACATTATATATAAATCAGACTCATTTCTTGGCAAAGGATCTGCGTGCAACGTTAAAAATGTGTATCCTTGCATATCGGCAAACAAAGGATTTTTTTTTGATAAAATCATGCCCCAGCAGAGCATCGTAATCGCACTGGGGACTAAAAACTTCTAGTCCGTCTGCAATTTGTCAACTGCAACTTCTGCATTAAATTGGCTTTGTTGTTGTATAGCCAAGACCGAGCAGCGTAGATGTGCTTTTAAAAAATATCCACATTTCTTATGCTCTTCACAATACTGTCTTTGATTATCACATCTGAACCCGTATCCACGAGACAGTCACATCAGGACAGTTACATGAACTGTGACGACATTAATAACACTTAAAACATTTCATTTCAGCCGTACAATCTTTGCGCTTGTGATCCCCTGTGCCACAGTTAAAGCAATATTCCTTTTTACCGCCTTGCGCCCTTTTCGGTTTGACACTTGCTCTAGCTTGTTTTTTGTTGTTCTTCTTCTCGGATATGGTCAAACGCTCATATATATCGAACTCTTTCTTGAACGCTCTACAGCGATACTAACAGCGCATACTTGTACTCCTTTTTTATGTCAGGACCATTTACAATATTGCTTATAACAGCCGCGTCTTCAACATAAATAGCTGGTGCTTTTTTTATACCCTGAACCCATTAAAAATGGGTAAAAGGGGTATTATGTTTTTGTGCAAAATCCAAATGTATGTAACAGGCAGAAGGAAGCATCTCCGACCCCATAAAGTATATATATATTCTTGATCAGAATTAATAGCCGAGTCGAGCTAGCCATGTCCGTCTGTCCGTCCGTCCGTCCGTCCGTATGTGTGAACCTATAAGAGCTAGAGACTGAAATTTTAGATGTAGGTGCTCCCAGTGCCTGCGCAGATCGAGTTTGTTTCCTATAAACGATAACCTGCCCCGTTTCCAAGTAATCGATAAAAATGTATATCGAAATCCCGATTTTTAAGCAATTTTGGTAAATAATAAGAGCTAGAGTCACCAAACTTGACATGTAGCTTCTAGAAAAGTATATATATATCGATTATCTTTCATTTTATACCTATCGCCACCTCCCCGCTACTCTCTATCTATAAGCGCGCGCTGCATTTGGTGTTGGAATATGAGGGTTCAGGGTATCCCATAGTCGGGAGCTCCCGACTAGTACCTCTTACTTGTTTCATATGTAGCATATGCTCGTGCAGCGACTCATTGCTCTCCTTTTTTTAGTGCAGATGCTGATGAATGTCCTCACTATTATTTATATATATAAATTCCTCAAATAATTCTCGATTTAGCTAGACACGCTTTCCACGTCAAAAAAAGTTTAGCTGCACCGGTCATCTTTCCCCACTAATCATATTTTTATTTCTTCCGTGCGGTCATAAGCGCCTGAATTTTTTTTGAATATGTCGAACCTTTATTTTTTATTGGCAGAGACTTGACAGCGACTTTCATTTAGATGTCACGTTGTTCATGACAAAGAACTTTATGGCTTAACAGCTTTAGCGTTTGTTCAGTTTTCGCATCAACACTGTTTCCTTCATTGCTCTCCCTAGCGTTTGCCATCTCGTTTTCACCTGCACGCGATGTTTTTTAAATGATTTACACCACGATCGAAAAAATAAAATAAATTTTTATGTATTTAAAAATGAGCCAAAAAATAACAATTTTTAGATCAGGGATAAGAGAGGCAGATGCTTTCGACAGTCAGGTAGATATGTCGAACAGATTTTTAGAGGAAACGCATGTAGATATTAGGGAAAACAATAGTAAAATGTTTAGGCTGAGAAAAGGAAAGATAGAATATCTTTGGAGTGAAATAAAGAAAGATGCCAAAGAATGGGATCTCTTTACAGAGTTGGTTTAATCAAGAGAGGATTTGAGTCCAGCTCTTAAATTAAACTATGTAAGAACGGCATTAAAAGAAGCAAGATGCATGGTGTCGCATTTGCTAATAGGCCCCGCGAAAATTTTCAAAGCGACTTGGGAACTATTAACCAAGCGTTATGAAAACAAACGGAAAATATTTTCCGAACAATTAGATCGGCTTATAGAGTTGCCAGTACTGAACACTGATTCAGCAGATCACATTAAAGCCTTTATTGATTCAATTAATGGATCAATACATTTAATAAAAAGAAAACGGTCTTACCAGAAGATGTTGATGTAATTATTGCACACGTGATCATGTGAAAAGAACAAAATAAGTTCAAAAACTGTACGACGTAATGGAGTATTTAGAGCAAAGGATGAGTGCCCTATACTCATTAAGGGACGAGGAGAAAAAACCGAAAGTCAATAAGGACTTTTCGGAAAATTGCCTAGTTTGGAAGGTGGCAGGAAATTATGCATTACAATGCTTTAAATTTAGAGGCATGAGCCCAGCAGAAAGGGCAGAAGCCGCAAGAAAGGCACAATTATGTTTAATGTGCTTAAAACATTCAAGTGCCAAGAGGTGCACGAATGTCATTTTATGTGCAGAATGCAACAAATCCCATCACACATGCTTCACTCAGCATTTGTCATGATAAAGTCAGCTACTGGGGAAACACGAAAAATTGCGGGCGATAAGTGAGAGTGGGTCGCAAACTACAACCACATCTGAGGAGGCAGTCCAGATAGAAGAGGAAAATAAAGAAGAGGCAGAAACAGAAATCTGCGTGATAAATGTTGTTAAGACAACAAAAGAATTAGATGGAAGATATACAGTAAGTTATAAAAATTTCTTAAGAGAATATATCAATCTAGCAAATATGGAGAAAGCAAAGAAAGTATACATAAGAGTGGTATATGACAGAGGAAAGGACATCAAAGTCAGGGTGGTAAAGATTAAATTACAGGATAAGAATTCCACAAGACCAGTTGCCAAAGCGTACCCAGTTATTGGCATACAGATGACACAGATGTCACATGACAAACAAGTCAGAACGCTGAACCCTCTTATTCCAACACCAAATACAGCTCGCGCTACACGCTCATTTGTAGTAATAAAGATAAAAAAAAAAAAAAGGTTCTTTTGGCAGGGTTCGAACTCGCAACTAACCGCACTACTTGGTGCCGTCTCTACTCAACAGCCACACCAGCAAAAACAAGTAAGAGGTTCTAGTCGGGAGCTCCCGACTAGGGGATACCCTGAACCCTCTTCTTCCAACACCAAAAACAAATGTATATAGTATTCTAGAAGCTACATGTCAAGTTTGGTGACTCTAGCGCTTATTATTTACCCAATTCGATAAAAAACAGGATGTCGATATCGATGCTTATCGATTGATTGGTAACGGAGTAAGTTATCGATTATCGGAAACAAACACGATCTGCGTAGGCCCTAGGAGGACCTACAGCTAAAATTTCAAGTCTCTAGCTCTTATAGGTTCTGAGATCCTTGCGTTCATACATACGGCCAGACGGACAGACAGCCGGGCAGGCAAGGCTAGCTCGACTCGGCTGTTGATGCTGATCAAGAATATATATACTTTATGGGGTCGGAGATGCTTCCTTCTGCCTGTTACATACATTACACCCTTTTTAGCCATTTTCAATGGGTTCAGGGTATAAAAAGAACATTCAGAAAATACTGAGGAAAAGAAAGTAATAGCTATTGAAGAAATTGATAAAAATCAGTGGCATTTTATCCCGCCGGCAGGACCTCACTTCGGAGGTGTTTGGGAGGCCGGAGTCAAGTCAGTAATATATCATCTTAAAATAGTAATAGGCAACTAAGATAGTTTGAAACTGATTCAAATAATGTGGAAAGAGATTTGGTCGAAATGGAAAGATCAATTGCATGCCCTACAGCAAAGAAGTCAGTAGAAACCTTTGAAAGACGTATTCAAATTTAGGGTCAATTGTGAGGACTCAGAAAAAGATAAACAAAAGATAAGAAACAATTGTGCCCTCTTACATAGGAAAAGAAAAGAAATACACAAAGTTATGTGGGATCCATTAACAGCATCCTAGATTAGTAGTTTTGAGGAAAAAAGTAAAGTAAAGTTCACACAGGAACACTTGACTCTCTCATTTAAACCCTCGGTAAATACTTATATTGTAAAACTGCAGGCCAGACCTATGTCGACCCTTCGCAGAATGTTCACACATGAAGACGTGACACCGAGTCTCACCTTGACCCTCGGTAAAAATATATCTCACACCATATTGTATGACTGCAGCCAGCAGCATAAAAATAGATAGCGCACATGTGGTCGCTTGAGACTACTTTCAAATTTTTCGCAGAATCCAAAAATAAAACTGTTGGTCTTTACTGATTGGTGCTTAACTAAAACCGTAAGAGCTTATAAGCATAATTTTTGCTGTAGATTTCTTATGAGATATAAATGCACACTAAGACGGTGCTGTAAAAAATATTATCAGACCTGTGAAAAACTTGTTGAAAACGGATCTACGAAATTTGTTTGTTAATCATGATCGAATTCAAACTCGTTTTCAAATATCTATATGATATGTCTTTTGAGACGTTTAAAATAGTACAGAGTTCATTTGGAAACTATTATTTCATATTTGTTACATAATTATGAAAATTAAGAAAGCACGTTAATATTATACACAGTTTATTTTTCATAGATTGAGGACTTGTACGAAGAGGTTCTGTTTGAAATTTACAACAACATTGGCTGTGAGACTCGTGATGTTGGTACAGAAAGCCTGGTGGAGTTTGCACAGGACGTTTTCAAAATACCTAACTCAACTCATTTGGAAATTTCTGAAATTGCGAGGATGAAGGAACCACCTAACCTAAGATTAAATGTTGAAGTCATAAAAGCAGAAAATTTACTTTCAAAGGATTCAAATGGATTATCAGATCCATTTGTAACATTATACTTGGAATCAAACAATTCGCACCGTTATAACTCATCCGTAAAAATGTCTACATTGAATCCTATATGGGAGGAACATTTTTCTTTGTAAGTTTATTTTAGTTATAATTAAAACAATTTTATACGATTTAGTAATGTAAATGAAAAGCGGACACAATATACTCAAGAATATTAATACTTGACTACAAAACTCCTTGTTGGATAACATTTTTCTAACATACAAATTAAAATATATTAACCAAACTCACTATGCTATATGTCGAAATGAACTGTTTTTTCAAAATATATTTTTTATAGGCCAATTATTGAAGGTCCTCGTGAAGAAGTTCTAATTATTGAAGTTTGGTAAGTTTATATAAGTCTTTGTTTACTTAATTTGCATTTTGTTTCACTTAGATAACAATTTTTAAACTTTTGGATATCTTATTCTTCGTAAAAGTGCTCAAAGTGTAAAAACGGTTTTAATCGTCGGTGTAGATTTTTCGATTTGTCTGTGCTATGCTCTAAAAATGTTTAAGGACCGGGCAATAAAACCCGGAGTTATTGAAAAGAGCTTATTGATTTATCTCGGTGGTGTGTTCAGGTTGTTCACCACTCCCACCTATTTTAGTACTTGTTTTAACTTTGGATTGAAACATTTCGATATTTAATTTTTGTGATAAAATAAAAGTCACTCAAGGAATGATAAGAAAAAAAAATATGTCCACTTTTTATTAAGCTGGGGATAAATTGAACTAAAAACAAACAATTGGCACTTGTATAGATAGTTAACCACGCTTTTAAATTTTAAGCATTACTATTCAACTAATCTTCCGTTTTGGCATTATTATGTTGATTGTAACAGTACTCTTTGTGTATGCTTATCAAAACTGGGTAACGCATTAAAAAAGATGTCTAAAAAGTTTAAATTGGTTGTCAGTATTAATGACTGCTGCCTGTCTGGCTCATCATTAAAAGCAGCGAACAGATTGACTTCGGAACAGAAAATCTGCTGTTGTATATATTGTTTTAACCTCCACGTCAATGAGCGCCGATGTGTTAAACAATTGCCCTGAAGACGGTTGCCGAAGTGCAGCCGAAATATATTGGTTAAAATCAAACAAAATTGAGTTTTCAATATGGACCTCGAGCCAGCCAAACAAATAATTATCATATTTATATATATACTGTACAAGCCCAAGATTAAATTATATCAGGAGCGGCGGCTGGACAGAATGGATAATCTCGAAGTACATTTCGTTTAGTTGCACAGGGATATCCTAGTCATGTACTTTAGTATACGATGCTCATTGTTAATTTACTAGTTTATTAAAAATGTTTTGAATTAATAATATTGTTGCACATTACCGTCATTCGCTCCTGTTAACCATAGAGGTGCGACAGGGCTGTTAAAAAACATTCCCAATATATTAATTCAGCACAATTTATTTAGGGATTTTGATGCTGCGGAAACCATCAAAGACAAGTTCAATAAACTTTTGGATGTCAAAGGCGTGAAGGGCCTTAGTAAGCTAATGAAGGAAATTGCCGTTACTGCTTCTTCTGGAAAACATGATAACGAATTAATTGGGCGTGCAGTGATTTCACTTAAGGTATAGTATTCATATTCATTAATCTATCTAACATTGTTGTCTTATCACGAGTATATGCTGTGCTTTGTATATTAATCATTTTAATTTGTGAATGTATGCTTAACATCATGCTGTTTTTTATTTGTTTCCATTCAAGTTTTGCGAAAGCCTTTATTCAAGATTCAAATTTGCCTTAATTTTCCACTCGAAATATTTTGACACTGATACTGATCCTCACCAATATAAAGAATATAAACTTGCCTTAACCTTCCAGTTCTCATGAGTTTTTATACGGTATATAAATTTTGTCGCTACAAAGTTTAATCCACATTTAACTTCAAAGGACAGATAGCTTTTGATTATTGTGTTAACAATGTTGTGATTGATTTGCTTTTACATGCCCTCTCATCATACTTTGAATTTGGCCATTCAACTACCAATCCGTATAGGCATACCGACGATTGTAGGACTGATTTTTTTAAGCTTATAATTCGACTGTTTCAAAATGTACGATTGTGCAGAAATCGATGTTGTCATTAAATTATATTATAAAACCCTGAACTGCCTTATGTATGGGCTCCAATCCATACCATGGATGACTGATTGGCCTGCCGGGCTTTCAGGGGAATTAACGAGATTAACAAATGTGAAATCGTGATACTATACCATATTAAGAAATCGGCAAATCATTCTGATTTCTCTCGCTATGCAGTTCGCAAATCAAACTTATCGACGCGGTAAACGTATTAAATGGGAGTGCAAATACTGGACCGGAAATTAACTTAGCACGCTTGTTAAAAACTAGGTATAATAACAAGCTAGAAGCTCCAGTGCTGGGTTTCTGACAAGGGAATAAAAAAACTCACAAAAAAAATTGCTTCCTCAATCACACTCGAAATCGTAACAGACCGCACTTGCAACCGGCTCTACTCAACAGCCAAACCAACAACTGATCGATACTGACAAAAATAAAAACAATTAAGATATTAGCACATTACACGCATTACAGAAAAAATACAATCGCAATTGCAATGCTGTTGATAGAATTAAATAACGACGCGGGTGAATGTGTGTATGCACATGTATACAGAAATTCTTGAACTTTGCACTAGCTGCCGCTGACACAGGGCCTGCCATATAGCCAATCGCTTTCTTTAATAAATTCTGTGTTTCTTAACCGATCTTGATGAAATTGTTTACAGTAGATCTTATTGTGCTATAGAATATTTATATTATATATTCTCAAAAAGTCAATTGCATTAAATTTGGAGCTTAAATTGGTCGGCAATACAAATTGGTTTATTTAATTGATTTATAGCTATGTGGTGGTAAAGGGAGGTGGCAATAGCTATAAAATGAAAGACACTTGATATTGTAAAGTCCTCCGTAATATCACGTCAGTGCGGTTTGGTTTGTAGGTTCAGAATGAATTTATTTAAAATTAAAGTTTGGATACATATATGTTCTTATGCTGTTATTGGTTAACAGCTACAAAGAGAAGGAGAGTGAATAGCTGGCTTATGCCTGTATTAGTGAGCATATATATATTGCTCATGAAATGCGCTCAGACGGAGCGTGGGATATGCAGCGCAAACATAAACGGTCAGCTAGCGTAGCTAGTGAACCGCGCTGCGTAATATGAGTCAGAGCCAATATGTAAATACTTTATATATGAATACTGGGTGTTCTTTTAAGGCATATACACACTACACCTCCCTTTTTAAAGAAATAACGTAACATTATGAATGCGTAGTCATTAAATGAACTTAATTATTATAAAATTTTATTATAACGTTATCTTTTTCTATTATGCTTATTACCGTATATGGTTCTAGGTATTTATTTTCTAATTTATGAACTACTTCATTTTTTTAAAGGATTTTATCTCCTATATTCAGGTGTCTAAAGTTTTCCTATCATATAGTTCCTTATTTTTCTGCTTGTGTTTATCTATCATAATTCTTGCTCTTTTATATGCTTATTCTAATCTGTATTTAGATTCCTTAATGTGTTAAAAATTAGCTCATATGGACAATAATCATGTGCCATAAATGGGGTTGGATTGTAACAATAAACGAAGTATTGAAGCCATGTGTCCGAATCAGTTTTAGGAACGTATGTACTCATTAAACGTTCTGTGGCTTCTTTCAACAGTACCAACTGTTTGCTGATGGTGTGCTGTTGATGTTATATTATCTATTTTTAGGTATTTACATATGTCCGTTATTATTGAATTTTTATATTCTGTACCCATGTGAGTTATGAACGTCTTCATTGAACTTCAGAATAAAAGATTCGAATATTGTTTTAGCGACAGTTGTTGCATTCTTATTTGGGATCGGAATGGCAACTACGTATTTTGTTAAATCACAAATTAGTGTAACTGCATACTCGTTACCATTCTCTGATCTTGGTAATGGACCTATAGTGTCAACAATGACTTTGTCGAAAGCGTTTATTGGTGTTTCAGTTATTGTCATAAGTGTCTTAGTGTGCCTTGTTGTTTTAGCTTTTTGACATTTCGGACAATTACCTGTGTACTCTGTCATATGACGTGTCATATTTTTCCAATAGTAATGTCTTTTTATACCCTGAACCCATTGAAAATAGGTAAAAGGGGTATAATGTATTTGTGCAAAATGTAAATGTATGTAACAGGCAGAAGGAAGCATCTCCGACCCCATAAAGTATATATATTCTTGATCAGCATCAATAGCCGAGTCGATTTAGGCATGTCCGTCTGTCTGTCCGTCCATCCGTCCGTATGTATGAACGCAAGGATCTCGGAACCTATAAGAGCTGGTGACTTGAAATGTAGGTTCTCCTAGTTCCTATGCAGATCGAGTTTGTTTCCGATAATCGATAACTTACTCCGTTTCCAAGCAATCTAAAAAAAGTCGATATCGACATCCTGTTTTTTGAGCAAATTTGGTAAATATACATGATATGTTGCTTCTAGAATATTATATGTATACATATATGTCAAGTATCTTTCATTTTATATCGCCACCTCCCCGCTACCACCTCAAAGAGGGTTCAGGGTATTCCCTAGTCGGGAGCTCCCGACTAGAACCTCTTACTTGTTATTTTTAATAGCGTTTTTGAAATGCCTGTATGACCTCTCCTTGAATTGGATCGTCATGGTATGTAGACAGTATAGCTTCTATTTCTTTTGCAATTTCTATTTGGGTCACCGGCTTGAGTAGCGCTACTCTTAAGTTCTTTAAATATGCATATATTTCCCATATTATATACCGGCTTCTTTTTCAAGCCTTTGGAAAAATTGACCTAAGTCGAGAGTTCCATTAGTATAAAGGTCGCTAATCTCAATTCTTGCAATAACCTATTTACTATGTTATAAAATACATAGCATATTTGTTATGTGCAAGGCCACTATTTTTCGTGAATCGGCGTTTTTAATGACTTCGTATACGTTGGGCTTAGAAGCTTTATCAAGATTTTGCCTTGGCAAAATTTCTCGTTCTTTTCCTGCGCAGGATTTATTTTGTCTACTTTGTTGTCTTGTAGCGACTTTCAAGGCATTTGCGTTAGTACTTTTTAATTCTTTGATGGTTATTCTTGATCTGCATCTGCAACAAAATTATATTTTCCATTTAGATATTCTACAGTAAACTCATACTCTTCAAAATCTAGTCTCATTCTCGTTAACTTTGTTTGGATTTACCATTAAAAACAGATATGTCAATTTTGTATGATCTGTTTTAATTTGAAAATACGTTATTGCCCAGTGGATTGCTGCCAACATTTGTTCGGTTGTACTTGTATTGCTTTCTCCTTTTGTAAATGAACGAGAAGCATATGCTACGGGCAATTGTTTATCTCCATACGTTTGTGTTAAAACTGCTCCGCAGGCTAGTTTACTGGCATCTGTTATGATGCAAAATTCTTTGCTAAAACCTGGGTATTTTAGTAAAGTAGGCTTCATAAGAGCTGTTTTTTAAATAATCAAAAGCTTTTTGGCATTCATTGCACCACTCAAACTTTACAGTCTTTTTACATAATCTTGTTAAGTGACGTGAATAATCTGCAAAGTTTTTTATAAAACGTCTGTAATAATTGCAAAACGCAACGAATCTTCTAGCGCTATTAGCATCCGTAGGAACTGGATATTGTTCAATGACATCATATTTTTTGTCATCTGGCAAAATACCTTGCATACCGTGCATGAAAAATGAACATTTTTCCGGATGTAATTTAAGGATGTGTTGCCTACACAAGTTAAATACGTTTGTTAAGTTTTTGATCATGTGGTTTTCGGAACCACCGATGACTATAAAGTCAACCATGTACAAGAAAGCTTGTAAGGTTCTAATCCAGAAAAAGCGATGATCATCATTCTTTGAAAAGAATTGAGCGCTATTTTTAGACCATTTGGTAATCGTGTAAAACGATAGGAGCCATGGCTCGTTTTTTTCTTCTAATTCTATTTGGTGGAAACCGGACATTAAATCTAAGCATGAGAAATATTTTGTTTTGCCTAGTTGGTCAAGAATATCATCTATTCTTGGAAGTGGAAATTTGTCGGACAAGAGTTTTTTGTTAATTTGACGATAGTCTTTAACCACTAACCATACAATGCATAGATACTCCAAACAGCATTTTAATCGAAGCAGGTGTCTGAGACCATTTTAGTGTGCCCAGATAGAGTAAGACTGCTGAGAGCGGCAGCCGAACGCCGGCCTCGAAAGCCGAACGTTCAGTATGAAGCCGCATCTCGCTCAGCGCACATCGTCGCTGCGGCTAGTGTCTTTTCTTAATATACGTACATATGTATGCCTGTTTTAAATGCTTACAGCCCAAATACATATGTGTATACGCATTTGCCTCGCCCTCACTCATTGCTTTGCGCACTTGTGAGCATCTCTTTCTCCCTGCATATCTTCTCACAAAACCCTGAGATCTACACACATACATACATACATATGCTTGTGTTGTGTGGATATGCACACAAGTAGATCACGGCGTTTGTCGCGAGCCAGAGGTTTTTCTTCAATTGTGTGTCCTTTGTGCCTATGGTAGCAAAAGGAACACACATTCAAATGCTCTATTATATATTTCTTCGTCCAGTCAGGTAAAATGAGAAGAATCTGATCTATATTTATTAAATAAAAAATTCATTGACCTAAATAAAATAAATATATTTATTTTCTATTTACTGTAGGGACTTATTTTGCTTAAAATAAAAATATATCTAAGTCGTATTTCTGCAAGGGTAATTCATCGTCGGCTTGTCGAAAAATTCTAAGAAATACGAAAAATTGAACATTTTCAAATTTTGCGATTTGCTACTTGTGCACACGCACACTCTTTCGACAGAGCAGTCGTGTGATATTATAAAAGGGTTTACCTGTTTATCTGCAAATTTGCTATTTTTTGGCATGCCTGCGGTGGGCTTTATGAGAGGCAGTCTCTTTTATGACATTTAACGCCCAAAATGTCCATAACTGCCAAAAAATTCTCAAGAATGCAATTGATCTGTTTATGCATTTATTGACATTGTATAGAATTTTGGTTAAAGGGTTTTATGGCAGGTCATTACGGTCGAAATGTCTAGCATGCGTCTGTATCCATAACAAAATGAAAACGAACGACAAGTGGGGCTTACCTATTTTTATTGACCCTTTACACATTTGTGCCTTTTGCGGCCGCAAGCCGCAAGTATGAGGAATTCTGTAATTTTTTATGTACACTGGCTCAGTATCTTTTAGTGTTAGTTTCTGTTTATAAAAATTATTAGTCGTTATGGATTCGGTTTCAAGTCCGAATATGTCTGTGTACTTGGTGCATAGTTCTTTTAACTTTGATTTAAATGGTATTGTGAAATTCTTGGTTAGCTTTTGCATTACTAAATTGTCTCTTTCTTCGTTAATTTCGTAAACGATTTCATAGATTTTTAAAGTTTCATACTTTATTTTGTCCTGGTTTACAATTTTATTTGAATTTGTTGTATTAAGTATTCGGACAAATGTTTCTTTTGGATCGAAAATTGTATATCCTATAAAACTTCCTACCTCAATTTCTTGATTGGGGATTAGAATATGCTTTGCTACTGACGATATTTTAATCTGACGGACGACTTCCAAACGGGCTGGTAGTATTGTGGCATTATTTTCACAAGTATGGACTATTGGTAATTCTATTGCAAAATTTAAGTTATTTGGACGGAGTATTAGTGAATCTGTGTTTTGTGTAAAATCTAATTGACAATTAAATTTTTTTATGAAGTCTATTCCTAAAATGCCATCACTAGGTATTGGAAAATTTTGTTCGACTAAATGGAAGACGCGCGGAATTATATATTTACCTGTAGTAAGCTCTACAAATGCAAAATCTCTTGAAAATGTAGAACCTTCGCCAATTCCTGATATATGAGTAGTGATTTTTATACCCTGAACCCATTAAAAATGGGTAAAAGGGGTATAATGTTTTTGTGCAAAATGTAAATGTATGTAACAGGCAGAAGGAAGCATCTCCGACCACATAAAGTATATATTCTTGATCAGCATCAACAGCCGAGTCGATGTAGCCATGTCCGTCTATCTGTCCGTCCGTCTGTCCGTGTGTATGAACGCAAGGATCTCAGAACCCATAAGAGGTTGAAATTTTAGCTGTAGGTCGTCCTAGTGCCTACGCAGATCGTTTTGTTTCCGATAATCGATAACTTACTCCGTTTCCAAGCACTAGATAAAAATCGATATCGACATCTTGTTCCTTTTTAACAAATTAAGTATAAAATAAGAGTTAGAGTCACCAAGCGATATGTTTGTTCTAGAATCTCTATATATAAAACTGTTTGTCCTGACTGACTGACTGACTGACTGACTGATTGGTGATCAACGCACAGCCCAAACAGTTAGAGCTAGGCAGCTGAAATTTTCACTGTAGTTACATTATGTGATGAAGGTGCACGTTAAGACGGGGTTTCGGGAAATTCTACCCGCAAGTATGGAAAAATCGCGAAAAACGTTCGTATGTAACTTTTTTGTTTACAACCCGTTCTTTGCTCACATTCATTTGAGAGGTGTTTCGCACTTTTTGGAAAATCCATCCCTCCTTGGAATTAATGGGGGTCAAAGATTTGGTGGATGACGTTTCGACCTCAAATTCATTTCCAAGGATCTATATGAAAAATAATTTGAGACGTGTTTCACATTTTTCGCAGAATCAAAGCATCCTCGGGGAAATGTGCGAATTTATTTGGTGCAGTCTTAAGTTGTGTCCGATTTGCTTCAAACTCAGTTTCAGAGCTCTACATAAGAAATTAATAAATACGTGTTTCAGCGATTTACGAAATTCCACCCGCAACTATGGAAAAATCGCGAAAAACGTTTGTATAAAACTTTTTTGTTCACTATCCGAACGGTCTTAAATTCAATTTCATAATTCTTTGTTCAAATTAATTTGAGGCGTGTTTCACACTTTTTGGAAAATCCATCCCTCCTTGGTATAAATGGGGGTCAAAGATTTAGTGGATGACGTTTCGCCCTCAAATTCATTTCCAAGGATCTATATGAAAAATCATTTGAGACGTGTTTCACATTTTTCGCAGAATCAGAGCATCCTCAGGGAAATGTGCGATTCTAAAATGTTGTTGGTGCAGTTTTAAGTTGTGTCCGATTTGCTTCAAATTTTTTTTAAGAGCTCTACATAAGAATTTAATAAATAAATGTTTCAGCGGTTTTGGAAATACCACCCGCAACAGTGGGTAATTAGCGAAAAATGTTTGTATGAAAGTTTTTTGTTTACCATCCCATCGGCCTCAAACTCTGTTTCAAAGATCTTCGCTCAAATTAATTTGAGGGGTGTTTCACACTTTTCCAAAAATGTATTCCTCCTTGGTGGAAATAGGGGTCAAAGATTTGGTGGTTGACTTTTCGCCCTCAAATTCATTTCCAAAGATCTACATAAGAAATCATTTAAGACGTGTTTCACATATTTCGTAAAATGTAAACTCCTTCGGTGGATAGATCATTTCAAAGATTTTTTTGGTGAATTTTAAGTTTTGTCCGATTTGCATCAAACTTATTTTCAAAGATCTACATAATAATATGATGAATATGTGTTTCCGCGATTTGGGAAATTCCACTTACAACAGTGGTAAAAGGGCGGAAAACTTTTATATGAAAGTTAATTTGAAATGATGTCACAATAATCACGAGTGTCAACATTGCGCTCAAAATTTAATTCTCCTAAAAATTATTTAAATATTCGTTTAACAACCGTTTCTATTGGCTAGAAGCACGCGTGCTCACCAACTCACGCGCACGTTATCGCGCATCTCGACCAGCACAACATGAGATATCATACATTAAAACCCCGCGATGAGCGAGCATATCGTATAGTTATTAAAGGACTTTATCATTCGATGGATAACTACGAGATTAAGGAAGCAATGGCTGAACATGGTCACAACGTAAGAGACCTCTACAACGCCATTAGCTGCAATACGAAAATGCCAACATCTGTCTTCCAGCAACAACAATGAGGCAAAATAAAACGTTTAAGCAGTTTGGTGGTAACAACAGAGCCTCCTTTAAAATTCAAAGATTTATTCCAATGCTACCGTTGTCAAGCGTTTGGGCATACCCAAAGATATTGCCGTCTTGAATATAGATGCGTCAAGTGCGGCGATAAACACAGCTCAGCAGACTGCACTAAAAGTAAAGAGGAACCAGCGTACTGCGTACACTGTGGAGGCGATCAGGCTGCTTCATATAAAGGCTGCGCCGTTTATAAAACGGCCAAGGCGCCGGGGTTCCCAAATACTTTTCGTCACCCAAATGCCACAGCCGGGCGTACTTCAGGAGCACCATCTGCTAAAATAGACCCACAAGTCAGCTTCTCAGACGCGTTTAAAAGGAGGAAATAATAATTCACAAAGCCAAGCCCGCCAATCTGAGCAGCCAGCAGCAGGAGCTATGGAATCCATAGTTACTCGATTGAAGTTGACGATGGAAAAAATTATGGAGAAAATGTTTAGCCAGATGACGCAAATGCTAGCCACTGTTGTTGGTAAGCTATGCAAGTAAGGCTTAACCTCACCATCTGGAATGCCAACGGCCTGTGCAATAGCAGCCAGAGGTAGAACACTTTGTGAAGACCACCAACACAGATATACTCCTAATATCAGAAACTCACTTCTTCCAGAGATCGTACTTCTCCATCAAAGGCTTTTATATTATTTAAGCCAACCACCCAAACGGTAGAGCCCGTGGTGCAGCTGCAGTGCGCATCAAACAAGGAATAAAATAATAAAATATAAACTGCCAGCATACCAACAAGATTGGGTGCAGTGTGCCCAGGTCAGGCTGCCCAGCCCGCTCGGCGACCTCACAATCGCGGCTGCGTATCACCCACCCAGGTATAACGTTAGAGACAACGAGCTTGGTCAGCTTTTGAAAAGCCTTGGCCCCAGGCTTATAATTGGAGCCAATTTCATTGCCAAACACTCCTGGTGGGGCTCGCGACAACAACCCCAAAGGCCAAGCTCTTAACCCATGCATTCAGAAAAAAGGACTTAGCTGCCACTTACCTGGTGAACCCACATACTGGCCCACGGATCTGCGCAAGATCCCTGCCATACTGGACATTGCTATTTCCAAAGGTATAGCCTCCAATAAAATAGAATGCAGTCAACGAGAACTTATTCTCGGAACACACCGCTGTAACACTACATATCAATACCCCGGTCAAGAAAAAAGCGGCGCGCAAAAGGCTGATTAAAAATAACATGGATATGAACAGATACAAAACACGGCTGTTAACCAGGGTCAACCCTGACGCCACACTTTCCTCCGCTGACTACATTGACAGTGTAGTAGCAGTCCTAACCCAGGAAATTCACAATGCTGCAGAAATAGCTACCCCTAGAAGCCGCTTTAACCCTGGAACGCCAGTAAGAGACCTTTATCTTTGGACTCCTAAGGTAGCCGCTTTCGTTGCAGAAAAGCGGCGACTCAGGCGTAATTGGTTTTCTACCCGCAGCCCATGGGATAAAAACTTCCTCAACAGTGCCACAAAACGCCTAAAGGAGCTACTACAAAACTTGAGGAAGAGCGCCTTTGATAGGTTCCTCGAGGATCTCGAACCAGGTGACCCATCAAATAGCTTATGGCAGGTCAAACGCCATATTAAACGGCCTATTGGAAGCCGATCAGACCAAGAAAGAGCAGATGCCTTTGCAGAGCACCTTCATGACTCATTCACGCCGTTTAATCGCTGCTCATTGGCGGACACTATCCGTTCATTGGAGCTACCAAGTGTGGGTGACACACGGATCGCCTCAGCATCCCTGGACGAGATCGAGAATAAGGTTGCTCTACTCAACCTAAAAAAAGCGACAGGACACGATGGCATCGACGCAAAGGCGATAAAAATGCTTTCCAAAAATGGTATCCAGCTGCTGACCAACGTTATTAACAGATGCTTTGAGATAGGTCATGATCCTTCCCAGTGGAAGCGAGTTGAGGTAATTTTAATACCAAAGCCTGGTAAACCCGAGGCCGATCTCGCCTCCTATCGTCCCATAAGCTTACTTGCTACTCTCTCTAAATTGCTCGAAAGAGTTTTTCAGGTAAAGTGCTGCCAGTATTGAACGAGACTGGCTGGATCCCAGACCATCAGTTCGGCTTTGGGTGCCTCCACGGAACACCGGAACAGTGCCATAGGATATAGAGCGAATAATGCAGGCATTTGAAGAAAAGAAGTACTCGAATTTCTTAAATGCTACATCCCCTGCGGACAGTTTTACACTAAGTGTGGTGATGCTATCTCATCTATAAAGAACATCAGAGCCGGAGTCCCACAAGGCAGCGTTCTGGGACCTCTGTTATACACGGTGTTTGCAGCCGACATGCCTGTCAGCCTGGATCAGAGCCTCTTGGTCGGCACGTACGCAGATGATACTGGTTTTCTTCCAACGGCCAACACACCGCAGTACGCGCCCTCCATTATGCAGCGTCAATTGGACTCCCTGGACAGCTGGCTGAAAAGGTGGAACATCGCGGTCAAGACAGAAAAGTCTACCCATACCACCTTCACGCTGCGTAAAGGGAACTGCCCTCTAGTTTTCCTAGATGGAATACAGATTCCGGTGAGCACAACGTCCAATTAACTAGGCATCACACTTGATAGACGGCCGACATGGCGCGAACTTATTCTGCGCAAAAGGAAGCAGGCTGAAAACAAGCTGAAAAAAATATTACTGGCTGATCGGCAGGCAGTCCAAATTGAAGCTTCGCATCAAGCTTTCAATTTATAATTCAATTATCAAGCCAACATGGACTTATTGCACCCATCTTTGGGGTACCGCCAGCAAGAGTAACCAGAACATTATTCAGCGGTTTCAAAATAAAACTCTGTGTATCTTATCTAACGCGCATATTTATCATGAAAATAAGGTAATTCACAGCCAATATTCAATATACCTTGGGTAAAAGAGGTTATTGCCAAGCTGAGTGATCGCTACATCTAGTGGATACCCTAATTCTCTTATTCCAACACGAAATGCAGCTCCTGCTACGCGCTGGTTTGTAGTAATAAAGATTAATTAAAAAAAAAAAAGGGTTTCCTTGGCATCTTGCTGCCGAAATAGTTTTCTCTGTAGGTTTCGAGCTAGCAATAGACCGCGCTACTTGCCGCCGCCTTTACTCAAAAGCCACACCAATAATTGAGTCTCAATGAGAAAAAACGAATTTAAATAGCAGCACGGAAAGCAAAACAATCGCAATTGCAATGCTGTTGATAGAGTCAAAGCAGACGCACATGAATGTGTGTGTACATGTATAAGGAAATTCATGGAATTTGTGCTTGCTACCGCTGATACGAGGAAAGAAGGAACGAGAAAAGCAAAACAAAATCAAATTAATATAGAAGCACAGAAAATAATACAAACGCGATTGCAATGCTGTTGTTAGAATTAAAAGAAGTTAATGTGTGTGTGTGTACATGAATACAGAAATTCTTGCAATTTCCGCCAGCACAATTTCGTTAGTAACGTTTGTGTTTCTTTACCGACCAATAGAAATTTTCTATTGTACCATAGAATATTAGTGCATTATCAAAATGACAATTGCATTAAAATTGTAGATTATGTTGGTGGGCAGTAAAAATTGGTTTATTTATTTGATTTATATCTATGAGGTAGTAGCGGGGAGGTGGTGATAGTTATATAATGAAAGATACTTGATATATGTATATATATATATATATACTATTCTAGAAGCTCCATATCAAGTTTGGTGGCACAAGCTCTTATTATTTACCGAAATTGCAGGAATTTATATCGATTCTTATCGGTTACTTGGAAACGGGGCCAGTTATCGAATATCGGAAACAAACTCGATCTGCGCGGGCACTAAATAGACCTACAGCTAAAATTTCTAGCTCTAGCTCTTATAGGTTCTGATATCCTTGCGTTCATACACACGGACGGACAGACTGAAGGAAAGTCTGACGGACGGAGAGATAGACGGACATGGCTAAATGGACTCGGCTGGTGATGCTGATCAAGAATGTATACACTTTATGAGGTCGGAGACGCATTTTTTTGCCTGTTACATACATACATTTGCACAAATACATTATACCCCTTTACCCACTTTTAATGGGTTCAGGGTATAAAAAGGAAGAAGAAAAGTTATTATTTCTGTGTAAAAAAACTAATGTAGATTAAATATATTAGTTCAGATGGTGTTAGTAATAAAGAGTTGCTACCAAGTAATAGAGGAAGTTTTACGACAAGCCAAAAACTGCCAACAGTAAACATGGATAATGAGGAGATAATTCCTGAGAGAAATTCAAATTTTAGCGTTTTCGCTCTTTCGGCTGTGAGAGCGCAACGATACTGATTTCGTTTTCGTTCTCAATTTTCCAAAAATTAAGCTGCGTAGTAGCATTTTGTTGTATGGCGTTACTCATCTTAGTGTTTATATTGTCTTTGGTTCTACCACTAACCAAACAGCATATAGACTGCCCATTCACACACAGTTGTGTGTGTGTGTCTGTGTGGAGAGGTCGAGAGGAAGGCAGGCAACCAACAGGCACACCAGCGCATAAATGCTTAAATCCACACAAAATATGCAATAATGCGTGAACAGCAAGTCCAAAAAATCGTATATACACACATGCCAGCGCTTAGGTACCCTTACCAACGATATCGAGATAACATGCAAGAATTTCGCATCGACGTGGCAACCCGTTTCATTATTTAATATTACTTCAAAAGGGAAGAAATTCCTCCGACATTTGAGCAAAAATTAAATTTGTGCGCATTGTTGCTTGTGCGGGCACATACGCACGCAGTAAAACGGTACATAATATAATGAAAGAGCACTGAGATTAGGCGAGTTAAAAAACAACGATGCCGTTCTATCGCACAAATCATAGGGAAGAAAGTAAGCCAAAGCAGTTACCTGTATTGTGAGTGAATAAAAAGACAGCGATGCCGTCCTACCACACAAAACATATGTATTTCTTACTCTCTTGCTCCCGATTTAGGACTAGATGTCAGCGTTTTTGTCTGTCCATTTTAGTTGTACTGCATGTCCTATCCATATATTGTTTGGTTAGTGATATTACTCAACCAAACTAGGGGCTTCTTATCGCTGGGGATCTCGAATTTCCCTCCAAAAAGATAAGGCTTGAATTATTTGGTGGTCCAGACAATAGCTAAAGTTTCCTTTTCTATTGCCGAATAGTTGACTTCATGTTCGTTTAATGTTCTGCTGGCACAGAAAATTATTTATGATCTTGGGATAATACTGCTCCTATGGCAATATTACTAGAATCTATGGTTAATGACAATTGTTTCTCGAAATTCGGATATATTAGTACCGGATCGGACATGATAAGCAATTTCAATTTTTCGAATGCTTCGATGTACTGTTTTTCTCTTGTGTTTATGACTGCACCTTTTTTCAGTTTTGCTGTCATTGGTTTCGCCATTTTTGCACGATTCGGGATTAACTTTCGTTAGAAACCACAAGGTAGTAAACCATAATTTGAGTTTTTCCATTCTCACGATAGTCGTTATTACTCCGATTTTTATTTGAAGTGGAGGAACTATTCTTAGTATTTTGTTTTTTTTTTCTATTGGACAATACTAAGTTGTAGACACCTTCTCTTTGTGCACTGTTTTGTAATTTTATAATTGATTATGTTTTTTAAACTGTTGTAAAGTCATGAACAATCTGGTAACTTCCTATACTATAACGTCTTTTACAGTGTTATTTAATACGTTTATATATAACAGTGTGATCTTTTGATTTTCTTCTAATATAAACTTATTTGATATAATGTATGATTTGTATTCTAACTCTTCAACAAACTTACGAATACTCCCAGTGAAGGGCGTGATGTAAATTCCTCTAAGAAGTTTCTCGCATAGTGTTTGCGTTTCAAATCCCGAGAAGAGCGCTAACCTTAGTTCAGTCCAGGTGTTGGCAGCGGATATCTGGGTGATCCTTTGTGCGTCTCCTCCTATCTGCATTTCTTATTACTTATTAACCTTTTTAAAATATTTAGACCTAATTTTGATAGTCTGGGAAGGAATTGAGTTTGACATACAAGCATCTAAGAGGGAGTTCAGGGTGTTATACACAAAATTAATAGCAGTATTCAATCAACTGATTCATATAAAAAAGATCGGTCGGTTGCATGAATACGTTAAATAAGCAAGAAATAGTTTCCTTTGCGAAAGCAACGGCGGGACTTAGCTAATGAATGAGAAATAAGAGGATTGGACACATTACCAATAATGTAGTCGTTTACAAATACAAGGTAAAGTGTTCTTTTTAAACGATTATAATTTGAATTGATTTAAAACTACGAAAGGTCTAGCTTGCAATCTTTAAAGTAATGGTGAGCTGAGGGTACCAGATAATTTTCTTCAGTGAATAACACTATAAATAGGTCATTATCACACACATGTGTAGATACTTCTTTAATACAAATAATATGTTTCATAAAACCTGAAAATCAGAAGAAAGAGGAACATAGGAGCATGTAATATAGTTAGCTCCTGATGGAAAATATACCTTAACTGAGACAATCTTAGCTTCAGTAGGCGTTGTAAAACAGAACGGCCATTAATACCCCACCACCTCAAGTCGGCCGATCATTTCTATGCACATTGAAATTGTTCGAAAAAAATTAAAAATTAGATATGGTTCAATTTAACCATGTTCCTGAAAATGCGATTATATCCGAATTGAAGAACAAACAAGTGTGGAGGCCAAAATCATGTGCCACAAATCATGTAAAACATTAATTTAAAAAATGCTAGTTCACGAGGAGCAGACTTATTAAATTTAGTTAGGAGAAGAAGAGAAAAGCTAGGAGAAGCTTTGCTAGCAATATAGGCAGACGAAAGTCGAGACACTAATACTTGACTACGAGGGGCAACAACAGTCAAAATAGGAGGGCTGAAGATAAAACAGGAGTTGGTAGGGCTAAAGAGGTCTTGTGATTGCTTTTACCAATCTAGGGAAAACATTTTCTTACCCTTTTTTTTGCTAATTAACAATTGTTGACGGTGAAATTTTCCAAATCGCTGAAACACGTATTCATCTACTTTGAAAATAAGTTTGATGCAAATCGGACCAAACTTGAAACTTAACCCAAATATTCCTTGAATGCATTTTCCACCGAGTAAGCTTAGATTCTGCGAAAGTGTGAAACACGTCTCAAATTATTTTTCGTGTAGATCTTTGGATATAAATTTGAACACGTAACTTCACCCACCCAATCTTTGACACCAATTTCCACTAAGGGGAAACGCATTTTTCGAAAAGAGTAAACCACCCCTCAAATGAATTCTCACAAAGATCTTTGAAAATGAGCTTGAGGCCGATCGGGTCGTCAACAACAAAGTTTCATACAAACGTTTTTTCGCGATTTTCCAACAAATACCGGTGGAATTTCCCGAAACCCCGTCTTAACGTGCACCTTCATCACATAAGGTAACTACAGTTTAAAGTTCGGCTTCTTAGCTCTTACGGCTTGGGCTGTGCGCTGATCACCAATCAGTCAGTCAGGCAGGACAAATGCTATACCCGCTAGTATGATATTATTTTTATCTAAATATTGCATTTTAAATAAATAATTATAATTTATTTAATTTTTAATTTCCAATTTCCAATTTTAGTTGATGTAATATTAATTAACTATTTTTAGCTATATATTTTGAAACAAATATTAAAAAAAAATTTTTAATTACTAATTTAACTAATTTCTTTTTCATTTCTTAACTCAACGAGAGCGTAAGGAAAAAATATAGATTTTAGAACTGTGTGAAATGGGAATAGGCAACGAAACCAATTTCGCAAACAAGACCGAGCTTACAAGGTTAATGAACAAAGACAAAATACTGAAGACCACTCCCCAGTTATGACCCAATTCCACTATCAACATCTCTTAAATTTTTCTAATGTTAATGTTAAAATGATTTATCGAATTTCCTATCGATGTTATGAAAAATATAAAAGTATTATTGCCATAAACAGCTGATATATCAACAAAGAAAGGCGGTAACTTTTAATTATAACTTTAAATTTACAAATTCCACAGTTTTTATACCCTGAACCCATTGAAAATTGGTAAAAAGGATATAATATTTTCGTGCAAATGTATGTAACAGGCAGAAGGAAGCATCTCCGACCCCATAAAGTATATATATTATTGGCCAGCAGCAATAGCCAAGGCGATCTAGCCATGTCCGTCCGTCTGTCCGTCCGTGTGAATGAACGCAACGATATCAGAGCCTACCTACCTAGCCTAGAGCTAGAGACTTTTTCATTTTATACCTATCGCCACCTTTCCGCTACTACCTCATAGCTATAAATCAAGTTAATAACCCAACTTGTATTGCCCACCAATCTAAGTCACAATTTTAATGCAATTGACTTTTTGAGAATACACAAATATTCTATGGTACAATAAGATATACTGAAGAAAAATCACTAAGATCGGTTAAGAAAAACCCAAAAGTTATGCGTTTTACTGTGCAATAGGATACACACATACAATCATACGCGTCTTCTGTGAATTCTATCAACAGCAGTTGATACAGTTTTCTGTGCTGCTACTTTAATTCGTTTTTTTCTCAATAGGTCTCAATCATAGGTGTAACGGTTGAGTAGAGGCAGTGGTAAGTGGTGCGGTCTGTCGCGAGTTCGAGACCTACCGGGGAAACTATTTTTATACCCTGAACCCATTAAAAATGGGTAAAAAGGGTATATTTTATTTGTACAAAATGCAAATGTATGTAACAGGCAGAAGGAAGCATCTCTGACCCCATAAAGTATATATATTCTTGATCAGCATCAACAGCCGAGTCGATCCAGCCATGTCCGTCTGTCTGTCCAAGGATCTCAGAACCTATAAAAGCTAGAGACTTGAAATTTTAGATGTAATTGCTTCTAGTGCCTGCGCAGATCGAGTTTGTTTCCGATAATCGATAACTTACTCCGTTTCCAAGTAATCGATAAAATCGATATCGACATCCTGTTTTTTTAGCAAATTGGGTAAATCATAAGAACTAGAGTCACCAAACTGGATATGTTGCTTCTTTCATTTTATACCTATCGCCACCTCCCTGCTACCACCCCAGAGCTATAAATCAAGTTAATAGCCCAACTAGTATTGCCAACTAATTTAAGCCACAATTTAAATGCAATTGACTTTTTGAGAATACACAAATATTCTATGGTGCAATAAGATATACTGTAGAAAATTTCATTAAGATCGGTTTTTGTTTTGTTTTTCGGTATTTTGACTGCGCACTGCTGCGCACGTGTTGCGACGCAATTTGCAAGAATTTATATATACATGTACAGTGTACAGTGTACATTGTACACACACACATTCATGCGCGTCTGTGTCGAATTCTGTCTTCACTGCGATTGTTCTCTGTGTGGCTATTTTTATTGGTTTTTTCCTCAATAATACTCAATTATTAGTGTGGATGTTGAGTAATGGGTAAAAGGGTTATACTGTATTTGTGCAAATTGCAAATGTATGTAACAGGCAGGAGGAAGCATCTCCGACCCCATAAAGTATATATATTCTTGATCAGCATCAAAAGCCGAGCCTATCTAGCCATGTCCGTCTGTCTGTCCGTTCGTCTGTCCGTATGTATGAACGCAAGGATCTCAGAACCTATAAGAGCTAGAGTGCCTAGTGCCAGATCGAATTTGTTTCCGATAGTCGAAAACTTTCTCCGTTTCCAAGCAATCGATAAAAATCGATATCGACATTCTGTTTTTTGAGCAATGTTGCTTCTAGAATGTTGGTATGTTGCTTCTAGAATATTATATATATGTCAAGTATCTTTCATTTTAGACCTATCGCCACCTCCCCGCTACCACCTCAAAGAGGGTTCAGGGTATTCCCTAGTCGGGAGCTCCCGACTAGAACCTCTTACTTGCTTTTATTTAAAGAAGCGGTACTATTTTATTATTCATATGTTATCGACAACTGACATTTGCTAATGCAGAATGTGAAGTTTGTAAATATAACATATTTTGAGCATAGTGGAATCAGGCTATTACACAACAGGAGCAATTTGAGAATATTTTTCATTGATCGAGATGCAGACAATTCCCAGTTTATAGGGAAAACGAATAGAGACCGTTCGACTCGACGTGCTTATTCTACAGTTAGACAACAGATGCAGTCAAAACCGAGTTTATAGGACAAAATAAATCGTCAAATGATTGAGCAAGCACATAATAAAAGTGTAAAGCGAGGTGCTCGGTTTCCAGGCAAGTTTTTAATGACACCTATAGATGTGTTTTGGCAGCGACAGAGAATTGGCGCACTGCGACCAGGAAAAGGGAAGAGCAACCTGATACTTTTAGAGAGAATAGAATACGTCAAGCTATAGGTAACCTGGATAGTCTGATAGCTGCGATTAATAGAACAGTTAAGAAGGGTTCCAATCAAGATTGCCTTTGTTGCAAACGTTATAGTTTCAACATCAAGTGGACAACATTTTTCGTTATTGGGTTATAAGTGCAGAAACAAGCTCAGTTATTTAATGTCCATAGTCAATATTCCCATCTGTCAATTATAAATATAGTTTTCGTAAATCATGTAGTCATGGCATTCTATAACAAATGGTCTACATTTTCCAGATTTAAAAGATGGGTTGAAAGGCTTATTGGCTTTAAATGAAAGGTTTATTTCCCCACTCGTTTGTTTTTGATTATTAAGTCTTTTGGATATGCCCGACAAAGTACAATAACGGGCTCAGTGGTCAATGTACCAATACCTGTCCAACGCTGTTACGAGGTAGTTCAAATTTATCTGACACCTAGGATGGAATATAGCCATGATTTCATGACTGAAACCCTTAAGCCCTCTAAATTTACTGATGCAATCAAATTTTAAGTCAACACCGAGCTTTACAGAAAGCATTAAATTACTGTTAACAAACAGTGCTTGTCGGTTGCTCATACTTCCATGAATGCGCAAAATAATCTAGAATATATTAATTCAGGAGGTCAGGAAACATTGTTCGAAAAACCCTGTCGAAAATATTGCCATGCAAAGAATAGTTATAGATCCTGGAGAGGGTTGGCGTCCTTTAGACATGCGTTCCGTCTGTAAAATCCTTTTTTGATCAGTTTATCAGAGCTCATATTAGCAGTTAGACGTAGGTTTGTAGATTTCATTTCTAGATTTTGTATTCCATACCATCCCACGCCCAAACAAAATTATATTCCCATTGGAAGAGGGTGCTGAAAATAAACATATCTATCGTAGAAATTGTGAAAAAACTCAGGGCGTTTTAGAATATGCGTTCGACCGTGAAACTGTAGATAACTTTTGATATTTCAATAACTTTTTGCTTCGCGAGCCAACATAGATATCCACTTTATATAAGATTTCTATACTTCCTGATCTACTTCGTTAATTAGCAGAAATAGTCAGGGTACTTAAAGAAAGCATGCTTTTTAAATGTTTTGCACAATGTCTGTGGTGCGGGCGTTCGAAAACGCCAATCTTTCTTCGTAATATTCAAGAAGTGATTCAACTTAAAGCTTTTTTCGGAATAAGTGGCTCAACTCTGCATGCCATGTTTTCCTTGCCAAATATTCAATATGGCTCCGATTAATGGACTTATGTAATGCATCCAAGGTTAAATTTATTTTTTTTAGATAAAATATCTTTGGGATGCTCCAAAATGTTTTCCCAGTGATTCTGCATTTAGTAATATAGAATCGGGAAACATGACAGATAATAATATTAGTCTGGTCTAATCCAGCAATTGTCAACAAGCGTTTGATGCCATTCATGTATTTAGTACAAATGCAAATATATATAACACAATAAAGCTAAAATAAATTGCGACGGATGCATTTGTTTCTACAGCTTAAGATTTTTTTGCTATGTCCCTTTTCCTAAACGCTACTGCCAAATGTATAATATAATTACGGTGAATGTAAATACTCGTGATGGATTATTTAATTGGGCAACAGGCATGTTAATGCAAATTGATTTTAAAGATTCCAGCACAAAAACTTTATGGATGAAATTTTCAGATGACATCGTTGGAGTACTTTCTCGCTTTAAGTGTACGCATCGTATAGATGCTTAATGGACCCAAATTCAGAAGATAGCATTATAGATAATAAAGAAGAAATGAGAAAGCTTCTATTGACCGTAGGGAGTTTTCAGTTGTACTTGAAGTCAGGGAGCTACATATACGAAAGTGGTTCTTCACATTTGCTTTCGTATGCAGCGTGCTGCAATATACATACATACATACGTAGCTTGTAGTAAAGCAAACAATGGCTGCCGGGTTGTTCGTTATATGAGATTTTTCTCATGATCACTTAGTTAACAGTTACGCCTTAGACATTTACTTTCATTATACTGAAAGCATTCGAGGTATGTTCTATGTTTCGTTGAGGACAACATTTGAACATATTCAAACGAAAATTTTGACATTCCATACAATATGTTGTATGGTTAGTGGTTATATCTACTGCACTGCGACCTTGTATGACACATGTACTTATGTATGTACTACACATATATACATATGTATGCTGCGTAGATAACAGGGTATGCAAATCAGCATCCCTTTTTTTATACCCTGAACCCATTAAAAATGGGTAAGAAGGGTATATTGTATTTGTGCAAATTGCAAATGTATGTAACAGGCAGAAGGAAGCATCTCTGACCCCATAAAGTATATATATTCTTAATCATCATCAATAGCCGAGTCGATCTAGCCATGTCTGTCTGTCTGTCCGTCCGACCGTATGTATGAACGCAAGGATCTCAGAACCTATAATAGCTAGAGACTTGAAATTTTAGCTGTAGGTCCTCCTAGTGCCTGCGCAGATCGAGTTTGTTTCCGATAATCGATAACTTACTCCGTTTCCAAGTAATCGATAAAATCTATATCGAGATCCTGTTTTTTCAGCACATTGGGTAAATAAGAGCTAGAGTCACCAAACATGATATGTTGCTTCTAGAATATTATAAATATGTCAAGTATCTTTCATTTTAGACCTATCGCCACCTCCCCGCTACCACCGCAGAGCTATAAATCAAGTTAATAATCTAACTTTTATTGCCAACCAATTAAAGCCACAATTTAAATGCAACTGACTTTTTGAGAATACACAAATATTCTATGGTACAATAAGATATACTGTAGAAAATTTCAATAAGATCGGGTTTTATTTTGTTTTTTGATATTTTGATTGCGCACGTGCTTGCGACGCAGCTCCAAGAATTTCTGTATACCCACACATTCATGCGCGTCTGCTTTGAATTATATCAACAGCATTGCGATTGTTTTCTGTGTTATTTTAAATGGTTTTTTTTCTCAATAAGACTCAATTATTAGTGTGGCTGTTGAGTAGAGGCAGTGGCAAGTGGTGCGGTCTGCCGCGAATTCGAGTGCTGCCGACGAATGTAAACATGCGGTCAGTTCCGAGTTCGAACCCTACCAGTGGAACTATTTTTTTTTTTTTTTTTATCTTTATTAATTCACACGAGCTGCATTTGGTGTTGGAATAAGAGGGTTCAGGGTATTCCCTAGTCGGGAGCTCCCGAGTAGAACCTCTTACTTGTTTATTAATGAATCAAAAGGCTTTTTAATGGAAAGCTACACTAATGTGCACCACGTTTCTAGACATTCACATTCATTTTATTTAATTTCATATATTTGTTAGCAAGTCATGTCAACATACAAATAGCATTGTCAATGTACAAATAAGCATAGATCACATGCTTGTATAAAAATGTATTTACGAATCAGAATATAAGCTTTCAAATATTAAACAATATTTTCTTCAAGCGTTTCCTTGTTTGCAATATAAATACGGTTCGCTTTGGTTTTGGGTTCGGTTATAATAAGCGATTCGATTCAAAGTAATAAAAAGAATTTATTTAAATCTATTAACTTTTTATTGTAAGTACTTTTATTTAGTTGATCAGCATATTGAATTTGTATATTTCTTACCTTTTGTAATAATAAATATTACAATTTTTTTTTTACCATTTTGCAAATGGAAGTGTATATTAAACTTTCTGCAAGAAATATATCATTTTATTTTTAAAATGTATATCCTTAAATTAACCAAAATGCTTACATCAAGTCAAGATACGAATATAATAAATAGAATCTGTTACTCGACCTTTACGGGAAGAATCTCTTAATGGGCCTAACATATCAAGTACATGAAATTCTACAGTCCGTTTGGGCGATAATGAAGAACAACGCCAGGACACCGAGTTACATTCTTCGTCAGAAAGAAGCTGATGATGATAATGATGCTAAGTAGAGGGCTTTGTTATTGAAAATCGAGAAAGTGGTCGCTTCATAGTCGGCAACCTCGTTCTTCTTCCACAGCAAAATTGAGGTGGGCCACACGTTCATGTTGTGAATGCGCCAGAATAGTCATATGAGCAGACGACGGAGACGATGAAAGAGTTGCCGTAAAATATTGTCGTCGACTTTGTAGTAATATTGGGACTGAAGTCCGACTGCAGCAGCTCATACTTCTTGATGAAACCAGATGATTGGTCTTTCTGTTGCAATGAAGCTAGGCGAAGATGTCTTAGATGCTAATGATAAAGATAAAGCGAAGGAGCTCAATTAGGGATAAGTTTAGGTTTAGTTATTGCGTTAATTTATTTTCATATTCGGCTTGTAGAGGATACAATGTGGTGGTGAGCAATCAGTCGTTTAACGACAAGTGACTGTTTAGTCCCAATTTAGTCATTTGTGTAGTGTAATACCAAGATATCGGTGATTTTTAGTTAAAAGTACACCTGGACAGATTCAAAGTCGAAGTGTGAAAAGGACACTGGCGGACTCAATTCCTATTATTATTTCACAGCCTCGTCCACTCCTTAATTAATACAAGATGTTCTTGAAGGCCTTTTAAAAAAAAAAACATAATATATTAAAATGACTCCAGAGTGCAGTAGATGGTACTGGAATCAGATATTTCTGCTTTCGATAAAAACTGAATTTGTGCGCAAGAAGTGCATATTCGTCTATACCCTCGGGGTTCCTTTCGGGCTTAGATTTAATAGTAGCTTAGGCACATTTCCATTGACTAGGGAAATCTTCCAGTCACAAGACTCCATTGTAAATTTCTCTTCGATTTTTGATTGCGTTGAAAGGAAGCTTGACCGAGTCAAGAGTTGAATCCTGGCAATATTCTTAATCAGAAGCTTTTTATGCAGCTGATGATTTTAATTGCTTCTATAAACCAAACAAAGTGGTGCTGTAAACCAATCTGACAACTCTTTGTGTTGTCTGCTTATAGTTCATCTTTCGCTGCCAAATGAATGTGCTTTCTGTAATGTAATGTAAAACCAATAAGTCTAATGTCGAAACCTATCAAGGTATTTCCGAATTCCTAAAATTGTTAACAGAATCATAGTATTTCCAAAGCGACATTTATGTTGCTCTATTATGACACTATCCTAGCATGCCTGTAACCCCAAACCTCCTTAAGTTGACCTTCTAAGTAATTGCTGTTTTTTAAACTTTGCCTCGTAATTGTTTCTCTCGTGATAATGGGTATGACTTCCTGAAATCTTTTACAAGCCTTTTATTTCTGTTGTCAATCTACTCTGCTCCAAATGAAAAGCATTTGCTAAAAATAAGCTTTCCCCAAATACTTTAACTGGGGTCCTGGTTGCCGTTCACCATCAAACTCCAGTAAATGTAATCAGTAATGTGATCCAGTATATGTAATCAATGTAATAATCTTAGAATTAGGTTTGGAGCAATAATTATTTAAAATTTATCCCGAAGTTATAGAAGCCAAAACGTAAGACATTGAATAAAGAAATATTCGTAAGAAAAGTCTCTATTTATTGATAAATAAAAAAACGGCCAATCATTTTTAAACCTATAGTACTTTACTATATATACATAATTAAATTAGAATGACAAACAAAGTTGTATATTTACGAGTATAATTGTAAGATTAAATTGAAATAAGAATGATTGGAAAATATTGTTTAAGATTCCAGGCTGAGAACATTAGCCTCACGCTTTTAACTAATGCTGCATGAGGGTACCCTCATCTCTAGCTCATCCAACTATCTCATTCTGCCCTTCAGGCTTTGTGCATGAGTCTTTTGTGAGCGTGAGCTCGTGTGCACTCTCTGTTCCATCAGCGTTGTTTCTACGCAACCGGAGAGCAAAGAGGCATTTGAAAAAGAACACTCGAAATAAACCCTCGCTTGTGTGAAATCGATCGAATTGTTTGATTAACTAACTGCCAGCCTACAAATGTAAGTTTCCGTTTCCAAGCAATTGAATTAAATTTTTTTTTACATTCTTTTAACTCTCCTAGCATGAAATGAATATGCGACGCTGGATGTAAGAGCGCTCTCGCACATTGATAGGAGCCAGAATGATGTTTGACATTCAAAATTGCCGCATCTAATATGTCCTGTTATAGTGAGATATGCTGACATTTTCTCTCCTTCTTGAGTATTTGTTGTTTGCAATGTAAACTAATTTGATTAAATTATGAAATGTTAATCTGATTGGCCAAGGAAACACATTGACTGACTAGACTGAACAGTTGTCAGAGAAGCTTTGTTCCCTTATCTTAGCTTAATCAGACCTTGGAAAAATCGATGAAGATTCATCAAATGAGAATTCGGAATTCCACAAACTTTGGCAAATTTATTGACCGTAATTTCACTGCCTGCCATGTTGGATCGATCAATGGGGCTGTCCTTCCTTTTAACAAATGGGTGCTCACCCTTACCTAATTAAATTGCTTTAGTTGGAGATGCACAAGATTTTTAAATTAGACTACGAAGCTAAGCCAGGACTTATTTGATTTTTAACGTCAACCTACCAATTTGAAATTTCTAGCTGATATGACTCCATCAATGATGAATCCATGCATGATATACTGGTTTTACGGAAGGACTAACACAACTTGTCTGAATGGTATAGACATAACTAGCTATCATTGAACTTAGCTAAATGCTATCACATTACATTGAGCAAAAGTTTCTATACCCTTCTTTCATCCTATTCTATTAATGGGCAAGAACTTATTAATAAATCTACAGCTTTGGAATTAGGCGTAACTTTCGACTCTATGTTCTTTTTCGTTCAGCATATAACTATATTATGCCTAAGGCGTATGCGATGCTTGGGTTTGTTAGGCGCAACCATCCCCAGTTAAAGGACCCATTCGCCAGAATTTCTCGTTATATTCGTCCTTTGTGCTGGCCATATCAGAGTATGCCTCTTACATCTGGAGCCCATTTGCAATTCTGCTCTCAAATGGGATTCAACGGCTGCAAAATCAGTTTTAAAAAAATTAACTTACAATGCCTTAGCTTTGCTTACCCCTTACCGCCTTCCAGAGCGAGGTGTCGATTATTACATATATCATCTCTGGAAGATGGAAGAATTATAGCAGCGCTGTTTTTTTTAAACAATTTAATTGTAGGAATTGTTGACTGCCCTTCCCTTTTGGCACGCGTTAACTTCAATGTTCCAAGCAGATCCTTGCGAGACCATTTGCAATTTGGGAACTCATAGAACTGCTATGCTGCTTTTTGCTTCTGCCAATTGCAACTTCGAAATGAATTATGTGGCTAGCAGGCGTAAATTCGAATTAAATAGTGGTATTTTTTCATATTTAAGAATATGTCGATCAATTATGTTTATATGTAAATAAGAAGGAAACTTCTCAGCTATTTAAAAAAAGTGGGTGGTTAATGCAAGACTGTCCGAACTATATTGTTAACTCCAATTATGCGTTTTGAGTGTATGTAATTATTATTTTTGTTTTTTATTTTTCTTGTTTTGTTATTTTTGATTTGCCTTAATTTATCTGCATTTGTGGCCCAAAAAGCTGGTATAAAATCATCTACAATAGAAATGCACCAAGTTTACCCATAGTGCAATTCCAGTCCAAAAGTTAGCCAATGGCGTCAAGTCGGTGCCAAAAAATGCTTGACCCAAGAGCCAAAGTGAAATCTAGGGTCGATATGTAGCGACCCACATCGTGGCACTTCACTTAAGAAGATCTTAGTACAGAAAATTCAGTTTCAAAAGTAATGTTTAACTCCTTTTTTAACTCTTGCCTAGCTCATTTGCGGACTTGACGGACTGGCATACACACTCAGACGTATTACTCACGCGTTACCAGTTGATTGCTGCCGACTGTCTGAGATGATTGTGATGTCCTTATGAACGCAATCTCTTTTTAGGTTGAAAGATGGGCTCTTTAGAAGAATGGGAAAAATTTCATAGTGAAAGTACCAACAGATCATCTTAAATTGATTCGTAAGAATCCTTGAAGCTAGCTTTCAGTTTTGTCTTCTTGATGTAATCATCACTGGTGCAGTGATTTGCGGCACAGATTAACTTATATATCTGGACATTTTTATAATATGTCAGTTTAAAAGTGTGACTTTTTCCACCTCATACGCTGTGACGGTTTCTCATTCATCACCATAGAGTTTTCTTACTTCTATTCCTATTTCACCATGGATTGTCTGTCTACTGGAAGTCGTAGACTTCTAGAGTTGAGCCGATCGATTAAAAGTTAAGCTCCTGTGGAACAACCATCTTGAGTTCGTCTGGCGTACTCAGATTTAATTCCAAGATGGGTCATTTAATGACGAGTGTGCTCTTCTTTGTGTTGAATAGTATAACGTATAGTACATCACAAACGCATTAACCAGGATGAAAATTGTACCCCTACATCGGGTCGTTAACTTTACCTTGGACGGCTTTCACAGGAAGGAGTATGTAGTGGCAGCACATCTCGACATCCAACCAGCCTTAGACTGGGTGTGGCACGCAGCTTTTTAACATCGCTTCTAGCTTCCTGAATGAGAGGACATTCTATGTGGTACACACCAAACGAATAAGAGCGGGAGTCCGACAAGGTAGCGTTTTGGGTCCCACACTCTATAGCCTCTTCACGCACGACATGCCCACGGCAAACAAAACGGCTCTTATCAGTCGGCAGGACCACGGAAATCCTTTGCCAAAAATAGATGCGTGTAAGAAGCAACTGACATCCTGCAGGAGCACCTCAAGCTCATTGAACCCCGCCTCACTGCAATCTGCAAAAAGCGTCACATTATGCGCTCCTTGAAGTTTTGTAGAAAGGGTAAACCTAAAAAGCAGAAAAATTAATATTGGAGGGAGTACTTCAATTAGCTGTAGATTGCAGAGAATTAGAAGTTGAGATATATGACACGTAACTAAAAACAGTCAAGAGCCTGAATCTAGTGGCTTTCCACATCATAATAATAAGCCAGTACGGCTTTTGATCAGCACTGTGATGGTGGCTAGGAGCACAACATCGGATAAAAAACAATGGGTAGAAAAGGAGTCTGGAGATTGTAATAATACGACAGAAGCTTTTTCCCAACGTTTTTGAGATGAGATGCTACCAAAAAAATTGTATAGCTGCAGTGTATCAATGTGAAGCAAAGAACCGCAAATGGACATCCGTGACGAATGGAGTGAGACAGAAAAACTTTTTATCGGAACAACAACAATTCATATTGAAGATATAGAAATACGATTCATCGAAGGCGTCGTTGCACATATGATGTCGCGGGTAAATATGTCTCAACACACATGAGCGCAGTATTGTTACCTTAAATGTTCCATTTAAATATATTATGGGTAATGGCTCGACGCTTTCGACGGACATATATTATCAATAGTATATATATTTTGAGGGATTGTTTTTCCATCCATCTGCCTGTAACATATACTTACATCATTTCTTTATATCTCTTTTGACCAATTTTAAATTAGACAAATATAAGTTATTATGATATGCTTCCACTCTTTTATAATATTGCATTTTTATAGTCTATTCCAGTTTCCGGGCTCACAGTTTGGTATAATCTGGAAAAAGGGAGTAAAACAAAGAGTCGCGGATCTGTTTTAGTGAATATTGCAATTAGTGCCGAAAAAAATAAAAATGTAGCGACCCAAGAACATAAACACCTTTTAAAATTGTTACTCATGCATGAGTTGGATACGTCTCAAATGGCCAACTTTTGGTGGAGCGGAAAATTTAGCTCAATGGCCGAGGCTATTAGAACTCAACACGCTGTCCAAAGTGGACTCTCTTCCTTTGATTGTGCACTTAGTCAATGGCATGCGTATAGTACTGTTCATGAGACCCACAAGCTTAATTTTGTACTCTTTAATTCCATACTCGACGTTTTGGTTTCAGTAATTAACTGTTTACAAAAAGACTCTGAGGACCTTAAAACATTTTGGGAGGGTGCAAAAAGGCTGCTGCCATCTTGCTTTTCGGTGTTAAGACAACTACGCTCCAGAAACATCAGTGATAACAAAATACTAAAAGCACTCTCTGAAGTATTAGATATTTTATCGAAACTGAAAACTTTTGAAGTGCCAGCAACAATTGAAATATTCCCTAAATCGGTCTATGGCTGGATGGGAAAAGGGAATTGTCACGAATCATGCAATATCGATACCGCCATCGTTGATGCAATAAATAGTGGAGCGAAAGAGTGGATGGAACATATTATTGAAGGCAGCAATCTAACAAAGGACAATGGATCCGATGAAAAAAAATTGCAAAATGTTATTAAAATAATACAAATGGTTCGAGCAGATCTACAACGTGCAATGGAATATTTTGATAAATTGTTTTACCAGTAAGTATCGATACTAATTGTATTATATCATTAACCATACAATGCATTGTATTATATCACTAACCATACAATGCATAGATACTCCAAACAGCATTTTAATCGAAGCAGGATTTATCGCAACGAGTGAGCCCCATGGGTGTCTGAGACCATTTTAGTGTGCCCAGATAGAGTAAGACTGAACGAACGTTCACTATGAAGCCGCATCTCGCTCAGCGCACATCGTCGCTGCGGCTGATGTCTTTTCTTAATATGTGTATGTATGCCTGTTTTAAATGCTTACAGCCCAAAAACATATGTGTATACGCATTTGCCTCGCCCTCACTCATTGCTTTGCGCACTTGTGTGCATCTCTTTCTCCCTGCATATCTTCTCCCAAGACCCCGAGATCTACACAAATACATACATACATATGTTTGTGTTGTGTGGATATGCACACAAGTAGATCACGGCGTTTGTCGCGAGCCAGAGGTTTTTCTTCAATTGTGTGCCCTTTGTGCCTGTGGGTAGCAAAAGGAACACACATTCAAATGCTCTATCATATATTTCTTCGTCCAGTCAGGTAAAATGAGAAGAATCTGATCTATATTTATTAAATAAACAATTCATTGACCTTAATAAAATAAATATATTTATTTTCTATTTACTGTAGGGACTTATTTTGCTTAAAATAAAAATATATCTAAGTCGTATTTCTGCAAGGGTAATTCATCGTCGGCTTGTCGAAAAATTCTAATAAATACGAAAAATTGAACATTTTCAAATTTTGCGATTTGCTACTTGTGCACACGCACACTCTTTCGACAGAGCAGTCGTGTGATAATATAAAAGGGTTTGGCCTGTTTATCTGCAAATTTGCTATTTTCCATGCTTGTTGTAGGGGTTAGGGTACCTGAACGTTGGCATTTGTGAATGATAACTTTTTGGGCCTGCCAAGCACGCATACTTACACACTTTTCTATATGAATGGAAGCATTTATGCGTTTGTGTGCGTGTTGGTTGCCTGCCTGCCGATGGAAATTTCACGAAATTTGAAGTTTTTGGCATTTCTTAACTTCGAGCTCTACACACACACCCATACACATACTCACAAATGCGTGTGAATGAGCCGACCAAGGGTTTGTCGTGAGACGAGATATTTTCATCAATGGGTGCGTAAATTTGGGCGACGGGCACGGTCTTTGTTTTTTTTGGCACGACTGCTCTGTCGAAAGAGTGTGCGTGTGCACAAGTAGCAAATCGCAAAATTTGAAAATGTTCAATTTTTCGTATTTCTTAGAATTTTTCGACAAGCCGACGATGAATTACCCTTGCACGCAGAAATACGAATTAGATATATTTTTATTTTAAGCAAAATAAGTCCCTACAGAAAATAGAAAATAAATATATTTATTTTATTTAGGTCAATGAATTGTTTATTTAATAAATATAGATCAGATTCTTCTCATTTTACCTGACTGGACGAAGAAATATATGATACAGAATTTGAATGCGTGTTCCTTTTGCTACCACAGGCACAAAGGGCACACAATTGAAGTAAAACCTCTGGCTCGCGACAAACACCGTGATCTACTTGTGTGCATATCCACACAACACAAACATATGTATGTATGTATGTGTGTAGATCTCGGGGTTTTGTGAGAAGATATGCAGGGAGAAAGAGATGCACACAAGTGCGCAAAGCAATGATTAAGGGCGAGGCAAATGCGTATACACATATGTATTTGGGCTGTAAGCATTTAAAACAGGCATACATACATATATTAAGAAAAGACATCAGCCGCAGCGACGATGTGCGCTGAGCGAGATGCGGCTTCATACTGAACGTTCGGCTTTCGAGGCCGGCGTTCGGCTGCCGCTCTCAGCAGTCTTACTCTATCTGGGCACACTAAAATGGTCTCAGACACCCATGGGGCTCACTCGTTGCGATAAATCCTGCTTCGATTAAAATGATGTTTGGAGTATCTATGCATTGTATGGTTAGTGATTATATGTAATATATAAGCGATAAATTTAAAAATATAAACTTTTTATTGATTTACACATGGTTTGTGTACTTTGTACAAATTAGTTTGTGTACATTTATGAAATAGTATGCATATTTACAGTGCAATTATTTGTTTGCAAAATGAAAAACATCACACAAATTCTTTTTGTACCCTGAACCCATTAAAAATTGGTAAAAATGGTATATTGTATTTGTGCAAATGTATGTAACAGGCAGAAGGAAGCATCTCCGACCCCATAAAATAGATATATTCTTGATCAGCATCAATAGCCGAGTCGATCTAGCTATGTCCTTCTGTCTGTCCGTATGTATCAACGCAAAGATATCAGAAGCAATAAGAGCTAGAGACTTGAAATTTTAGCTGTAGGTCCTCCTGCTCCATGCGCAGATTGGGTATGTTTCCGATAATCAATAATTTACTCCGTTTCCAAGCAATCGATAAGAATTGATATCGAGATCCTGTTTTTTGAGCAAATCGGGTAAATGATAAGTGCTAGAGTCACCAAAAGTGAAAGCTAGAGTCACCAGAAGTGAAAAATGTTTATTCTAGAATAGTATATATGTATATATCAAGTATCTTTTTTATACCTATCGCCAACTCCCCGCTACCACCGCAGAGCTATAAATCAAGTTAATAACCCAACTTGTATTGCCTACCAATTTAAGCCACAATTTAAATGCAATTGATTTTTTGAGAATACACAAATATTCTATGGTACAATAATAAATGCTGTAGAAAATTTCATTAAGATTGGTTTTTGTTTTGTTTTTCGGTGTTTTGACTGCGTTTACTTGTTAAAACTTATATTTTACCGACTTCAACTATTTTTCTTAACTTTTTTTGCACAAAATTATTATTGTAAGTATTCTTCATATAAGGCAACAAAATTCTAAAATTCAAAACACAAAAGTATAAAATACAGACAAAAACAAAATTTGGGAAAAACTGAGCTGTGAATAAATTCTAATTATCATCTAAGAAAATTGAATGAGTGAGTCATTGCTATGAATTGTGCGAATTTAGTGCTACTTGCAATGTCTGGGACGAGTTTATGAAAACCTAATTCAATTGGTTTATTTATTATTTATTTTATTTATTATTGACATTAAATGTCTAATGTCATCATTTGAAGTAATTTTTCAGTTCTGCATAACGTCGCACATGCCTTCCAGCTGGAATCTAAAATCGATATATCAGATTGGAGGTTGCCAGCGAACACTTGCGAACAAAGCCTTCCACTGGTCTGGTCGCCTTCTTCTTGGTAAAGATAGTTTTTTTTAATGTCTGGCGGATCAAGCTTAGAAAAGTATGCCTTTTTGAGTTTCGTCTGTGAAATTTAGAGGCTGTACAAAATTCGTTAGTGAATATTGATCGGGAGCATCCTTCAAAGTTAACTCAACAGACTGATAACGACTGGATGATTGAACGACTACCTTTCAAAATCCAACTTGCCTAGGAAATTTAAGTGAAAGAATATAAGGATCTAGGCCGCATGAACTTAGTAACGAGTCCAAGATTATGTGAGCCATACTTTTACATACATAAAAATGAGATTAAATTCTATCGAAACTTGTTTATCAATTTATTAATGGTCAACAAAAACGAGTGACTTCCTAATTACGTAATACATAAAATTATGAAATGAAATGCTAAAGGCCCAATTAGAATACACAATTTTAAAATAGCATCACCGACCGATGGAGTTGTTTTATTTGCCAGATTTATTACCGCTTTGTTATTACGTTATTAGAGCCTACGGCTAAGAAGGAGGGTGTTAGTAGAGAAAATAGTGTTTGTTGAGTTGCTAATGTTTTTTAGCAACTGTTTTGAAACTCTAGCCAAGAATTAAAATCAATTTCGTTATAAGAAGTTATATTTGTTTAATTTATATAAGTTATGTGTCTCAGAAATATTTCTTCGCTTCGCCTCGATCTTTTGTTGTTGATACCAGTGTGTGAGATAAAGAAGAATATGCATTTTTTTTATCAGCTACAATAGTTGCTCATATTAATTGGACGCGACTGCTGCAGAATCCAACATACGCCCCCCGTTGGAAGTCTGACTTTCAACAGAATTCTTAAGGCGCAGCAGACACAGGCTGCTTACGTCTCTTCAGCGGCCTCCGCATGGGAGGCATATTTTCGTCTTTGACGAGCACCATGTCATTGACGCACAACGCTTGCTTTTAAGTGTGCCATTAAGCTCGCTGTTGTAGTAAGGTGAGTTACTCCTCACGCCATCGAGCCCAGATCACCTGTTATAGCTGTGCCACACGCTGCCAGCCATCAAAGCGGTCGTGGTTTAATTTTGTTAAATCTGGCTCGATGATGACTGTTGGAGGACATCCAAACAGTAGATAAGCTGGATTCAGGACATCTAGATCTGCAGGGTTGTCTGAAAGCGAAAGTAATGGGCGTTAGTTTATAGTGGCTGTAATTTGGTAAAGAAGAGTACCAGCAAACTAAGCAACGAGCGGCCGACAGAGCGTTAGAAATTATGCTTGGCCAATTTCACTGCCGCCTCCAATAGTCCACCAAAATGCGGAAAACGAGGATGAATATGTCATCTGCGAGAGAGAATTGCTAAACTGCTTTCATGTGGTGGCGCTAAGCAGGAGACCTTTTAAGTCTATCAGCTCGTTCTTCGCTCCAACGGAGTTTGTTGCATTGTCGAAGCAAATCTGACTAGGTTTGCCCCGAATGGCGATGAATCGCTTTAGGGCACTCAAAAATGTAGCAGTCGATAGGTCCTTCACTAGCTCTAATTGCATGGCCTTGCTGGTGAAGCAGATGAAGGCGCTCCCGTAACGGTGACCGCTCGAACGGCTTCCAGACGCCTCTTTGGAAGACTTGCCAACACTGGCTTGACGAAATTTGGCCTCGCTCTGAAGAACTTCACACTTTTACTGACTGCTTTAGAGACTGTTCTCAATCCAAGAATACGACTTGCGGCTAGAGGACTTCTGGCCACCACGTAGATGTAGGCTGCATAGCTCTTCACACTGGTATCGCAAAATCCATGGATTTCAACTTCTGCTTCTGCGAAGAGCACCACGCTGGGAAACGAAACATGCCGAAAGTTGCGAAACCTGCTGTATAGCTCTCACCAGGCTGTATCTTGTGCAATCGGCATGCTTTTATCCCAAGTCAATTGGTCCTTAGAAAGCTGTTGAAGAAAGATCTTCGCTTTAGTTATGATTGGTTCCAAAAGTCCAAGCGGATCATAAAACCGGGCAACAGTAGACAGAACTGAGGGCCTGCAGGGCTTAACAGTGGAATCTAGCACAGAAAATGAAAATAGAAAGTGGTCGATTGGTGGATCCCATACAAGACCTTGGTGACATCGCTTCCATCATCGAATTCAAGTATTGTATCTTCATCAGCTATTCCATCGGAGACTTATTGGTGACTGGAAAACCACTTTCGAAACTTAAAATTGCCACGAGAAAATATGCCGGCTGTCTGAAGAATTTTTTTTCTGGCTTCAGCAACTAAGTTGGCTCTAGATACGAAATCGTCAACGTAGAACTTCTGGTTGACGGCATCATATGGCCAACTGGTACATTGCGCGCACGGACCAAAATGATGTTGATCTGGACCCATATGTAACTGTATCCAATTTGAAGATTTCAATGTCTTTCTGAGGCGAGTCCCTCCATAGAAAGTAACTATCAGGCGAAGTCACTCAGACACAGCGATACATTTTGCAGATGTCAGAGCAACAGGATACGTACGAAATCGGATTAGAATGTGGAACAACTTAGGTTTAATGATAAGTCCCATTACCCATAGCACATCAGTAAGAGAACGTCCAGAATCAGTCGTCGTTGACCCATCAAACTAAACACGCAACTTGGATGTGGTGCTGTCTTCGTTCAAGAAGCAATGATGCGGGAGAAAGTATTTACAACAGTCACTTAACTCTGGACTTACACGCGACATGTGATTTAGATCCAAAAACTCATTAATGTTTGAATGCCGAGTACTGCTCCTTCGTATGCGAATGCCGACCCAATTTTCGCTCAAGACTAAGAAATCGACGATAAGCCAGGCCATAAGACGCTCCTAGCAGCTATGCCCACCGCTTCAAAGGCAATCGCACTGAATAGTCGCTGGACGGTAAACGGGAGAAGCTATTGCCAAATTGCTGCTCACATTCCAACTATTCCCTGCTGGCCTTTACCACAGGCTCTTCCAACTTTCCAAAAACGCCGAACCAAATCATCCAGACACGCGTATAACTGACCAGCATGGTTATCAGGAGTAAGGCCAGCAGCTAAAAACAAGGTTATTCACAGTCTCTCAAAACCACCGATCACGAACCTGGCAAAAGCATAAATTGCCCAACAGACAAAAGCTCGTAGAAGAGGCTCGCTCCAATCAAAAGATGGACCCGCTATGGCTTGTTGAACGCACGATGTAGAAGCTAGGCCGACTGTCAGTAATTGTTGGAGTCACAAGAGCATCAAAGGTGACTGAATAATAGGTTTGTCACTTTATATGAATCCCAACAGCTGATCTTTCAGTAGAGACGCTTGTGTCTCCGAGACCCGTGACAATTGCCGACGATCTGGTTTTTCTTAGCTGCAGCAAGTGAGGTAGTGGAGTGAGCGTAAGTCGAAGTGGCTGCGATCGAAGCGGACATTGTATGTTATGGTGTCGACGCTTCAGCTTCTGGTGATGTAGTAAACTGCATCAGGGTATGATGCTTTTTGACGTCTCTTCCTTAGGCTGTTATAACAAAGGTCCAGTTTCTTTACTTCCTTATGCCAAAGGGATGGAGATACATTTCGAATTTACTACATGTGGAGATCCCGAGTCCAGATGCATCACAAAAACTGCAGACTAACAAGGGGTTAGTATTACGGTTGGACCTGCCCACCTGAAAGTTGGTCTTATGGGATGACATGGCATGTTGCACGCTCTCCAACCTTAAACTACGCTTTCCAGAAATGCTAGTCGGCTCCTCCTATTTGGTCGAAGTGTCCAATTTTTGAAGCAGGTTTTCGGAGAACTCACGCAGTTTTGAAGCCGACTCCGAATCTACCTTCTTGAGCTCAAGAATCTCATTGATGTGTGCCTGGAAAACAAGACGTTTATTACAAATATCGCGATGAAACCCGAATATTCAGTGTAGCCCCCAAAAAACGTAGGTAATTTAAACTCGGGCAGCGCGTTCTATTGGACACGATCACAGTTGGGCTTAACAAATCCTCATGACGAACAAAGGTTAAATGGGACGGGGCGTTAGATTGACGTCGCTGAATACCTACGCGAACGCGAGTTTCAACCATGGTTACCACCTCGTAGTTATTTGCGTAATTTGCTGATAATTTCAAAATTCTAGCGAATTATGCGCGGCATTAAAGACAGATTAAGTTTGTTTAATTAACAAATTATGTACTTTTAAGTTGGCGGCACAAGAGGCATTAATTTACTCCTCAGATAAATCCCTTCTATACCCTTGGCTCGCTCGAACAATGCAGCCGCCTTGCGCTTAAGAAAAAGCAGCTTGTTTGCCGGCAAATCACTTGTGTTCTCGCCTTGGATGATTTATTTTTCACAGAAACTAAATGGAAATACCAAAACTATTTAGTTCAAGAACAACGCACAATTTTGGGAGCTGCAAATTGTCAGCACACAAAGGCGTTTTGAAATTGCCTAATTTTAAGAAGTCACAATAATTTTGTTGCACTTGAAGACTGGCAATTTTATTTATTTTAATTTGGCAATATATATGCATTTAATTTGCTTATATGCACTGCAATATTAAATCTCGCCGGGGCCTCCAAATGTTGAGCTGCTAATGTTTTTTAGCAACTGTTTTGAAACTTTATTTATAATAAGTTTTTGCCTCGATCAACAACAAAAGAACAAGTGTTTGAGATAAAGAAGAATATGCATTTTTATAGCTGCTGCGATAAGTGCAAGAGATGCTTGCCAACCTTGTACAACGAACAGCTGTTTCTCCAAACTAATTGTACTCCCTCTTTTTATGCTTGCATGAATATTTGCTCATATTAATTTGATGGGACTGCTGCAGAATCCAACAGGGTTCTTAAATACAAATTTAAAAGAATCTTAATTTACTATATTATTTAAGAATATACAATAAATAGCAAAAAAAAGAATGAAAAAATTATTAATAAAGTAAGAAAAATTATTCTAGATATATAGTGTCAAGTAAATAGGATAACGAGACAGTGATGGGAAATCACCGACCTGGTTAAAGAAATTTAAAACCTGTCCGGCATGTTATGCCCCTACTCATAGCTGGCAATGGTAAGTGAGTCCCCGAAGGTATCTTAAAATCAACGATTTTATTAGGGGTAGAGTAAGATCGGTGAAGAAAACGTGATACAAACTATTTTAATTTTTACATAGTACACGAAAAGAGTTGTGCATAGCGTAAACTGTTTTGCACGTAGATAGGAATAGGGGCGATAATTCGTGGTAGGTCTAGATAGAACTGAGAATTGAAGACATCCTAACAAAAAAAAAAAGAATCAATGTCGCCAAGTCATCTTATGTAGGAAGACAACACCGAATTTTATCCTACTGTTGGTTAACGACGAAAGATCAAGAAGATGAAGCATGCTGAAGTAGGATGGCAACCGAAGATTTGGGTCCATATTTGAGGACAAACAACATCGAACCAATATTCTTGAACGCGAATTTCCATCCAAGAGGGTTGAATTATGCGAAAAGTGTGAAACGCGTCTCGAACAAATTTTTATAAAGTGCCCCGTGTTTACCGAAGAGGATTTTGCGAAAAATGTGTTTATGCAATGTTCTCACACTTGTGGGTGGAATTTCCCAAGCCCTTGTCTATATTACATCAGGGACCTTTCGTAAGAGTTCTCAACATTGTATTATATAGCTGCAAGTAGGTTCTTCTTTACATAACACTTATCAAGTTAACTTGGCCAACTCCCGGCATTTATGAGTATCAGTATGCTCATATATGAGTCAAATCTAGTCACGATCCCATTACTATTGGAATAATCGCTCAAAAAGTCTGTTTTCGTATGGCAAAATATAACTTCAAACTTCATTTTAAAAGTAATTTTATAAATAAAGAGTGAAGTGGTTTATCTTTTCTATCGCAGTTGATACTTTTTCTTTGTAATAGACAGAAGTATTGAAACGGCGCTGTCGAGTCTACCGCAGTCACATAATATATACATATTCGAATCGGTATTAGCGGGTCTCTTGCGTTTGCCAAAGCTTTTACAAATCACTGTTTATTAATACCAATAATATTAGTTTTTCTCATGTGCATATACAACAAGTTTATTAATACCAATAATATTAGTTTTTCTCATGTGCATATACAACAAGTTGGCTATACCAACTGGTATACCGCAGATAAGTGCCAAGCACACATTTTCGCAAACACCACTCAAATTGCAGTTCGTTGCATGCACGTAATACCTATAAAACTATTCGGCGCTCCACTTTGCCTCCGGTTGACCGTCGCTGTTGTTAAGAGAATCAAGTGCACTATTGCGCGTTTACGTTTACATTTAAATTAAATAATTTAAATACAGTTCTTTCAATTAAAATACCCTTTATATTTTTTCTCTCGTTGACAGAGAAACAAAATTAAAACGAGAAAGAAAGGCTATCTTCGGCACGCCGAAGATCCAATACCCTTGCAGGCCGAACCTTTTAATGCCGAGAAAATGGTTAATGCCGAGGTCAAGATATCTTTATAAACAAAAAAGGGCTTTTAATCAAAAACCTAGTTTTCGACCAATCGTTTCTATGGCAGATATGTATATGATATAGTAGTTCGATGTAAATAAAATTTTGCAAAAATGAAGGGAGCATAGTGAAATCTTTAAATGCCGTGTTTAATCGAAATATCTTGATAAACAAAAAAATTTTCCATCCAAAAACTTAATTTTCGACCGATCGTTCCTATGACAGCTGTATGATATAGTGGTTTTGACATATGTGCTGCGTGCAACAGAAAGAGGAACTTCTGCAAAGTTTCATAAAGATAGCTTTAAAACTGAGAGACTAGTTCGCATAGAAACAGACAGACGGACAGCCGGACAGACGGACATGGCTATATCGACTCGGCTGTTGATACTGATCAAGAATATATATTCTTTATGGGGTCGGAGATGTCTCCTTCTATGCGTTACATATTTCACGACAAAATTATAATACCCTCTGCAAGGGCATAAAAATCTGCAAACAAAAGTAACAGTGAACCTGCACTGATTAATCATGAACCTTGCGAGTCTAGCCACAATGCGAGTCTAGCCTAATCGCAGAAGCTGAAATTTCTGACAGATGGGTTGCAGCCTTGACAAAACAGCTTGGGCAAAAAACTGAGCACGCACTGTGAGATACCAGAAATTGAAGCCATGCAACAAGTCTATAGCTAAGGACTCATGCGAAAAATTCAAGGTAACGACCTAGGGATCTATATTTCCGGTCTAAATCAAAGCTTTGAGGGCATTCTATTAAATCAACGGTCATTTTGTAAAACACCTCACCTAAGGGCCACAAACATCTTTTACGTCACTTGCTGGTTTTGGCGACTTTTACACAATAGAAAATATTTGTTTGTCTGGCTCGAGGTCCGGGGTTTTTATTAAAGATAAAAATGAAACACAATTTTGTTTAAGATTTTACCGATATACTTTGGCACTATGCAATCGTCTTCAGGGCACTAATATAAAAACAAACAAGTAAGAGGTTCTAGTCGGGAGCTACCGACTAGGGAATACCCTGAACCCCTTTTATTCGAACACCAAATGAAGCTCGTTTGAACTAATAAAGATAAATTTAAAAAAAATAAAAAGTTCCATTGGCAGGGTTTGAACTCGCAACTGACCGCATATTTACTTTCCCCGGTAGGACTCGAACTCGCGACAGACTGCACCACTTGCTACTGCCTCTACTCAACATCCACACTAATAATTAAATATTATTAAGAAAAAAACTAATAAAAATAGCCACACAGAGAACAATCGCAGTGAAGACAGAATTCGACACAGACGCGCATGAATGTGTGAATGTGAATTGTGTGTGTACAATGTACACTGTACACTGTACATGTATACATAAATTCTTGCAAATTGCGTCGCAACACGTGCGCAGCAGTGCGCAGTCAAAATACCGAAAAACAAAAACCGATCTTAATGAAATTTTCTACAGTATATCTTATTGCACCATAGAATATTTGTATATTCTCAAAAAGTCAATTGCATTTAAATTGTGGATTAAATTAGTTGGCAATACTAGTTGGTGTAGAGTCGACAGCAAGTATTGCGGGCAGTTGCGAGTTAAAAACCCTTCCAAGGGAACTATTTTTTTTCATTTATATTTATTAATTCAAACGAACTGCATTTGGTGTTGGAATGGGAGGGTTCAGGGTATTCCCTAGTCGGGAGCTCCCGACTAGAACCTCTTACTTGTTTTATGTTATTCCTTTATTTATATGTGTTAGATATTTCAAGAAAATGTTATGGTACACTTTAGTAGTCTGTTAAAAATTGTTAAAAGTATCTAAGTTTGCTTCATAGCAAAATAAAACTTTTTATAAGAAGCCTTGTTGGCGATGTCCCTATAATCATTATACACAAACATCCCATAACCATTTAAAATTATGATTTTTAAACAACGGCTTGACTTCTAAAATGATTAATACCTTTAAATGTTTTGTCTTTCAGCAAAATTCGTGTTAACTATTCCACCACACTATTTCTGTTTTATGATTCAAAACTGGTGGAGATATGTAAAACTAATGTAATAGACGTGTGTACCAACATTAAAATGTTAGATGTTCCTGATGATCAGTTTGAACACTTGCCAAATATTGATGAAGTGAATATGGGAACTACGTTATTTGAAGTTTATTTGGTTCTTAAACGATACAATACTCTAGGTACGGCTATCATAATTTTCTTTTTGGTTTCATAGGGCAATCACTATGTCCCAACCTGCACGGCTATCATAATTTTATTTTTGGTTTCATAGGGCAATCACTATGTCCCAACTGTAAATTGGAGATGACTGAATTTTATCAATGGTTTGAAAGGGGTGTAACACATTGGCTTGATATTTCAATAATAAAGGCCCTTAATCGCATTCAGAAAGCTATAGACTTAGACCGACTCAATGCTGTCGATGAAACGGTTAAGTATAGTTCATCTGCTGTAGACACTTTGGCCATTTTTTATCAGATTAAAATATTTTGGCAACAATTGGACTGGCCCGAAATAGAAGGATCGTATACATTTGTAGCGAAAATTGTAAATGTAAGTTCATGACTACACTGTTAAAAAATAAATCATATATTTTTCAAGTACCCTTGTTTAAAAGGATATATGCCGATGTTGCGTTTTCTATGCACAACGTATGTCACACCGTGTAGAAACCATAACCAAGTTAGAAGAGAATGAGGAAATGTTTAGTAAGTTAATAAATTACAACTGTTCTTTTTACTAGTTTTGACATTTTTTTTTTGTAGTTTTATCGCAAGAATGGTGTTTGGCTATTAACAACATGGACTACATCCGCCAGAGCTTACCCTCATTTATAAAGGTATGTTTAAAATAAAAAAAATAGCAATACATGAAATTCATTATGCTAGATTTATTTTAGCAGATTGGTCGCACTAACCATACAATATATAGATGCTTTAAATATTAAAATAATCGAAACAAGAATTTTTAATAATGCGACTTAGCCCCATAAGTGCTTGCTTCACCACCAGAGAGAGTAAGACTGCTAAGAGCGGCAGCCGAACGATGGCCTAGAGAGCTAAACGATCAGTATCATTGAGTAATATTTATTACTCTGTATATTTATACAGATGGGATCAAAAGCTCTTTTTCAAAAAATCTGAAGCAAGGTACCTAGGTTGCAAACACAAATTGCAAACACAACACCCGGCTGTCTGCAGCTACTTCTGCAGATGCCCAAAATTCAATGACAACTTCATTTTCCATAAGAACCAACAACAAAAATAATCAAAACAAACGAATCGACAATGAAAAAAAGGACAAAACAAATTCAGTCCTTGCTATCAAACCTTTTTGTTGTGAGGCTACAGCCTATGATCTTAGCTTCTGCACTCTTCTAACTCATTGTTGTGGTTTCTAAGCACTACTATGCCTGTGATTCGCAAAGTCGCAAAGTCATGAATTCTTCTCCTCCACTCGCTTTTAACTTGCAAGCCTCGCGGCAGATTTTTATATTTTTTCATTTTTCGACCAGCATGGCATCCTTTCTCAAAATAGGGTATTTTATCTGTTCATAAGTGCTGTAACCTAATACTAATAAACTTCTTATTTATAAATTTTTATTTAATGTCAGATAAAAACAAATACTACGCATTTGGTGTTCAACTATTGGTACAATTATTAATAATTGTTTTCATTAAAACATTATACACCATTTCTATAAATAAGGGTATCAAAGCCTCGACACGCCAAATAGTTGTTGTTATGTGTTGCTCATCTCACACATTTCGGTAAAAAAAATATGAATGCATGCGTTTGCCAAGACAAGGGAAGTACAGTATAATTTGCTAAGCTGCCTCGATACTTAGCTGCATCGGTAAGATAGCTGCCTGAAATTTTCTTTTCGCTGCAATAAGAGCTAATGTTGTATGAAAATAATTACGTTAAGTGCATCTAACTTAACAGCCTTTTGCACTTACGCGCCTCATATAGGCATTAATTTTTTGCGCCATCAAGTCTGTGGCAGCTGAATATTATGTGCAAAGCAGTATCGGGGTAAATGTGTATTTTGACAAGGGTGTGTCTGTAGACAGCATTGCCACTGTGGAGTCTGTTTAGATTTCTTCACTTCCCATTCGCCAATTTTTCCTCTCTATCGTCTTATAATATCCTTGAGTGTACAAAAACTCAAATTGAAATCCAAATTGAAACCCAAACAAGTAAGAAAATCTAGTCGGGAGCTCCCGACTAGGGGATACCCTAAACCCTCTTTGTTGCGCTATTGAGCTTTTTCAATAGCTTTCACAAATAGAAATAATTAACTATTTATTTCTTGTGTTCAAACTTGTTTTGTATTTCTTAAAGTTACGAGAAGCAGGCAGACCCGAATTGGTCTGTGCTTATTATTTAAGAACAATAGTTTATATATAGGCAAGCGAACCCGAATTAGTACGTGCCAATTTTAGCGAAGCGACAATTATTAGTTATAATTTTGAGTAATGCAAGTGGCCGATGCGTACCAAATGCATGAAGCGAACGAACTTAACTAACTCGATGCGCAGCATCGAGGCCTTCGCATAAGTAAAGCTAGGGCAATAAAACGATCGTTACAGCGAAGAGCGGCAGCTCTATGTAACTGAATTCTTAAGAGCGAAATTTAGGCAATTGCTTTGCAGAGCGAGTATTATAAGATAAAATTAAGATGCTGCTCCTATCAGTTGCGAGGTCGCTCCAGTTGTTTTGGCTGCGTAACCAGACATTCTCCCCCGTTGGAAGGCATGGGCTTTCAACAGATTCCCTGATGGGCAATAGGCATAGCTTGTTTGCAGCTCTTCTCGTTTCTCCTGTTGCGGTGCGCAAAATGGCTACTCGAGCGACTCCATCCTTTCCCACGATTAACTCTGTGATTCTCGCCAGTGGCCACCTTAGAGGCGGCAGATTTTCATCCTTTACGAGGACTATGTCGTTGACGCATAGGCCTGGTTTCGGAGTTCGCCATTTGGAGCGCTGCTGAAGCAGTGTTAAGTATTCTTCACGCCAGCGAGACCAAAACAGTTGTTGGAGGTATGTTACGCGTTGCCAACCATGCAGACGATTGAATTGAAGGTGCGTCACATCAGGTTCAACGAACGATGAGCTGGGTCCACCAATCAAGAAATGAGCTGGAGTGAGCACATCTAGATCTGCTGGATCTTCTGAAAGAGGAAACAATGGCCTGGAATTAATTATCGATGCTATGTGGCAGACTAGGGTGCGAAACTCTTCGAAGTTGAGAACACAAGATCCAACAGCACGATAAAAATGATGTTTCGCTGTCTTCACTGCTGCTTCCCAAAGGCCGCCAAAATGCGGTGAATTTCCAATCAATGGAATCAGCCATGCAAAATTTATGCACTGACTCAATATGATTGCGACTTATGAATAGACGCTTGAGATCCAGAAGCTCGTTTTTGGCGCCGACAAAGTTGGTAGCGTTATCCGACCATATCTGAGATGGCCTGCCTCGAGTCGATATAAACCTCTTAAGCGCATTCAAGAATGAAGCTGTCGACAGATCCTTGACCAGTTCCAGGTGAAGCGCTTTAGTCGCGAAGCAGACGAAGACAGCCATGTAACATTTGACTGGAGCTTTATTTCGTACGTCTGGCTTATAGAAAAATGGTCCACAATAGTCAACGCCAGAGACTTCAAAGGCTCGACAAGCAGTCAAACGTTCTTTGGGCAGATCAGCCATTATATGCTCTATTAATCGAGGCTTGGCACGAAAGCATCTCACACATTTTCCAACCACCTTGGATACGGTCTTCCTTCCACCAATCGGCCAATACTGCAACCGAATATGAGCAAGAAGTGCCCGTGGACCAGCGTGTTGGTCCCGATTGTGAAATCGTGTGATGACTGAGTCTGCGATGGGATGGTGAGACGGGAGAATTATTGGATGGCGAGCGTCGAAATCCAGCGAAGAGTTTTTCAAGCGCCCATCAACTCTAAGAATGCCGAAATCATCCAAAAAAGGGTTAAGTGATGCTATACAACTGGACGGTTTAACAACTCTTCTCGATTGCAATGATTTGATCTCTTCCCACACGTGTGCTCTCTGGACGAGCCTTAGTAAGAGTTGGGTCCCATGTTGTATATCAGACACTGTTAGTCCAGGATGCCTGCTTCTGTGTATGAATTTATAAATATATCCGAATATACGCTGCATTGTATCAAATGAGTTGACGTATTTACAAGTGGCAGTTATATCAACGAAGGGAGATGACGCAATAAGGACCCTTTTTTTAAGTTCGAGTTCTGTCCTTTCTGACAAGCAAGAAGCAGGCCAGTCTAATTTGTTTTTAACTAGAAATTCTGGGCCGTTGAACCACAGTGACGATTGATCTAATTCACTGGGCGTAGATCCTCTCGAGAGTATGTCTGCCGGGTTGAGTGAAGTAGGCACGTAACGCCATTCCATGCCATTAGTTAGCTCTTGAACTGCTGTGACGCGATTAGCCACAAACACATTGAGCTTGCAGGGCTCGGTCCTTATCCAGGAAAGGCATACAGAAGAATCCGACCAACAGTAGAATTTTCCATCGAACAGATTCATTTTAGATATCTCACGCATGAGATTAGATAATAAGACGGCGCCACAGAGCTCTAGCTTTGGAACTGTGATTGTTTTCAGAGGAGCTACACGCGATTTGGAACACAACAACTGACAACTGGCTGATGTTCGTCGAGAAAGGACGTAGGCACAGGCCCCATATGCTTCGATGCTGGCGTCGCAGAAACCGTGAACTTCTAACTCTGCTGCAGGTATTGACACGAGTCGAGGAAATTTAAGAAACTGTGCCTTCTCAAAACTGCAGCAAAGATCATGCCAAGCTGTTGCTAGTGATGATGGCAAGCTCTCGTCCCACTCAAGCTTCTTCCAGATCTGCTGCAAAAAGATTTTAGCCTTGGCAATTACCGGCCCTATGAGTCCAAGCGGGTCATACAAGCGAGCTATGGTCGATAGTATTGATCTTTTGGATGGTTTAGATCTCTGCTGAATGGACGAAAAAGAAAACAACAACCGATCCGACGCTGAGTCCCAAGCGAGTCCAAGAGTTTTGGTGATGTCGCTACCATCATCAAACTTTAGAGAAGATTCTCTGTCCTCTACGGGTGTCCCTTTCAGTACAGCAGCATTGTTTGAGCACCACTTTCGCAACTTGAAGCCCCCACTTGCCAAGATTCCAGCCGTCTGATTAAGAATTTCCTTTGCTTCTTGAATTGAATCACCCCCTGAAATGAGGTCATCAACGTAGAAGTCACGCCGCAAAATCCGAGATCCAATTGGAAAATTAGTTTCCTCATCCATAGACAGCTGATGCATAGCACGGATAGAGAGGAATGAAGCTGGCTTTGTTCCGTATGTAACTGTATCCAGCTTAAAAATCTTTATATCCTGTTCTGGCGAGTCTCGCCACAGAATGCATTGGAGAAAATCATCCGGTGCTGAAACGCGTACGCAGCGATACATTTTTCCAATATCTCCTGTTAGGGCGATCGGGAGATTACGAAAGCGAAGAAGGATATGAAACAGCGAGTTTTGAATAACAGGTCCAGCCATCAATAGTTCATTTAATGAATAACCTGACGAGGTAGCTGCTGAGCCGTCGAAAACGACTCGCAATTTTGTCGTTGAACTGTCTTCTTTAAAGACACAGTGATGAGGAAGAAAGTATTGACAAAGTCCTATAGACTCTGGAGCAACAGGCGACATATGACCAAGATCCAAATATTCCTTTAGAAAGTTTGAATATTGAATCTTCAGATCTGGACGATTTTGTAGTTTGCGTTCCAGGGTCAGGAACCGACGAAAGGCTTGTTGGTATGACGTCCCCAGACATTCCAAACTTCGCTTGAAGGGTAAACGAACTGAATATTGGCCACTAGGCAATCTGATATGAGTATTTACGAAATGTTCTTCACAGATGTTTTCTTCCTTTGAAGTGGTAGGTTTACTTTCCAAGCAGGATTCTATCTCCCAAAATCTTCGAACCAATTCATCAGCACGTTCTTCAGAACTTGACTCAAGTTTGCCCGCAGTATGCTTTGCCATTAACATAGAACCACTCAAGCGTGGTCCGCCTCCAGAAACTACCCAACCAAGCCGTGTTTTTTGAAGACAAGGTAGTCCTGGGAGAAGCCTTATCTGGCCGACGCTGAGAAGGTCGTAAAACAGGCTAGCTCCAAGTAGCAAGTCCACGCGTTGAGGTTTAAAGAAAGACGGATCTGCAAGTTTTATGTTATCGGGAATGTTCCAATTCGTCGTGTTGATAGTAAAACTCGGTTGACTATCAGTTATGTTAGGCGCTACCAGAGCTGTAAGGCATGTTGAGTATTCAGAGACTTGAGACTGTATTGTGATAGTGACCGTGTTTCCTTCTGTTTCAAAACGAGAATCTCCTAGACCAGAGACAATGGCTGAGGACTTGTGCTTCTTTAGCTGAAGCTGTTGAGCAAGGCGCGACGTTATAAGGTCAAGCTGAGAACCAGAATCCAAAAGGGCACGACAAGGTATCAAAGTGCCGGAGCGATTTTTAACAAAGATCAAAGCCGTAGCCAAGACGACAACATCACTACTGAAATACTGGGCAACAAGAGATGTGGAGGTAGATGGCGATGACTTAGCGAAAGAGGCATGGGCTATCGGCGATGAATTTGCAGGCTCAGTCAGCTGACCAGACGGAAATACGGAATTATTTAAATGCAGCAGAGAATGATGTTTCGCCCCGCAGGTCCGACAGCATCCAGAGCAGCATGATCGCAATTGATGACCTTTCTTTAGGCAATTCAAGCACAATGCAACTCGTTTTGCCTCCCTAAGCCGTAATGCAGGGGTCAAATTTCCAAATCGAGAACAATTATATATATTATGACCAGGGCTGTCACAAAAGACGCAGACAGGGGCGTCGTGGTTAGTGGCGATAAATGACGATCTACTGGTGTTAATTGCTCTAGTTTTTCCCACCTGATGGCTAGGGGCATAGCTTGCCATAGCAAAATTTACGGTTTCCATTGTTCGGCATCTCTGCTCCAGAAACGTAGCCATATGCTCCCACGATGGTATTAAGTTGACGAACGACGAATCCTCTAGCCTTTCTTCCCATTTGGCTTGTGATATTGGGTCCAGCTTTTGTAAAATAATCTGCACAATGATGCATCCAGCGATTTGTTCGGAGTTGAATTGGTCGGATAACTCCCTTAGCGACACGGCCGATCCACCTGCCACCCTCTTGAGCCCCAATATCTCAAGTATGTGTGCCTGAAAAACCAAACGTCTATTATTAAACCTTTTCTCCAATAAATTAAGTGCTATGGCATAATTATTGTTTGTTATTTCCAATGATCGAATCGCGTCCAGCGCTGTATCCTTCAGGCACGATCGAAGATGCTGCAGCTTTTCGATATCTGCTAGATCAGGATGATTTTCTATGACGGTTGTGAACATAGAATAAAAGTCGGCCCATTCTGTGTAACCACCACTGAACGTAGGCAACTTTATTGAGGGTAGTGTCGGCGGTGCCTTAGCTCTAACTGTCTGCGAGGGCAGCACAGATTGGTCGCGAAATGTTGAGCAGGGCAATATTGAGACACGTTTCGCAATTTCACTCCGAACCGAAATTTCCATAGAAACTGCTAACTCGTCGAAGTCCTCACGCAATTGGTTACCGATTTCATCAAAGTCTAGTTCTTCGAGGCTAGTGTGAGTAATATCAAATGAGGTCTGAAGCCGCTCGATTTGCTTCAGCCTAACACTAAGACCGCACTCATCAATTGCACTAAGTGGCGAATTAGTTAGAGCATTTCGAAGTGTTTGCAAACTGTCATAAATTGAAATGGCTTTGCGCTTCAGAAAGGTCACCCTGTTTGCAGAGGGCACTGCATTAGAGGCATTATTTTCGGTTGCCATTAGAAGCGTGATAGAAAGCGCGTGCGAAACTAGCTGAGTAACTGACAACGGTGATCGCTAGTACATGCAAACCGTTCAAAGAACAATAGTTGTACAATAAGAACTTCGGCGAACGCAAGTGTCAAGCTATGTAACGAAGCAACGGCAATAGCTTTTACATAAGTACCGCACGAATGAGCAAAGACTTTAAGCGACCGAAAGAGTAGGCAAGGCGACGGCGATAAGTATGTATGTATATAAAGTGCACAAAACGAAATGCCAGGTGGTGTCTTTTAAGATTGTTGCTTTAATGTAAAGCAAATAATCTTACAACAACAAAAATAAAAATCACGTCGGGGTCACCAAAATGTTGCGCTATTGAGCTTTTTCAATAGCTTTCACAAATAGAAATAATTAACTATTTATTTCTTGTGTTCAAACTTGTTTTGTATTTCTTAAAGTTACGAGAAGCAGGCAGACCCGAATTGGTCTGTGCTTATTATTTAAGAACAATAGTTTATATATAGGCAAGCGAACCCGAATTAGTACGTGCCAATTTTAGCGAAGCGACAATTATTAGTTATAATTTTGAGTAATGCAAGTGGCCGATGCGTACCAAATGCATGAAGCGAACGAACTTAACTAACTCGATGCGCAGCATCGAGGCCTTCGCATAAGTAAAGCTAGGGCAATAAAACGATCGTTACAGCGAAGAGCGGCAGCTCTATGTAACTGAATTCTTAAGAGCGAAATTTAGGCAATTGCTTTGCAGAGCGAGTATTATAAGATAAAATTAAGATGCTGCTCCTATCAGTTGCGAGGTCGCTCCAGTTGTTTTGGCTGCGTAACCAGACACTCTTCTTCCAACTGCAAATGCCGCTCGCGCTACGCGCTCTTTTGCTTTAGTAGCAATCAAGATAAATTAAAAATAAAAGAGTTTCCTTGGCAGCAACTGACCGCATTACTTTTCGCCGTCTCTACCCAACAACCACACCAATTATTAATTCTCAATGAGAAAAGAACGGATTACTATTGCAGCACAGAAAACAATATAATCGCAATTGCAATGCTGTTGATAGAATTCGAAGCAGACGCGCATGAATGTGTGTGTGTACATGTATACAGAAATTCTTGGCATTTGCGATGTCTGCCGCAAACACGTGCGTAGGCAAAACACATTTTAGTTTCTGTTTCTTTATCGATCTTGATGAAATTTATAGCAGTATATCTTATTGAACTTTAGATTATTCGTGTTCTCAAAATGACAATTGCATTAAAATTAAGCTTATATTGATGGGCAATACAAGTTGGGTTATTAACTTAATTTATAGCTCTGCGGTGGTAGCGGGGAGGTGATGATAGGTATAAAATGAAAGATACTTGATATATTCTATATTCTATTCTAGAATAAACATATCACTTTCGAATATCGGGAAGAAACTCGATCTGCTTAGGCACTAGGACGACCTACAGCTAAAATTTCAAGTCTCTAGCTCTTATAGGTTCTGAGATCCTTGCGTTCATACATACGGACAGACAAACAGACGGACATGGCTAGATCGACTCGGCTATTGATGCTGATCAAGAATATATACACTTTATGGGGCCGGAGATGCTTCCTTCTGTCTGTTACATACATATGCACAAATACATTATACCCTTTTTAACCATTTTTAATCGGTTCAGGGTATAAAAATCAGGGTATAAAAGTCCATTATCACCAAAATGGACGTGTATTGATGCTCTTTTCTAAGCTAAATGGCACAGGAAACCGATTCCAAAAGTAATGGGCGCACCATAAGAGATAAAAATCCCCCTTAAAACTACCAGCATCAGAAACAGGGTGACAAAAAAAAAAAAAAAGGTACAACAGAGGGCAAGATGAAAGCCCATACTTTAAAGAACTATGGGGGCCAGTCGCAGGGGGACTTGCGCGGTCCCGACCCGAAGCAGTCACAGAGATCATTTTAAGCGAAGTTCACTCATATTGGAATTGAAAAACACAAGCCCTGTCGAAAATTCATTCGACGTGAAATCAATCCACGTTGTCGACAGTATTTCTCGTAAGTGTATGCTCACCATGTTCGAGGTTAAGAATGCATTTTTTTTATCAAAACCCCTTTTACCTTCGATGGTGTAATTTCAGTTAACCTTCTAACGAAGGCAGGTGCCAGTATCCATTTAAAGCCCGGGGAAATACATATTAGTGGCAGATCGGAACGTATCCAGTACCACAAGTGACCAATTTTTAACAAAATTAACAAAATACTAACGAAGTTCCTTCGGTAGTGAGCTATGAGTTTTTATACCCTAAACCCATTGAAAATGGGTAAAAAGGGTATATTGTATTTGTAACTGCGCAATTGGATGGCACAGCTAGCGAAAACATCAAGAATTTGTGTACACACATACACATTCATGCGCGTCTGCTTCGCATTCTATCGCATTCTAACAGCATTGTAATTGCGACTTTTTTCTGTAATGCTATTTTAGTTTGTTTATTTCTCAATGATACTTAATTTTTGGTGTGGCTGTTGAGTAGAGGCATAGCAAGTGTTGCGGTCTGTCGCGAGTTCGAGCCCTACCTGGGAAACTATTTTTTTTTGTTTTTTTTTTTTGCTGGTTTGTCTGTTGAGTAGAGTCGTCAGCAAGTAATACGGTCAGTTGCGAGTTCAAATCCTGCCAAGCGAACTTTTTTTTTTTTAATTTTATCTTTATTACTTCAAACGAGCGCGATGCGCGAACTGCACTTGGTGTTGGAATGGGAGGGTTCAGGGTATTCCCTAGTCGGGAGCTCTCGACTAGAACCTCTTACTTGTTTAAAATGATGAATGCGCATATTAAAACATTTGAAAACTTGAATGAGCTGCTGCCGTTTAATGAGTCGGTCGTCGGAACAATCAGGATCGAGTGTAACCCTTGAGTGTAAACAAAAAAGCGAAAGATTTTTTGAAAAACGGCATTCGCCCAAACAGATCGCCGTACAACAATTCGATCTGGGTAGTAAGTAAGAAAGACATTAATGACTCAATCAAAACACCATTGCGGTTAAGTATCCAAATCCAAGCATAACTACTATCAAACCTTGGAAAACTCACTATTTCACGACCTTAGATCAGAAATCGGGCTTCTACCAAAGTACATCTGCGGAGCAAAGCCGTGCAAAATTATTATATATGTATACTAGCGGGTATAGCCCGGCCTTGCCCGTGGCACGTGTGTTATAAAATCAATGTTTTTAAAAAAACTTTGAAAATGATTTTGAAACTGAGCGGACGGTAAACAAACTATTTTCATATTAACGTTTTCCGTAATTTTACCACTGTTGCCCAAATCGCTTGTTTTTTAACAGGTTATGCTCGAGAGAAGTTCTTATCTCAGCCAATAGCGTGCAAGCACAGATGTTTGTATGTGTGAATTATGCATGCATAAGTACATCAAAGTCTCTATACATAAAACTGTTTGTCCTGACTGACTGACTGACTGATTGGTGATCAACGCACAGCCCAAACTGTAAGAGCTAGGAAGCGGAAATTGTCACTGTAGTTACTTTATGTGATGAAGGTGCACGTTAAGACGGGGTTTCGGGAAAAACCGCGAAAAACGTTTGTATGAAATTGTTTTGTTTACCATTCGATCGTCCTCAAACTAATTTTTAAAGTTCTTTGTTCAAATTCATTTGAGGGGTGTTTCGCACTTTTTGGAAAATCCAATAATCCTTGGTATAAATGGGGTCCAAGATTTGGTGGATGACGTTTCGCGCTCAAATTTATTTTTTCTATATGAAAAAGTAAGAGGTTCCAGTCGGGAGCTCCCGACTAGGGAATACCCTGAACCCTTTTCTTTCAACACCAAATGCAGATATATATACTATTCTAGAAGCTACACTTCAAGTTTGGTGACTCTAGCTCTTATTATTTACACAATTTGCTAAAAAACACATTTTTATCGATTGCTTGGAAACGGAGTAAGTTATCGAATATCGGAAACAAACTCGATCTGCGCATGGACTATTAGGACCTACAGCGTTCTGGGACCTCTGTTATACACGGTGTTTTCAGCCGACATGCCTGTCAGCCTGGATCAGAGCCTCTTGGTCGGCACGTACGCAGATGATACTGCTTTTCTTCCAACGGCCAACACACCGCAGTACGCGCCCTCCATTATGCAGCGTCAATTGGACTCCCTGGACAGCTGGCTGAAAAGGTGGAACATCGCGGTCAAGACAGAAAAGTCTACCCATACCACCTTCACGCTGCGTAAAGGGAACTGCCCTCTAGTTTTCCTAGATGGAATACAGATTCCGGTGAGCACAACGTCCAATTAACTAGGCATCACACTTGATAGACGGCCGACATGGCGCGAACTTATTCTGCGCAAAAGGAAGCAGGCTGAAAACAAGCTGAAAAAATATTACTGGCTGATCGGCAGGCAGTCCAAATTGAAGCTTCGCATCAAGCTTTCAATTTATAATTCAATTATCAAGCCAACATGGACTTATTGCACCCATCTTTGGGGTACCGCCAGCAAGAGTAACCAGAACATTATTCAGCGGTTTCAAAATAAAACTCTTTGTATCTTATCTAACGCGCATATTTATCATGAAAATAAGGTAATTCACAGCCAATATTCAATATACCTTGGGTAAAAGAGGTTATTGCCAAGCTGAGTGATCGCTACATCTAGTGGATACCTTAATTCTCTTATTCCAACACGAAATGCAGCTCCTGTTACGCGCTGGTTTGTAGTAATAAAGATTAATTAAAAAAAAAAAAGGGTTTCCTTGGCATCTTGCTGCCGAAATAGTTTTCTCTGTAGGTTTCGAGCTAGCAATAGACCGCGCTACTTGCCGCCGCCTTTACTCAAAAGCCACACCAATAATTGAGTCTCAATGAGAAAAAACGAATTTAAATAGCAGAACGGAAAGCAAAACAATCGCAATTGCAATGCTGTTGATAGAGTCAAAGCAGACGCACATGAATGTGTGTGTACATGTATAAGGAAATTCATGGAATTTGTGCTTGCTACCGCTGATACGAGGAAAGAAGGAACGAGAAAAGCAAAACAAAATCAAATTAATATAGAAGCACAGAAAATAATACAAACGCGATTGCAATGCTGTTGTTAGAATTAAAAGAAGTTAATGTGTGTGTGTGTACATGAATACAGAAATTCTTGCAAGTTTCATCCAAACATTTTTCGCTAATGGGTGGAATTTCCAAAATCGCTAAAACACGTATTTATTAAGTTCTTATGTAGAGCTTTAAAAATAATTTTTAAGCAAATCGGACAAAATCTAAAACTACAACAAAAAAATCTTAGAATCGCACTTTTTACCGAGGATGCTTTGATTCTGCACATAATGTAAAACACGTGTCAAATGATTTTTATACCGTGAACCCATAAAAATGGGTAAAAGGGGTATAATGTTTTTGTGCAAAATGTAAATGTATGTAACAGGCAGAAGAAAGCATCTCTGACTCCATAAAGTATATACATTCTTGATCAGCATCAATAGCCGAGTCGATCTAGCCATGTCCGTCTGTCTGTCCGTCCGTCCGTCTGTCCGTATGTATGAGCGCAAGGATAACAGAACCTATAAGAGCTAGAGACTGAAATTTTAGACGTAGGTCCTCCTAGTGCTTGCGCAGATCGAGTTTGTTTCCGATATTCAGTAGCTTACTCTGTTTTTAAGCAATCGATAAAAATCGATATCGACCTCCTGTTTTTTGAGCATGTTGGGTAACTATTAAGAGAGAATCTCTATATATAGAACTGTTTGTCCCGACTAACTTACTGACTGACTTATTGACCGACTGATTGGTGATCAACGCACAGCCCAAACAGTAAGAGCTAGGAAGTTCTTTGCGCATCACTTTCAAAGCTTTTTGAGAACACTGATTTTATAGCATGCGTGCCACGGGCAAGGACGGGCTATACTCGCTAGAAGTATATATATATCAAGTGTCTTTCATTCATTCATTAATTCATTCGCCACCTTCCCGCTACTACCACCTCATACCTATAAATTAAATTAACAACCCAACTTGTGTTCCCACCAATCTAAGCTACAATATAAATGCAATTTACTTTTTGAGAATATACAAATATTCTATGGTACAATAAGATATACTGTAGAAACTTTCATTAAGATCGGTTAAAAAAACCACAAAAGTTATGTGTTTTACTGCGCAATTGGATGGGGCAGCCAGCACAAATTCCAAGAACACACACACATTCATGGGCGTATGCTTCGAATTGCGATTGTTTTCTGTGCTGCTATTTTAATCCGTTTTTTTCTCAATAAGACTCAATTATAGGTGTGGCTGTTGAGTAGAGACAGTGGCAAGTGCGGTCTGTCTCGAGTTGGAGCCCTACCGGGGAAAATGTTTTTTTTTTGGCTGGTGTGGCTGCTGAGTAGAGTCGGCAGCAAGCTATGCGGTTAGTTGCGAGATCGAACCCTGCCAAGGGAACTTTTTTTTTTTATTAATCTTTATTACTTTAAACGTTCGAGTAGCGCGTGCTGCATTTGGAATAAGAGGGTTCAGGGTATTCTCTAGTAGGGAGCTCCCGACTAAAACCTCTTACATGTTATTTCTACTAATAATGCAAATTTTGAATAGATATCAATGAAAGATAAAAATTGTTTATCTGACATCATGTAAAAATCCATTACATATTTTTCTCGGATATTAGCGATTTCTGGGGTAATTTCGAAAGTTAATTTTATATCTCTATGTTCTGTTTTTGCGATGTTGCAAATCTCACATTTGCTTATTAGATTTTGAATTAAATTTTGATAATCTGGGAAATAGTGGGTATAAGTAATTTTTATGGTAGTTTTATGGATGTAATTTGTAACTTGTGCTTTTATCTTATTTGTCGATTATAATGTGATATGCGCACATATAGAGTACACTGTAGCACATTGTTGCAGTGTTTACATAAAGTAATATTAAGCACATTTCAAGTGCATACATAAGTAATATGACCACACATATATGTATGTGTCTATGCAACAACGCAGCGTCAGCGTTTCCCATGCAAGCCGGCTGCGCACTACAATACATAAGTGCACATAAACATACTCTCTCTCAGCGCAGCTCTCAACGCTACCTACATATATATAAGTATATAACATAACCGCTCCGCTACCGGCGTCGCTGGCAGCACAGTTCTCGCGGTCTTAGCTAAGCAGTAGCTAAGTAAAATATTGTAAAGATATTCACTGACCAAGAGTAACCGAATAAAGTTCTTAGCACAGCAGAAGCTACGCTGTAAATCAGTCGAATATTTAATAGATGGAATGAATCACTTTAAAGCAAATTTAACAAAACACTTTTACAATAAAAATTAAGGGTCTTTCTGTGATTTGTAAATGGTTACTGCTGTCTTCCTGAGCACTGTGTTTCGCTGCTCTGCACAGAGCATTTGCCACATAGTTTTCTTTTCCTGGGACGTATTTAATTTGATAATCAAACTCATTTAGCTGGACTTTGCATCATTTTAATTTTGTTAGGTTCTTTTACGTTATTTAACCAGACGAGTGGTGTGTGATCACTATCGATTTGTATTTTGTATCTTAAGTATTTTGTGGCCCAAACGATTGCTAATTATTCTTTTTCAATCGTTGAATAATTTATCTGATGTTAATTGAGAGTTCTGCTTGCATAGCATATGGGCTCTCTTGCGAAAGGACGGCGCCTATTGCCATATTACTGGCGTCTGTAGTTATTGAAAATGGCTTTTCGAAATATGGGTATTTTAAAATTGGGTCAGATGTTAAGATTTTATTTGTTTTGATGTCTTTATAATTGGAAACTTTACAATGGCTTGTATTTTGTTTGGATTTGGTTTTATACCTTCAGTTGTGATGATAAGACCGAGAAATTCAGTTTGTTGTCTCACGAACTCGCATTTATCCAACTGTAGTTTTAAGTTGGCTTCTCTAAGCTTCTCAAATACTTTTTGTAACGACAAAATGTGTTCTTTTTATGAAGTGGAAAAAATTATATTGTCTAAGTGAAAATTAAATCTTCTTGGGTGTTGAACAAGGATCTATTTAAATTTGGTGGAAGCCTTTGGCTAGATCCACTGTTGTGAGCTATTGAAATTTTCCAATTTTGTCCTTTATTTTATTCATGATAGGGTATTTATTGTCAATGGTTAATTCGTTTAGATTGCGATAGTCTACGAATAACCGGCATATATGCTTTCCAGATGCATCATTTCCCTTTGGAACGATTATTACTAGTGAGCAGCAGGGGGATTTTGATTTACGTATGATATTTTGTTTTATCATATCGCATATTTGTTTATTTACTTTCTCATTATATATTTGAGGATATTTACATGGACGCTTGTATATTGGATCCTCATGTTTTGTATGAATTTGGTGTTTAATTGTGCTAGTAAAAGTCAAATTGTCACCTTTATGGTCCTGGATATCACAAAGTTGTTCTAGCTTAAACTCATTGTTTTCTATTAATTCATTATTAATAGCGAAGTTAAATGGTCTGTTCTCTGTTGAGGGTGGATCAAGGTACTCTATTGCGGTCATGTTCTTGTCGACCTCTTTGTCATTATATCTAAAGAAAGGGTTAAACTCTCCCAAAGTTACGGATCCTTGAGCATAGTCAATTTTTGCCTGACATGCTTCAAGATATTCTCTTCTGATGCTCTGAAAAGTCGTGAATATAGATTCTTTGCTTACTCGGACAAATTTTGCTTGCTCCCAATTTTATGCTTTGCTTTAGCTTTTTATCATGTGATCCTTTAGTGTTTTTTTTAAACAGTTTGTTTTCATAATGTTTAAGGTTGAGCCTGTGTCATTTGGTAACTTCATCGTTCGTCAATTTTATGAATGGATTTCTTGTGTTTGTTCCGCTGCTGATGGAAATTTTCAGATGTGCTCATTTTCATCTGCCCACTGTTGCTATCTTTTTGACGTTTAGTTGGAGGGTTTGGCGGATTCAAGCGTGAATGAGACTGATTTTTGTAGTTTAAGGGATTTTTGGTTCTACCTTGATTTAACTTCTGTTGGAACTCGTGGTGAGCTCTCTGATTGTCTTCAGAATTAGTGTGCTGCCAATTTTGTGCATGATTACTCTGATTTGCGTTAGAAAGCCACTTGAACTGGGGGCTGGGTCAGCATTTTGCTGATGATTTCCCATGTTCCCACCGTTGTTATTTTAATTGACGTGCGCGTTATTAATTTTTGATCTATCAGTTACGCTATCCCTATATATAAAACTGTTTGTCCTGACTGACTGACTGATGGGTGATCAACGCACAGCCCGAACCGTAAGAGCTAGGAAGCGGAAATTTTCACTGTAGGTACTTTATGTGATGAAGGTGCACGTTAAGACGGGGATTTGGGAAATTCCACCCGCAAGTATGGAAAAACCCGCGAAAAACGTTTGTTTACCACACACACTTTTTCAAAAATGTATTCCTCCTTGGTGGGTCAAAGATTTGGTGGATGACGTTTCGCACTCAAATTCATTTTCAAGGATCTAAATCATGTGAGACGTGTTTCTCATTTTTCGCAAAATCTAAACTCTTTCGGCAGAAATGCGATTCAAAGATTTTTTGGGCGAAGTTTTAAGTGGTGTCCGATTTGCCTAAAACTTATTTGCATATGGGAATGGGGGTCAAAGATTTGGGGGGTGCCGTTTTGCGCTTAAATTCATTTCCAAAAATCCATAAGAAAAATCCTTTGAGACCTGTTTCACATTTTTTGCAGAATCAAAGCATCCTCGGTAAAAAGTGCAATTCAAAGATTTTTTTAGTGACGCTTTAATTTTTTTCCCATTTGCTTCAAAATTATTTTCAAAGCTCTGCATAAAAACTTAATGAATACGTGTTTCAACGATTTGGGAAATTCCACCCGCAACAGTGGCGGAAAACGTTTGTATGAGGGCAAGGCCGGGCTATACCCGCTAGTTTATATATAAACCTTCTCTTTGCGTTACTTGCTTAAGTTTCTGTGTCGACGTAATGTCGTATCTGGCTAACATCATGAAAATCCTATTGGATAATTTTTTTGCAATTACGTGATTGTGTCCTGCATGACGTTTGCATAAAGTTTCGTAATGCTAGGGCTTTCTGCTGTGTCAGCCATTAAGCGTGGGATAGTAATCCGATAGGAACATTGACAGTGATTTTTAGGGTGAACATTTTTGTTAGCCATCCGACCCTCCTCAAACTCCTTTTTAAAGGTCTTTGTTCATATTCATTTGAGTTGTGCCTCGCTCTTTTTAAAAATACTTCCTTTTTAAAAATGGGGGTCAAAGATTTGGTGGCTGAAACATCAAAAACATTTCTTGGAATCTTTATGAAGTTTTAAGTATTGTCCGATTTGCTTAAAATTTATTTTAGTACAACACAGTTTACTTAGGTGATATTTCGCCAAGCCTGGTTGAGTGCTCAGGCTTTATCGTGCACAACGTCAAAGGCGTCTTCTTTGAATAAGGCTGCATCATCACGTAGGTAGTCGGGGGGCTCTGAGGACCTTAAAGGATCTTCTCTTGAGCCCTACACACCTCCCAGCGAGGTTTCTTGCTACCCGGCTGCAAGCGTTCTTTGTATCGGCTGTCTATAGTCTCCATTTTGAGGTCTCTGTGCAAGATAGAATTTTTGAAGTACCAGTCAGCACCGGTAATTCGGCACAAGGAGTGTCTGGAGTGTCTGAAATCGTCTTCGATTTGTACGAGATGCAATTCCCCAAACCTGGATACCGTATCTCCAAGTTGGCGCCACCATGACGTTGTAAACTACCCGTTTGCAGCGAAGTGGCAATGGGCTGTTGGGGCTTAGTAGCCAGTTGGCCTTGGCCATCTTAAAGCGGCACTACTTTAAAAGGCCGTCAATGTGCGCCCGAAAGGTAAGCCTCTTATCTTGGCGCTTATACCAGGGTGAAGGGGGCTCATCAAGCCATCAAGTGTTTGCCTGGGGTGGCGAACTCGTGTAGGTCATCCGGAGTGGGGATGTCTACAAATTGTAGAGAAAGAGACCCAGGACGCTGCATTGAGGGACACCTGCCTTCATATAGCGAGCAGGAGAGATTGACTTTGACTTCAAACTTACGCTCCATTAGATAAGATCGCAGAAATAGAAAGAAAGGTCCGGAAAGACTCAACTTGATTTTGTGGGGCAATCCATCTATCCAGACTCGGTCGAAGGCCTGCTTAACGTCTACAAAGACTCCATAGCAATAGTTTTATTCGTCGTAAGCCTTAAGAATATGGTTAATCACTTTGTGAACCTGTTCAACAGCGCCATGCCCACCCCTGGACCCAAATTGGTGATCAGGAAGAATGGCCATTTGATCCATAAGCCTAGCAAGTCGGGCGACAATCAGTCTTTCCCAAACATTCGACAAGGAAGGCAGCAGACTGATCAGCCGATATGACTCAGGGTCATATTCCGGCTTGCCCGACTTATGGGTCGTATGGACCCTCGCTAGCTTCTACTGGGCACGGAAGTGTTGCATCCTAAATATGGCGTTGAAGAACAACGTTACAAAAGCAAATTAAACAAATTACTTTTACAGTAAAAATTAAGGGTCTTTCTGTGATTTGTAAATGGTTACTGCTGTCTTCCTGAGCACTGTGTTTCGCTGCTCTGCACAGAGCATTTGCCACATAGTTTTCTTTTCCTGGGACGTATTTAATTTGATAATCAAACTCATTTAGCTGGATTTTGCATCATTTTAATTTTGTTAGGTTCTTTTACGTTATTTAACCAGACGAGTGGTGTGTGATCACTATCGATTTGTATTTTGTATCTTAAGTATTTTGTGGCCCAAACGATTGCTAATTATTCTTTTTCAATCGTTGAATAATTTATCTGATGTTAATTGAGAGTTCTGCTTGCATAGCATATGGGCTCTCTTGCGAAAGGACGGCGCCTATTGCCATATTACTGGCGTCTGTAGTTATTGAAAATGGCTTTTCGAAATATGGGTATTTTAAAATTGGGTCAGATGTTAAGATTTTATTTGTTTTGATGTCTTTATAATTGGAAACTTTACAATGGCTTGTATTTTGTTTGGATTTGGTTTTATACCTTCAGTTGTGATGCTAAGACCGAGAAATTCAGTTTGTTGTCTCACGAACTCGCATTTATTCAACTGTAGTTTTAAGTTGGCTTCTCTAAGCTTCTCAAATACTTTTTGTAACGACAAAATGTGTTCTTTTTATGAAGTGGAAAAAATTATATTGTCTAAGTGAAAATTAAATCTTCTTGGGTGTTGAACAAGGATCTATTTAAATTTGGTGGAAGCCTTTGGTTAGATCAATTGTTGTGAACTATTGAAATTTTCCAATTTTGTCCTTTATTTTATTCATGATAGGGTATTTATTGTCAATGGTTAATTCGTTTAGATTGCGATAGTCTACGAATAACCGGAATATTTGCTTTCCAGATGCATCGTTTCCCTTTGGAACGATTATTACTGGTGAGCAGCAGGGGGATTTTGATTTACGTATGATATTTTGTTTTATCATATCGCTTATTTGTTTATTTACTTTCTCATTATATATTTGAGGATATTTACAATAAAAATCAAATTGTCACCTTTATGGTCCTGGATATCACAAAGTTGTTCTAGCTTAAACTCATTGTTTTCTATTAATTCATTATTAATAGCGAAGTTAAATGGTCTGTTCTCTGTTGAGGGTGGATCAAGGTACTCTATTGCGGTCATGTTCTTGTCGACCTCTTTGTCATTATATCTAAAGAAAGGGTTAAACTCTCCCAAAGTTACGGATCCTTGAGCATAGTCAATTTTTGCCTGACATGCTTCAAGATATTCTCTTCTGATGCCCTGAAAAGTCGTGAATATAGATTCTTTGCTTACTCGGACAAATTTTGCTTGCTCCCAATTTTATGCTTTGCTTTAGCTTTTTATCATGTGATCCTTTAGTGTTTTTTTTAAACAGTTTGTTTTCATAAGGTTTAAGGTTGAGCCTGTGTCATTTGGTAACTTCATCGTTCATCAATTTTATGAATGGATTTCTTGTGTTTGTTCCGCTGCTGATGGAAATTTTCAGATGTGCTCATTTTCATCTGTCCACTGTTGCTATCTTTTTGACGTTTAGTTGGAGGGTTGGCGGATTCAAGCGTGAATGAGACTGATTTTTGTAGTTTAAGGGATTTTTGGTTCTACCTTGATTTAACTTCTGTTGGAACTCGTGGTGAGCTCTCTGATTGTCTTCAGAATTAGTGTGCTGCCAATTTTGTGCATGATTACTCTGATTTGCGTTAGAAAGCCACTTGAACTGGGGGCTGGGTCAGCACTTTGCTGATGATTTCCCATGTTCCCACCGTTGTTATTTTAATTGACGTGAGCGTTATTAATGTTTAATCTATCAGTTACACTATCCCTATATATAAAACTGTTTTTCCTGACTGACTGACTAATGGGTGATCAACGCACAGCCCGAACCGTAAGAGCTAGGAAGCGGAAATTTTCACTGTAGTTACTTTATGTGATGAAGGTGCACGTTAAGACGGGGATTTGGGAAATTCCACCCGCAAGTATGGAAAAACCCGCGAAAAACGTTTGTATGAAACTTTTTTGTTTACCACACACACTTTTTCAAAAATGTATTCCTCCTTGGTGGAAAAGGGGGTCAAAGATTTGGTGGATGACGTTTCGCACTCAAATTCATTTTCAAGGATCTATATGAAAAATCATGTGAGACGTGTTTCACATTTTTCGCAAAATCTAAACACTTTCGGCAGAAATGCGATTTAAAGATTTTTTGGGCGAAGTTTTAAGTGGTGTCCGATTTGCCTAAAACTTATTTGCATATGGGAATGGGGGTCAAAGATTTGGGGGATGCCGTTTTGCGCTTAAATTCATTTCCATAAATCCATAAGAAAAATCCTTTGAGACCTGTTTCACATTTTTTGCAGAATCAAAGCATCCTCGGTAAAAAGTGCAATTCAAAGATTTTTTTAGTGACGTTTTATTTTTTTCCCATTTGCTTCAAAATTATTTTCAAAGCTCTGCATAAAAACTTAATGAATACGTGTTTCAACGATTTGGGAAATTCCACCCGCAACAGTGGCGGAAAACGTTTGTATGAGGGCAAGGCCGGGCTATACCCGCTAGTTTATATATAAACCTTCTCTTTGCGTTACTTGCTTAAGTTTCTGTGTCGACGTAATGTCGTATCTGGCTAACATCATGAAAATCCTATTGGATAATTTTTTTGCAATTACGTGATTGTGTCCTGCATGACGTTTGCATAAAGTTTCGTAATGCTAGGGCTTTCTGCTGTGTCAGCCATTAAGCGTGGGATAGTAATCCGATAGGAACATTGACAGTGATTTTTAGGGTGAACATTTTTGTTAACCATCCGATCCTCCTCAAACTCCTTTTTAAAGGTCTTTGTTCATATTCATTTGAGTGGTGCCTCGCTCTTTTTAAAAATACTTCCTTTTTAAAAATGGGGGTCAAAGATTTGGTGGCTGAAACATCAAATACATTTCTTGGAATCTTTATGAAGTTTTAAGTATTGTCCGATTTGCTTAAAATTTATTTTAGTACAACACAGTTTACTTAGGTGATATTTCGCCAAGCCTGGTTGAGTGCTCAGGCTTTATCGTGCACAACGTCAAAGGCGTCTTCTTTGAATAAGGCTGCATCATCACGTAGGTAGTCGGGGGGCTCTGAGGACCTTAAAGGATCTTCTCTTGAGCCCTACACACCTCCCAGCGAGGTTTCTTGCTACCCGGCTGCAAGCGTTCTTTGTATCGGCTGTCTATAGTCTCCATTTTGAGGTCTCTGTGCAAGATAGAATTTTTGAAGTACCAGTCAGCACCGGTAATTCGGCACAAGGAGTGTCTGGAGTGGATGAAATCGTCTTCGATTTGTACGAGATGCAATTCCCCAAACCTGGATACCGTATCTCCAAGTTGGCGCCACCATGACGTTGTAAACTACCCGTTTGCAGCGAAGTGGCAATGGGCTGTTGGGGCTTAGTAGCCAGTTGGCCTTGGCCATCTTAAAACGGCACTACTTGAAAAGGCCGTCAATGTGCGCCCGAAAGGTAAGCCTCTTATCTTGGCGCTTATACCAGGGTGAAGGGGGCTCATCAAGCCATCAAGTGTTTGCCTGGGGTGGCGAACTCGTGTAGGTCATCCGGAGTGGGGATGTCTACCGTGTACAAATTGTAGAGAAAGAGACCCAGTACGCTGCCTTGAGGGACACCTGCCTTCATATAGCGAGCAGGAGAGATTGACTTTGACTTCAAACTTACGCTCCATTAGATAAGATCGCAGAAATAGAAAGAAGGGTCCGGAAAGACTCAACTTGATTTTGTGGGGCAATCCATCTATCCAGACTCGGTCGAAGGCCTGCTTAACGTCTACAAAGACTCCATAGCAATAGTTTTATTCGTCGTAAGCCTTAAGAATATGGTTAATCACTTTGTGAACCTGTTCAACAGCGCCATGCCCACCCCTGGACCCAAATTGGTGATCAGGAAGAATGGCCATTTGATCCATAAGCCTAGCAAGTCGGGCGACAATCAGTCTTTCCCAAACATTCGACAAGGAAGGCAGCAGACTGATCGGCCGATATGTCTCAGGGTCATATTCCGGCTTGCCCGACTTATGGGTCATATGGACCCTCCCTAGCTTCCTCTGGGCACGGAAGTGTTGCATCCTTAATATGGCGTTGAAGATCAACGTTACAAAAAGCGCGAGAGTTGGCAGGGACTTCAGAGTGGTGTGGCATATTCCATCATGGCCCCGTGCCTTAATCCTGGGTAGGGCTTTGACGACGTTGATCACCTCTTCGACGCGCATGGAGCCGATAGGTGGTGACATCTGAAGCGGAGTCTCCAACGCTAGGGCAGTCTCATCGAGCTTTTCTGTGGAGGCCGAATCGAAAGGTGTGAACCGTTCCTCCAGGTGGGTGGCGAAGGTATATGCTTGCTCTTCGTCTGTAGGGCAGTATGTTTCATTGTGGCGACGAAGGGGAACGGTTCCCCAGGGTTGGCGCTTCAGGATTTTTGTTGCTCGCCAGAGCGAGTATCCTGAGTCATGGGTATAGTCCAATTTCTCCAACATTCGAATCAGAAGGATGCGTCTTTGTATCTGCGAAGGGCCCGCCTTGTTCCACGGATGCTGAGTCGTTTGGAACCTGTGACTGTACCGCCTCTTGATCCTGAGCAAGTTGGCTATATCTGCGGGCAGTCCGTTGCCTGCACTATCCAGCCGCCTGGCAACTGGTGGGGGGCTGGCTTCGGCTGCTCATTTGGCCTGCAATAGACTAAAGTCTACGCTACCAGCATCAGTGCAGACTATCACAGTCGAATATTGGTAACCACGATTTGCAATGGTCAATTGCGGGAGGTGAACCAAATAACTGCGGATGAGGACAGCGCAGCCGCCACTAGCTGAGCCATTTTGAGTCCAGGGTACAGGGCCTTGAAGCCAAAGATTCTGGGGAAGGAAGACCGTTGGTTCTTGTTTCTGACAGCAGAATTATGCCGATGGCGTGATTTTGTACTAGAGCCTCCAGCTCTAGTACTTTACCTGAAATGCCATTGGCATTCGAGATTAACACCTTCAGTGGTGTGTTCATTTGGAAAGCAACGCGGTCAAAATGATAAGGATTTGCTGTTGCATACCCAAAACCTGCTGTTGCATATCTGCCATCCTCTCGATAGCTTGGCTTATGTCCTTGATGGCAGAGGAAAGTCCTTTCCCGTCTGCTGTAGCTGTTCTTGAATAGTGAGCCTTTCCTGTGGCTGTTCCCTCAGCAATCTATGTAGCCTCGCTTGCACTGCTCCTTGGGTTGCGTTGGGTACGTTCTCTTTGCGGAATGCAGCTAGTCCTCTTCTAGGGGCAGCGGCGTATGAAAGCCCTTCTTCTTGTTCAGTGGGTGCTGTACGGGGGAATTCCACAGGTGTAGGCCCATAAACTTTATTGCTGCTGCTTCGGTTCGCTTGAGTCGGTGGCAGATTTTTCATTTTAGTATGCTTTGGGGCTCCCCTACGCTCTGTATATTCGGTAAACCACTCGCAGCAGTGCGATGATTGAGCCCGCACTTAACGCGTTTGTATTGTTTTCTACAGTATGTCCGCACTTGTATTGTTTTCTCTGTAGAAAACATACTGTTATGTGGCTGTGTGCCACATCGTCTTGGTTTCTTCGAGCAGGCTCCACCTTGACCACTTGATTGCACAGCTTCCTGATGGTAAGAGCCTCCTTGTTGTTGGCCGCCGGCTTCAAGCTAATGCAGTGGATGTTCATGAGCTCCTTGGTGACTTTGCTGTTCGGATTGTGCACATGAAGATGAGTTCTTGGTTGAGTGTGAAGTGGTGAAGGCCTTTAATGACTATGCGGTAGGGCATCTCCTCCTGCAGCTGGTATGTGTAGAATTGAATTTTTTGTTCTTCCAGTTTCTTTATGATGACCCTGTATGTGGGACATCATTGGCTAGGAGTCGTTTAGTTCGATTTAGGTTAGATTTGATGGTCAGGTTATCCAGGTTTACTACTTCGAATAGTATGAGCCACACGTCGTTGATGTCGTCGATCCCATTTAGGACGATGAGGGGTGGCTTCTTTCCTCTAGTGGGAGCATTGTTGTTGGCCTGGGCGACGGCGTTGGGCTGGCTGAGGCCCCTAACCTGAGGAGTCGCTGAGGCAGGCAAGTTCTCTTCTTGGGTTGAGCTTATCTGCTCGGCCTCAGATTCAGTCAGTTTCCACGTCTTCGTCGTTTTCGGGTGGCGCCAAGAGAGCATATCTCTTGGACGTATGTATTTGAACTGGACTGGCTTCAGTCCTGTTGTGTTTTCACAGCGCGGCAGGTGGGGACCTGCTGTCTAAGACTTTGCGCTTATCGTTTTTTTGTTTTGCCTGTGATTGAATCAGGCGAGCCCCAGCTGCAGCGGCTGAATTGGCGATATCTATTATATGCACTAGGGGTCTCTATTCACACTAGGAACAGCATGTAGACTGCTGCCGGTCGTCGGAGACCATTAAAGGGTAGTTAGGCATTGAGGTGATGGCGGCGTTGTGGCGTCAGCATAAAGTTGGCCTACCTCGACCTAACGAGCGCTTGTTACTCATTGTGGGTGTGTTGCTGATCTCAGCACTCTCTGGAATGGTGGCTCTATTGGTATTGCTACTGGCTGGGTGCATGTCATCAAGGCAGCGCAAACGACTTGTTCCCTTAAAACAAATTTCTTTGTCAGCAAGTAGTTATGTTTTAATTTTTGACGTTATTTTTTTTTCTTTTCTGTTTGTTATTGGGTCCCAATACTTGATGCGTTGCAATCTTTGTGCCGGATTGCAAAAGCCGCGTTTGGCCGTTTGGGCGTGTACTCGAATTTCGTTTTTCGATTTTATTCTGCGAGTACGTCCGTTCACTTTGAACACCAAGAAGTGTCTCCAAATTATTTTTAAAGATGCTTGTGAAAGTTTATTAAAGGTATGTTTCACAACTTTTGAAAATCCACCACTCTTTGGGGATAGATGCAGGTTGATCGTTTTAAGTTTCGGCAGATGGGCCTCAAACTAATTTTCAAAGCACTACATAAAAACTTAATGAATACGTGTTTCTGCGATCCATCAAAGTTCCAATTCCATCAAACTGAGTAAAAACGTAATATCTAAAATGTTTAGCACAAAACTTGCCACGGTCATGCCCGGGTAATACCTAGTAGTAGAAGCTAGTATATATATATATATATATATATATATATATATATACATATAGATAATCTATCTTTAGGTGCGTATTATTGATTATTTATTGATCTTTTATCTTATTTACGAGATTCTGCGAGAAGGTATCTCTAGTTGTTCAATTGGACCTAAGATAGACAGTTTCTCACAGAATATCTGAAATAAGATCGAAGATCAAGAAATAAAACAAAATCGTTCTCACGCAAGCAATTATGCACGCTTAGATATTTTATCCCAGGTTAACAAAAAACTGCAAGGAGAACAACAAGACTATTGTACGTTCACAATTATTTCTTATAAAAGTTGATTCTTTGATCCTTAGAATACTTGGTAGTGCGATATTTTCTCTACGCAACAGTGGATACATCTGGGTATGGCATACCTTTGATCCCTGCAATCGGAAGTTAAAACAAAAATTAACAAAAAAAAAAGTACACACTTTGACAAACTGAAAAACAATTCAATAAAAAGTGAATAATGGTAAAAATAACCAAATAAAAGCAATCAGACACACACTCATATAAAAAATCTATAACAACAAAATCATGATGCGAGGACAAACTCCTTCTTTCCCATTGTTGCTCAACAAAATGAAGGCTACGAAATCATCATGGCCGATTGAACAAAGTTCGTCTTAACCCGAAAATAATATCGATAATCCGCTGACCTCACTGCCAAATAGATATAAGAATGATCATCGTAGGAATAAGGGAATAAATTATTAAAATAACAATACTAGCTTCAAATACTAAGAATGTAGCCAACAAATGCATCAAAAGTTCAAACAAAGTTTGGACCAAGGTAGAATACAACTTTTAGTAGTCAGATAAAAACTGACACACTATACTATAAAAGCAAAACAATATCATTAAATAAACTTCAATTCGCTATACAGTACAATCATTAAGAGGAACTCGAGGACAAGTATTCGCAATTGAATTCTTAAATCCGCCATTGTTTAACGACCAGGGTTTAAATTGTTTAAAAATTAATTAACTGAAAGAGTGCAACGAAGTCAGACTTGGTCATCTAAACGATGCAAAGAGGAAAAACCTCACTAAAATCCTGTTGGAGTTTAGAGATATACAGTACAAAGGATGTGAAAATTTCACGATCCACACTACTATAAAATATGTCATTGCAACTAAAAACGAGGACCCAATTTATTAAAGACCATATAAATTCCCCCAAAGCTTCGACCAAAAAGTCGAAGCACAAATAAAAAAGGTGATACAAGAGAGTATCATCCAAAATAAATGTGTCTTTATTGCTCACCAATTTTGATTTTACCTAAAAAAAGTGATGCATCCGAAAACAATAAATTGCGAATGGCCTTCGAAATCTAAATGAAACAATAAATAAACTTTAAATATCCTATACCGGCCATGGATGCAATATTGGAAAAATCAAGTAAATCTCAGTACTTCACTACCATTTACCATTGCAAGAGGTTTTATCAAATTTAAATGGAAATATACAGTTTTCCTATAGCCAACACGGGCTTTTCAGCAAAAAATGAATATTGCGAGTATACTCAAATGCCCTTTGGGTTAAAAACTGCCCCTGCAACTTTTCAATATTGCATGAATAACCTTTGGGAGTACTTGATCTACAAAGATTATTTAGTATACATGGATGACATAATCGTGTTCTCCATTTCATTGGAGGAACACATTTTGTCCCCAAGCAAAGTATTTGCGATTTTGAGAGAAGCTAATCTAAAGGTACAACTCAACATATGCGAGCTTATAGGAACAGAAACGGAATTATTGGGTAATATTAAGACCACTGAAAACATAAGACCCAACCCAAACAAAATCGAAGCAATAAAAAATCTTCATATCTTGGACAGTACATTTTTGCGGTAACTGTATACCATTTTGCGAAAATAGTCAAGACAATGACAGTCAAATTAAGGAAAAATGCAATCATTGAGACCAAGAATAGAGAAGATAATTAATTTTAATATTAATTATGTCTGCTCCGATATGAATTTATCGAAGCTTCGAAAAAACATTCTTATTAACCACTGAGGCGAGTAATATTGCAGTAGGTGCAGTGTTATCGCACGATCAAAGAACAGTCTGTTTTGCCAGAACTCTTAACGAACATGCAACTAATTATTCCGCAACAAGGAAATAACTGTTAACTATTGTCTGACCCACTAAATATTTCAGGTCTTATCTATTTGAAGGAAAATTCGAAATCCTTAGTAATCACATATTTCTAGCTTGGATTAAGAATATAAAAGGACCAAACCAGCAAAGCTTTAGAGGCGGCGAATTAATGCGATAGATTACCAATGTGTATCAAATATATATTCGAATGAAGTTACAAGAAACTGTAATAGGAGAAATTCCCAGCGGTTTGGTGTTGTATGTACATGGGGCCCAAGAAACTGAAAGACCAATTAGCTTTATCACAGACAAATTAGATTTTTACAAAGCCCCACAAATATAGTTGAAACCGTTAAATACTTGTTTGTCTTCTCGGGTTTTTTATTTTATTTTATATCGAGTGCATGCTTATCGTGGGCAAGCTATAATCTATAAATAAATCATTCTCTCGCAATCTCGCGCCTTTATTTTCAAATTGTGCTTTGATCTTTTTTTATAATCCCCCGCATGTTGGTGCTCTGTACGCTCTTAACAATTTCTAACTTTCTACTCTTCTTACATTTGGCTGCGTTGTTACAGTAGTAGTACCCAAAATAATGGATCATATTTCGTCTGCTTCAAAAAAGATTGCCAAGAGCAAATTACGACAAGTCAATCGAGCATACATTGTTGGCTATGTGGTAATGTTGTCCATTCTAAATGCGCGGGTTACATTTTCCCAGTTGGGGGATGCTATATATAGTTGCGACTCGTGTAGTGAGATTGATGGCGATTAATAGAGATTGATGGGTTTCGACTGTATTAATTATTCCTAACTGCTTCAAAAAAAATGTCTGCTCGGCTTCCCAGTGAATCTACTGAACTGCATCTCAGAGTATTTTTGTAACAGAAGTCAAAAGGTTCTTTTCAGAAATTAATTTTCTTAATGTATTCAGGTGACTTCTCGTGTTCCCTAAGGTAGTCATCGGTACTCTTTATCTTTATCTCTTCATCAATGACCTTCCCTCGATACTGTCTTACTCTCGAGTACTAATGTATGCCCTCCTAAAATCGTTTCTGACACTATTTATACTTACCGCGGAGAAGATCAAAGGAGTTTGACGATCCTTACACGACAAAGACCCTTTACATATCTTTGGTACGACCTATTCTAGCCTATGCCTCATATATTCAATTTGCTAAGACAGACTTAAATCTGTAAAGAAACAATTTATTTATTATTTGATTCTTTATTTTTTGTTCTTTTTTGTCAACCTGATCTAAAGTGCCGGACAGATATTTGTAAATCGTTCCCATAAAATTAACAGGGCCGCGTGATCTGCGCGTTGCTATTTTTAAGCCATTTATTTCTTTATCAAGTTGTTCTTTTGAATAATTAATTTCTGCAAGTTTATCCTTCTATTCAGTTTGTTTTACTAAATTGTTATACGTTACTTCTGTGTTGGTTATGTAAACGGACATATAATGATATTCGTAATTCACTGGTTTGTTTATTTACTTTTAAACATTTTCTTTTTATTAAACTTGAATGAATGTATTTGCCTAAGCACAGAGGCGAGCGTAAGTCTGCTAGGAAAAGGAAGCATTTAACAGCGCACTTAACCTAGCCTCTGACATCTTGGGTCCTGTGAAGCTAATCTTCATGGAAAGCCAAGTGGAAGAGCTACTGGCCGTGTCGACGCACTATAGGGAAGAAGATTAAAAGCTCGAAAGTGAGAAAGATTCATGCGAGCTGTCTAGGGATTGTTTTCCTGATGGACAAGGTAATTACCACCGAGTTGCAGTCCAATGTTTTTGTTTATCGGACAATCTGCTGGTTACTGACCACGATTTCCAAGCTTATTTAAATAACCTACTACGAGTGGGGCAGTGAATAACGAACGCAAATCTCTCCAAATGAACTGAACAAAACGAAATTCGGTTTTAAAGTTTTAAATACATCAGTTTATTGGAAACAAACTCCTACCGCGCGGGCACTAGGAGGACCTACGTTCAAAATTTCAAGTCTCTAGCTCTTATAGGTTCTGATATCCTTGCGTTTATACAGACAGACAGACAGACATGGCTAGATCGACTTGGCTATTGATGCTGATCAAGAATATATCTATTTTATGAGGTCGGAGCAGATGCTTCCTTCTGCCTGTTACATACATTTCCACAAATACGTTAACCCTTTTTACCCAATTTCAATGGGTTCAGGGTATAAAAAATGAGAGAATGCCGATAGACAGTTTTCTTGTCGTAGCAATGGTATAGTTGAGGTTGATTTAATCATCTCGGTCTTTTCGGGCAACATACACATTCGATCAAAATTTAATCTTTTAATCTTTGAGTTCGACCCGCTTATACATACGAACAGACAAACAGACATAATAAGATTAAGTTACTATTGATGCTGATGATGAATATTTATACTTACCTAAGTCGAGAAAGCTCCCTTCTGCCTTTAGGAAACGTATTTGATGTTTATACTAGCGGTCTCAAAATAATTTAAAAATGATTTTAACACTGATCGGACGGTAAACAAAAAATATAAACGTTTTCCGCCGATTTACCACTGTTGTGTGGAATTTCCCAAATCGCTGAAACACGGAATCATTAAGTTTTTTTTCGATTCTGCGAAAAGTAGAATACAAGTCTGAAATGATTTTTCGTATAGATCTATGGAAATACGTTTGAACACGAAACGTCGCCCGCCATATCTTTGAACCCCATTTCTACCTTGAATAATCTTTCGTTTATTAAAACTTTTATCCGCATTTGACACCCAAGAACGTATCAAATAAATTCTCACAAAGATCTTAAAAAATATTTTTGCAGCCTATCGGATGGTAAACAAAAAACTTTCATGAAACCGTTTTTCGCTAATTAACCACTGTTGTGGGTGGAGTTTCCCAAATCGCTGAAACGCGTATTTATTCAGTTCTTATGTAGAGCTATGAAAAAAAGTTTGGAGCAAATCGGAAAAAACTTAAACATTCACGAAAAAAATCTTAGAATATCACTGTCTACCGAGGAAGTTTGTATTCTTCGAAAATTGTGAAACACGTGTCAAATTATTTTTCGTATAGATCTTTGGAAATAAGTTTGACCACGAAACTTCACCCACCATATCTTTGTCCCCCACCTTTAAGCAGAAGAAAACTTTCGTTTATTAAATCTTTGATACGCATTTGACACCCAAGAACGCATAAAATAAATTCTTACAAATATCTTTGAAAATGACTTTATATAACCGTTTTTCGCTAATTAACCACTGTTGTGGGTGGAATGTCCCAAATCGTTGAAGCACGTATTCATTTAGTTCTTATGTAGAGCTTAGAAAAAAATTTGATGCAAATCGGACGAAACTTAAAACATCATAGCTATAGTGCAAATTTCAGCTTCTTAGCTCAGTCAGTGAGTCAGGACAAACAGTTTTATATATAGAGATTGACTGACCTTTAAATAAGTATTTTCATAAGCTTGTTTGATGATATTTCTATTATTTTTTAAGATAAGTTAGAATCCTCGAGTAGGAGATGCCCTAAAATCAGCTTCGGGCTGTTTGCAGCTTGTGCCCCAACTGTGCCTCGTCATCCCTCAGCTCCACAATTACAATAATTTTAATACTTATTGTCCCATAATCATTCAATTTTAAGGGTAAATACGCTCTAATAAGCTTTAAGAAATGACAAAAAACCCAATCAAAGTGCGATACTTACCGATTTCATTGAAACGGAGTGACCTTTGATCATTTTAAATAAACCTAAACGTAATCTGTAGCTTTATTCCACCTTCTACCTGGTACAAACATTTATGGAATATTTGGGACTTGGCGAAGATATAAAAATAAAAAAATTATAATGTCTGCTATAATTAAACCAGTGAACCAAAAGTCCACCAACATTTAAAACCAAGCTCGTTTGCTTTAACAGTATTAAAAAAAGAGATAACTATTTAAATTGGACTCGAACTAGTACCGAACGCACTACTTGCCACCGCCTCCAACCGAATTTAAATAAATACACACAATATTAGAATACAATACAGATACTTAGAATACAACACAGTCGCAATTGTAAAGCTGTTTATAGAATTACTTGTCAATATACATCAGTACACGTTTTCTTAATTAGCTTCTGAATTTCTTAACCGATTTTAAATTTAAATTTTGTATGTGGTTTAAGGTGGTGGGGTCGTCCAATGTATTTGATTTATAGAAGCTACAAATTTGAAAACCCCTCATCTTATGTTATTATCCTTTTTTTTATCAATACTTTTTGAAAATAAATGGAAAATCTAGAAATCATCGATATATATTTTTTATGCGCTTGCAGAGGGTATTATAATTTTGTCGTTAAATATGTAACGCAGAGAAGGAGACATCTCCGACCCCATAAAGTATATATATTCTTGATCAGTATCAACTGCCGAGTCGATATAGCCATGTACGTTTGTCCGGCTGTCCGTCTGTCTGTTTCTATTCGAACTGGTCTATCAGTTTTAAAGCTATATTTATGAAACTTTGCAGAAGTTCCTCTTTCTGTTGCAGTTAAGTTAAGTTGTAGTATAAAAAAAAATTTTGTTTATCAAGATATCTTGACCAAACTCGGCATGTTTTAGTTTTACTATGCTCCTCATATATATGCGAAATCCTATTAAGATCGGAGCACTATATCATATAGCTGCCATAGGAACGATCGGTCAAAAATTAAGTTTTTGGATGGAAAATTTTTTTGTTTATCAAGATATTTCGATTAAACACGGCATTTAAAGATTTCACTATGCTCCCTTCATTTTTACAAAATCTTATTTACATCGGACTACTGTATCATATACATATCTGCCATAGGAACGATCGGTCGAAAACTAGCTTTTTGATTAAAAGCCTTTTTTTGGTTTATCATGATACCTTGACCAAACTCGGCATTAACCATTTTCTCGGCATTAAAAGGTTGGGTCTTCAAGGGTATTAGATCTGCAGCCATTCTTTCTCGTAGTTTTTTGGAATTGATAAAATAAACAAGTTAGAGGTCTAGTCGGGAGATCCCGAACACCGAATGCTGCTCGCGCTACGCGCTTCGTTTGTAAAAATAGAGATAAATTACAAAAAAAAAAGGTGAACTTGGCAGGGTTCGATCTCGCAACTGACCGCATTACTTGCTGCCGACTCTACACCAAAAAATAAAAGAAGTAGTTTCCTCCCTAGGGCTCGAACTCGCAACAGACCGCTCCACTTGCCTCCGCCCCTAATCGACAGCCAAGCCAACGATTAAATCTTACTAAGAAAACAACGAAATAAAATAGCAGCAAACAGAATAATCGCAATTGCAATGCTGTTGATATAGTTCAAAGAAAATGCGCATGAATGTGTGTGCATATGTCTACAGAATTTCTTGCAATTTGCGCTTGCTGCCCCAAACTCGAGGCCAGCAAAAACATGTTTTATTTAATAACTTCTGTGTTTCTTAACCGATCTTGATGAAATTTTCTTCTTCTCTGTACTGTAGAATATTCGTGTATTATTAAAAGTCAATTGCATTTTAATTGAGGCTTATATTGGTAGGCAGCATAAATTGATTTATTAACTTGATTTAAAGCTATGAGGTAGTTACGGGTAGGTGGCGATAGGTATAAAATATTTGATTTGAAATGATATATATGTATACTATTCTAGAAGCAACGTGTCAAGTTTGGTGACTCTAGCTAACATTATTTACACAATTTTCTCAAAAAACAGGATTTCGACTTTCATCGCTTACTTGGAAAAGTAAGTTATCGATTATCGGAAACAAGCTCGAACTGCGCATGGACTAGGAGGATCTAGAGCTAAAATTTCTAGCTCTTATAGGTTCTGATATCCTTGCGTTCATACATACGGACAGACCGGCAGACAAACGGACGGACAGACAGACGGGCATGGCTAGATTGATGCCGATGATGCCGATCAAGAATATACATATATACTTTATGGGGTCGGAGATGCCTTCTTCTGCCTGTGACTTACATTTGCACAAACACATTATACACTTTTTACCCATTTTCAATGGGTTCAGGGTATACAAATTTAGTATAAAATAGTTTTTAAAAACTTTGAACATTGTAGATTGAAATGTTTTTCGATCTTTATTGAATAAGGAATAAGTTTAAAAAACTTTAAATATTAATATATTAATCAATTTCTTAATAATATATTATCAATTAACTTTTTAGGAGCTGGGTACTGATGATGTGATTCGACGAATAGGAGAATACAGAACCAATCTGGAGGCTGAACGGTGTTCCGACACCATAAAAGCTGTTATTGATAATGCCCTTGATACACAGCGTAATCAAATTGTTGAAATGATAGAACATGTTGCCCGAAAGATGTCTCCATCTATTCGTAGATTTTTAACAGAAGGGGCAGAAGTACTCCATAAAGACTCAAATTCTATGGAAAGGCTGATGATGTACTTAGAACGCTCATTAACGACGCTTTATGAAACTCTTAATGAAATCAACTTTGGCAGAATTTTGGACGGTATTTGGGGAGAATTGTCATTAATAATTTATGACCTTATTCAGTCTAATCTCGATGTGAGTATACATTAAGACCGGCTAAGATCTTATCTTATAAATTTTAATTTTAGAAACGCCGACCGCCAGCTTTTTTTCAAAACTTGAGGGAAACTCTTCGTACTATGATATCTTGCTTTAAAATTGGAGATGCAAAAACATCTGATGTAAAAATTTTATCAGAGATTGAAAGCATACTAGACCTCCATGCTCTGGAAACTACTGATCTTATCCACCAATATTATCTCGACCGGTATAAAAATCAAAAAGAGCAATCCACAGTACATTTCGGGCAACTTACAATTACCGCACAATTTACAGATTCTGGATTATTAGTAAGTATAAACTTCGGGAGTGCCTGACTATGAGATCCTTCCAAAGGTTGTCGACATCGAATTTTAATTGTAACGCTGGTGGTTGTAGGCGGCCAGGACGGTATACCGATTTATTTGCGCTACATACGCACATATTAACTTCTCAAGGTTTACTTTGCGTAGTCGCCGAATGGGGTATGGATCTTAAAACTAACAAACTTATGGCCATAGAATATTATTGCTCTCGAAATAATAAATAACAAATATATGTGTCAAGACTGGTGCTTATAAAATGCTAAAAGAAAAATGGAAGGACGTTATTATACACAACATATTTGCTCAGTTGGATTTAACTGGTCAAAGCAACGCCATGACAATCCCCGTGTGTGATTCTATTGGAATTGTCCCCTTTTAAACAGTTAAATTTATAACCCCACTATGACTTTTTCCTTCCACATCTGTATGCCTCCAATTAAATTTATTTCACTAGTAACTTGTTTAAATTTAATGAACAATATTTGAATACTTCAGAATATTATAATTAACAATCCTTGCTTCTTTAAAATTGAACAAAATTTTAAGTTTTAAACATTGTATGCTACCTAAGCATATATTTTTGAAAAGAACATAACGTCCATGAGCGATGAATGAATATGAAAAAAGTGACTGTGAATAAATGAGACTTTATTGATCGATCTTATGATTCAACTTACATTTTAGAAGCACGTACACCGTTCCTTTCAAAATTGATGTTAAATAAAAATATGTTCAGATACATTTAACATTACGAAAATTATGCTAAGTATACTTCAATGCCAGTGTTCCGCGTAAAGGCTTATCCAATCACTTCTTTCTTTGAGTCTATCATCTGGGCGGTCCCTGCATGCACGATTAATAATTCAGAGCTTTAGAAAATTATTAATTTGATGTCACAATCATATCGTTGAAGCTGTAGTTCGTATGCAGATTTCATTACTAAGGCATATGCGTTTTATATATTTGGTTGGCTTAGCAATGTTCATTATCCAATTGATTCCCGAAGACATAGGTTACCGATAATGCTTATGCCAACTGCATTCTACCAAAATTTGCCATTTTGTACAAGGTAGCCGCAACACCACCTTCTTTCAGCCTTCTAAGCCAAAGAAAATGGAGAAACGGGTGACTAATATTTCCGTTCGCAATAATTTTTTCGACCGCAACCTCAGATACGGAAATTTTCTTATACAATTCGTTTGCAGCGTTGCCATGTCGATCTTTAATAATAAAATCTTTCTGCTTTTAAAAGTGCTTCTAATACATTTTTATTTTTACTTTGTCCAGAATAAGTTGCATTTTACTACTTTGAGGGGTATGACATTCATTTGATTATCTATAATGGCTTCTAATTGTTGTAACAATTTACATCTTTTTCCATGCCTTAATAGAGGTTGGCAAAAAGGCAAAAATATTGAGTTCATTTTAGTGAGCTGTAAAAATCCTTACTCAAGACACTAAAAATTTCTGGCGAATGCTTATTCCACAGATCGTGTGTTTCACTGAGCAAAATTCTTAATATAACTTAAATCTCTCTATTAAATCTGTCAATGACGTTCGCTTGAGTAGAGTATAGGAGCAATGAATATTATGGAATTTTGCGGTCCCAACAAATCCATATAAATTCTTTGAAAAGGTATCTTAGCAATTATTGTGGTTTTTGTATAATGTTACTTACTACTATATTTACTTCCTTACACATATTGGGATAGTATTACTTTTTTGTTTTTTTAAACGTGAATGACACGAAGAGTCTTTATGATTATTTGCAATAACTTCACTTCGTAAATCATTTGGTTTCCACAATCGCCATAAACTGACTTCATCATCGAATTCGACTTTTCGAAATTGAACTCTTTGGTACACAAACTTGCCCGAAACACAAGTATCTGGTATTTCACAAACTATTGTTATCAATTTATCATACTCCGGTGATTGAAAGTTTGGATATTCCAAATCAACTTCTGCTAGCATCAGTAGTGCATCTAGGTAGTCTAAACATCTCCTAAAAAAGTATCAGGCACTACATTAAGTGAACCTTTAGGGTATTAAATTTTAAAATCGAGCTGCTGCAATTTTAAACTCCATCTACCTAGACTTCCTATAATATATTTTTGATTCATAGGCCATTTAACTCTGGCATGATCAGTTATCACTTTGAAAGGCAAGCCTTCCACATAGGATATAAACCTTTTCAAACACGTACGCATTTTAGCTCCGTGACTATATAATTTTTTTGTCGCGTTTTTTTAACATCTGAGAAACATAAGCTATAGAGTGCTCTTTTCACACATTGCGTTAGAACGCCACATAATTCTGCTTGCAAAGCATCACATATTATGGTAAACTACTCATATCGGGCTGTACCAACAATAGGACCGTTATATGTGATTGCTGAAGATTTGCAACTGATTGAACGGCATCAGCCAATAATGATGGCTCTGTTGATTTCTGCAGAAAAAGTTGTGTTGACGATTCTGGAAAACAAACGATATCTTCTACCTTCTCAGAGTCAGTATTTAATTTCCTTGACCTACAATATATTCAATCTTTGCGCCGAGTTCCGCAAGCCAAAGTGCTTGACAATGAAGTGGTAGAAAGGTCTTCTTGGTATAGCGCCGTATTTTCTTTTGAAGTTACGTCCGATGGCATTTGCCAATAAGCATTTTTTAGATTTTTACTTGAAATGAAGCTCGTATCTTGCAATCGACTAATTAATCCATCGATGTGTAGAGGTGAATATGCATCTTTCTAAGTCAAACCTTTGAGCCAAGAGAATCAACACATTGAGAATTGATTTCTTCTTTTACTTCAACATACAATCTTATTCTGCATAAACTTCTTTTTATCTGGGTGGTGACAAATGATAGTGCTTAAGCTTAACTGGCTCTGATAAGGCCGTATCAATATCATGGATATGTAGATTGGTACGACCTGGTCCTAATTAAGTAAATGATGGCAATTTTTTATTGACTTCCTTAAGTTGCTTAGTTTGAGTAAATGATATCAATTTGCTTTTAATCATTGGAACTCTTTCCGGTTGCACTTCTAATGTAGAAATTAAAAATGTAATAGATAAACTTCTTTTTGTAAACTTGGTGGTTATTTAAAATAATATGTTTAATAATATATATAATAATATGATTTATACTACTGTTTTTCTTTAATCCATTTTAAGATACCCATATTGCTACCATTCCCAATATGTCTTGTAACTTTTCATCAGCTGTCTTGATTAAACAATTCAATTCCCTAGTTGAGAAATGATCAATTCTTTCAAAATAGTTTTTTCTTAATACACTAACGGATGCTCCATATACTAATAAACCATATACTTCGTCCTTTCCAGTCCGAAAACATAATTTTTTTTTGGCTTAACTTACACTTCAGCTGCTCTAAACTTAGGCTGAGCTAATTGTTTGTTTGGGGTTTCTTTCTCGAAAGACATAACCCCTTTGATAATTGTTTCCCTTATGCTCAGGATAAGTTCAAAAGGTTACTTTTTTCTCTCCTCATCGGCAACAGAAAATAACTCTTGTCTCCGACGGACAGTCATAAATCGAATGACTTATTTGATCTGGGTTCCTACACTTATATTCGGACTTATCTCCTGCTTTATCATAACTTCGCTCAGATTTCCTGAAAGCGACTTCTTATGATTCCTTCCCACTGTGAGATTCTTCTACATTTACATTTACTCCCCTCATTTCGCTTAAGAATTTTCCAGTTTTCTGTTACAACCGTCTATTTTGCTTACTAGCGCTTTTCGGGTTAATGTGCTTCTGACAAAAGATGATTTGAACAGTAAATGCTTTGGGCGAACACTTATATTTTCTTTTATAACGTTTGTTAACTATGTAACACCTGATGGTTCTTTCAGTCGAGAATCGTTTGTTACTATGTTACATCCATAAAGATTTCATCAAACGTTTCCTTAAATTGCTGTTGTCTCCCAATAACACGCATCAATTTAAGATTCGTTTTCTGTCCCTCCAAACTTGCAACAGCCATTTTTAAATCCTTGAAAGGAGCTTCTGGCTCTTGATTCATAACAGTACAAAAAATTTCGCTAATAGTCGAGATTCTGAGCAATTTTTGCAATTGAAGATGGTCATTAAAGTTTTTTAATGAAGGTCTAGCTCTTCCTACGCGTACAGCTTCTACTAAATTCCGCTGCATATTGGCAATCTATCTCAATATTGTATTATGATATGATTAATCGTAAGAACTCTTTATAAGAGTTTCCCCTAAGCCATAAGCTTCTTATTGAAGCTTGGAAAACTTTCTACTTAGACTCCGCGTGCGCCGTCTTCTTATCTGAGTACTACTTCTTTTACGTCTTTTAGTTCTCATACTCTAATTTCATTATCTTAAATTACAAATATCATATCAAATATTATTATATTATTTTGTATTGTCAATGATAAAAATATTATAATCAATTTTCTTATAATTCATAAGTTTAGAGACATACAGATACTTCCGTTCAGACTGGTTCTGAACTGTTTTATAAACAGTATATAACTGACTATACTATAACTATACCATTACTATAACTGACCATTAAAAATGTATTAAGCTGTCGTTAGGGCAACCTTATTTCTAATTCTCTCAAAATACCAAGGGATTCATATAACAACCCCATGGAAATGAAATTGTGGTGTTACGGCTGCATTTTTATTTTCGTATCTACTTCGACTTAAGTTCGAAATAGAAATTAGTTCATCAGGTGATGTGGCAACACTAGGCACCAAAAGCTTTGGATGGGATCGCGCAGCCAAGTCAAATTTTGTAAGCTAAAAAGTACATTATGTTCTTTTTAAATTTTGATACCTCGCCATGCGTAATACTTAATATTCTCACGTACGTTGTATTGTTTGTCCAATGAGCAACAACAAGATATATGTTCTAGCATATACATTTTAAAACTTTAATATCTATGCAATTTTAAAGAAGCAAATATTGTTTATTATAGTTTTCTGAGGTATCATCGATATAATAAGGAACAAAATTAAATATTGATCATTAAATTTAGTATATGTGATATAATGAAGTTACTAGTGAAGTAAATTTTATTAGAGGCATACTGATGTGGAAGGAAAAGAAAAGGGACAATTTAAAATATCACACACGAGGATTGTCATGGTTGCTCTGATCAGATCAATTTGTAGAGACGGAAATTTGAGTGTGTAAACTCAGTTATGTTATCCAACTGAACAAATATGTATTGTATAATAAAGTCCTTTCGTTTTTTCCTTAGCACTTTATAAGCACCTGTCTTGACCATGAGTATATTAGTTTCAAGATCCCACATCACATCCGGCGAGCTAAGCAAAGCAACCAGACGTGTCAAGCATCAACCGAAGTTAATACACACATATATAATACAATCGCAATTGCAATTCTATTATTATTTTCCCCGTTGCTTGTCAATATGAACCAACTTTTTTTTTAATAACTTGTGTGTTGCTTAGTTGATCTTGATAAAGTTTTCTGCGGTATATCTTCTTCAGAATATTCGTATATTTGTATGTCGGGAACATCCTCAAAACTGTCTGTAGTGCCAATGGGAGTTATTATTTGCTTCGTTCTGCCTGTTACATTTGAACCATTATATCCTTTTTACCCATTTTCATTAAATTTCAGCTCAAAATATTAAATGCTCGCAACTTGCATTCTATGGATAAAAACGGATTATGTGATTCATTCGTTAAAGTCTACATGATGCCTTCTGGTCGATTTAATGGGCTTGCACCAGTAAAAACTGCCGTTCATAATAAAAATTGCTTTCCACTCTATGACGAACAATTTAATTTGTAAGTAAATCTTTCTATTGGAGCACTTCTTATATTTGAATAATTGTTTATATATGTTAGCAATTTGAATTCGGATCAACGCCTGATGGAAGATAGCCTGATTTTATTTAGTGTTAAGGATAAAGATTTATTTGGAATGACAAGTCAATATATAGCAGAATGTTATATAACGTTTGCAGATCTCACAGCATCTAAAGGCGAGCAAATTATTATGAGTCTATGTAGACCAGAGTACACAGGTAAACAGTCATTGCTTATAAGTTTTAAATGCTAACATATTTAATTTTTTAAGATTCCATGGCATTGCGCGCTCTGGAGCATAGACAAGGTGACAAGCAAGCAAAGGATTTTCTGAAAAAGTTAAAGAGCAAATCAAATTCTTAATTCTCGATACCGACGAATGTCTAGTCAATGACTTGTTATTTACAAATGCTATTATGGTATTATTTATATATTTTGGAATACTTGATTATAAAATCCATTTTAACTAGACATACGCATTTATAAAAATATATTTTGAAACAATATTAATAAATTGGAATATAAAACAAGTAAGAGGTTCTAGTCGAGAGCTCCCGTCTAGGGAATACCCTGAACCCTCTCATTGCAACACCAAATGCAGCTCGTTTGAATTAATAAATATAAATGAAAAAAAATAGTTCCCTTGGAAGGGTTTTTAACTCGCAACTGCCCGCAATACTTGCTGTCGACTCTACTCAACCAGCAAAATAGTTTCGCCGTTAGGGCTCGAACTCACGACAGACCGCACCACTTGCCATTGTCTCTACTCAACAGCCACACCAATAATTGAGTCTTTTTGAGAAAAAAATCAATCGAAATAGCAGCACAGAAAACAATACAATCGCAATTGCAATGCTGTTGACAGAATTCAAAGCAGACGCGCATTAATGTGTGTGTGTACATGTATACAGAAATTCTTAGAACTTGCGTCGCAAACAAGTCCGCAGTCAAAACACCGAAGTATAAAACAAAAACCGATCTTAGTGATTTTGCTACAGTATATATTATTGTAACATACAATATTTGTGTATTCTCAAAAAGTCAATTGCATTAAAATTGTGGCTTAGATTGGTTGGCAAAATAAGTTGGGCTATTAACTTGATTTATAGCTGTGCATTGTTAGAGGGGAGGGGGCGATAGGTATAAAATGAAAGATACATGATATATATAATATTCTAGAAGCAACATATCAAGTTTGGTGAATCTAGCTCTTATAATTTACACAATTTACTCAAAAAACAGTATGTCGATATCGATTTTTATCGATTGCTTAGAAACGGAGTAAGTTATCGATTATCGGAAACAAACACGATCTGCGTAGGCCCTAGGAGGACCTACAGCTAAAATTTCAAGTCTCTAGCTCTTATAGGTTCTGATATCCTTGCGGTCATACATACGGGCAGACTGACTGACGGACATGGCTAAATCGTCTCGGCTATTGATGCTGATCAAGAATATATATACTTTATGGGGTCGGAGATGCTTCTTTCTGCCTGTTACATACATTTGTATTTTGCGCAAATACAATATGCACTTTTTACCCATTTTCTATTGGTTCAGGGTATAAAAATTGACCTCGGGCCACATTTTTTTAAGGTAATATTAAGCATTGGTTTTTCTCTGACGATTATTAAATAGGTCAGCAGATTCGTTTATAAGTTTTATAGCTACCACCAGATACTTTTGTAAGATTTCAACAAAGATTTTATTAAATGTTTAATGGTTCATCCAAAGACGATCTAAACACTAAGATGAGTAACGCCTTACAACAAAATGTTTCTATGCCGCTTGATTTTTTGAAAATTGAGAACGCAAACGAAAGCAATTATGTTTGTATGCGTGTGAATATCTTAATGAAATTATATAAATATTTGCATCGACTTAAAATAACATATTTTCTACGAAGTCAACCTCCCCCAGCGCTAGAAAACTAACTACATTAATTTCTTGCCAGCTAAAGCCAGAGCAGTGAATAGAAACACATATATACATATTTTAAAGTTGTTATAGATGCATAGTTCACGCATACAAACAAAGGTGCTCGCACGCCATTGGCTTAGACAAGAACTTCTCTCGAGCATACACTGTCCAAAAACAAAAGTGAAATCGATCTACATATGTGTGCTATTTTCTTAACATAGTTATTGCACAAGATGCGCCTTATTTAATTCTTAAATTTTCCTGTAAAAGTTATCGTCAGTATCTAGGGTAATATATCATTTTAATAGAGCATGCATTTCATGGATAAAGCAAAAGTGCTTTGCGTCGATCGTAAGCTCATAACTTTTTCGCTGAATGTACTTCGAAAACGAAGCGACGCAAAACACCACCGACCAGCTTTGCTGAAGGCTGGCGACTAATTTCGCTGCTCGTGTCAAAATCAGCAAGCCGCCACTTCGGCATCAGTTCGTCTAAATGAACAACAGTCGGCTGCCACGTCGTGCGGCATCGTAAAAGCCAGTTTAGGAAGCCAGGCTAGAAATTTTGCGTTGCATGCAAATGTATGGGCGTTACTCATCTTCGTGTTTAGATTGTCTTTGGTTCATCTATATATAATATATAAAAAGCATGTGTAATGGAGCTACTGGCCGGGGTATGAATCTCAGTCTTACCAGGTCCAGCGACTTACAAGACATTTATAAATCCGCTGGGACGGAGGACTAAAGGGGGTGGGGGGGGGGGGTTTCGACACAAATATACCTCGCACTACCACTGTCCTACCTACCATACCAGACCGCAGCCTCGTGCTACCTCTTCTAGCGGGCCGGAGCCTCGTACCACCCCCACTATCGGGCTTTGGCCACGTACCAACTACACTGTCGGGCCTTAGCCACGCACCAACTACACTGTCGGGCCTTAGCCACGCACCAACTACACTGTCGGGCCTTAGCCACGCACCAACTACACTGTCGGGCCTTAGCCACGCACCAACTACACTGTCGGGCCTTAGCCACGCACCAACTACACTACCGGGAGTCTTGGCCACGCACCAGCTACACTGTTCCCCCCCGGGGTTAGGGTGAACATCGGCTAACTCCGATGTTTAGCGCAAAGGTAACCGACCGAGATTACAAAGATCTGCATTTAAGTTAATTATTGAGGTTTTTATTCACTTTATTCATATATTTTATCCTATTCTACTCTAACGCACTTCCTAGTCTAAGGCCCTGCCGCACTGTCTTGGAGCCCTAGCGCTCCGCTATGCACTGCATGTTATTCGCTCACACTCCTTTTTTTGGCACGTCTACTCACCATGATCGGTATTTCCAAAGTGCCGGCTCGCTCGCTAGCGAGCCATGCGCTTGCCTCGGCCGCTCAACCTCGCCGCGAGCTTTCGCAACTTCGCTTCGGAGCTTTCGCTCTTCGCCGCCGAATCGAAGCAGCGCTCTCGCAGGCAGTGTTGAGCAGCCGATCAGCAACGCATGGTTGCAGCGGCGGCCGGCGGTTAAATTCAAACTATCAACGGCTGCTTGTCCCTAACTTACTACTAATACAATGCTTATATACTATACAATGCTTAGGAATTACGATACAATATATATATATATATATAATTATGAACTGTGGGGTGGCTACCCTAGTGGCCGCCTCACACCCCCCCCTTACTTCGACGACGATCCTGTCGCTTCCCCGGCGGTATTCATGGTGACGACTTCCTCGACTAGCTTATTACTTATTCGTTGTTTATGTTATTCCCTGCCTTAACAGTGCAGCTCACATTATACTAAGCCTATTCTGATTACGCTATTCACTTGTGACTTATAAACTAAATTTAGTACAATGGCTAAGCTGGGCGACGGGTGTCGCTCGCACTCTCCGCCTGCTCGTGGGCACCCATGTTCCCGGGGTCTTCCCCTTCGCCCTCCGTCGTCTCTCGGTAAAACGGCTTCAGCTGCGAGATATTGGCCACCCTCCTTTCACCTTCTTGGGCACCCCGAATCGGCTCAAAATCCTCTCCCGGAACGCCGTTTGTAGGTGTGCCGCCGTGGCTCTCCTGAGAGGGACCAGCTCCACACATTTCGAGAAAGCATCATGGAACACCAGTAACATGGTGTTGCCATGTTTCGATCGTGGGAGGGGCCCGACGAAATCCGCACAAAGTATTGCCATCGGCTCTGCCACCTGCCTCGTCAGCATGCGTCCAGCCGGTTTGAGTTGCACACTCTTGAACTTTTGGCAGGTTTCGCAACACTTCACGTACTTGGCGGCGTCTCGGAACATACCCGGCCAGTAGTACCTTTGGGCTAGCCTCGACACCGTTTTCCTTACGCCTTGATGTCCGGCCGTGGGGGCATCATGGCATTCCGCCAATACCCTCTGCCGTTGACCACTGGCCACACATAGCTTCCAGGGAATGTAATCTTCGTCGTCCGTCCGGTGGCCCAAATGTCGATATAGCTGTCCATTTTCTTCTGCGTAGTCCGGGAACTTGGCTGGCTCTTCGGCGATCCTGGCACGCATACTCGCGACCCATTTGCAGGGCGGCTCGGCCACCACTGCTTGCTGACAGGTCTCTAGGGGATGTCTTGATAGTGCGTCAGCCACGACGTTGAGCTTCCCTCGTCGGTAGTGAACGTCGAATTGGAATTGTTGCAGTTCCAATGCCCATCGCGCGATCCTTCCTGACGGGCTCTCGATAGAATTAAGCCACTTTAGGGCCAAATGGTCCGTTATCACGTCGAACCGGTACCCTTCTAGGTAGCAACGCAGCTTCCGTATCGACCAAACGATTGCCAGGCACTCTTTCTCGGTGGCGGAGTAGTTCACTTCGGCCTTCAGCAACTTTCTGCTCGCGTACGCTATGACCCGCTCCTGCCCTTCTATCGTCTGCGTCAGCACTGCGCCGAGGCCGTACTCGCTCGCGTCAGTCTGTAGGACGAATCTGGCGGAAAAGTCTGGACAAGCCAACACAGGGGCAGTCGTCAAGCTGTCCTTCAATTGACGCAATGGCTCCTCCTGTTCTCGATCCCATGCCCATTTCCGCCCCTTCTTTAAGAGCGCTGTTAGCGGCTGTACCTGAGTCGCGAAGTTGGGAACGAAGCGCCTGTACCATGACGCCATCCCAAGACACTGCCGCAACTCCTTACAATTTGTCCGGGCCCTCAGGTTACGTATCGCCTCCACCTTCTCTGTATCGGTACGTATTCCTTCCCCACAAATGACGTGTCCTAGGTAGACCAACCTCTCCCGGAAGAAACTGCACTTCTTCCTGTTCAGCCTGAGATTAGCCGCCCTTAACCGGCGGAACACCTCCCTCAAGTTCTCTACATGTTGCTCCTTCGTCGCCTCTATTACCACGATGTCGTCTAGGTAGGCGAATGCATGAGGCTCCATCTCCGGCCCTATGACCGTGTCTAAAGCTCGCTGGAAGGTCGCACACGCCGAGTGTAAACCAAACGGCATCACCCGCCACTGGAAAAGACCTCTTCCGGGGACCGTGAACGCCGTACATTCCCGACTATCGGCTGCCATCGGTATCTGCCAGTACCCGTGCTTCAAATCCAGAGTGGAGATGAACCGGGCGTGACGCAACCGCTCAAGGATGTGATTAATCCTGGGAACAGGATAAGCGTCTGGGACGGAGTGCGCGTTGAGTTGTCGATAGTCGATACACATGCGCCACTCGCCAGTCTTCTTCTTGACTAAGACGATTGGGGCGCTGTGTGGACTACGCGACGGCTCGATGGCACCTGCCTGCATCAGCTCGTCCACCTGTTCATCAATCACCCTTTGCATGCCCGGATTCTTCGGGTAATATCTCTGTTATAATGGCTTATCATCCTTAAGCCTGATCCTGTGCTCCGCGATGTGCGAGACTCCCTGCAGATCCTCGAAGAGTGTCAGTTCCGACTCCAGGAACTCCTTAAGTTCCGGGTCCAAGTCCGCTGGCCACTCTGCCTCTTCTACGCCGGGCTTGCTCTGAGACTCGCCTCCTCCAGGTACCACTCCGACTCCAAATAGAGCTCCTTGATCGCTCGACTCTGGCTGCCGCTCCTGATTCCCTGTGACCGTGTGGATTTGAGCCATTGCTCCTAATCCCTCCGTTCTTTGGCACACATCCACCGTGCCGCCTGCATGACCAGCGTAGATCTGCCTTTGCAGGTCCTTTGCAGGTCTACGCGCCGCCTTTTGGGCTCCTCAAGCTCTCGGCCCGACCCCGAATGATACTCATCTTTTACTTCCTTCTTCTTCTCCTTTTCCGACAGTTGCCGAGCCGGCACTCCCGTTCCCTGACGTGCGAGGCCTTCCTTCGACTTCTCTCCACTCTGTTGCCGAGCAGGTGCTCCCTTCTCATGACCTGGGAGGCCTTCCTTCGACTTCTCTCCACTCTGTTGCCGAGCAGGTGCTCCCTTCTCATGACCTGGGAGGCCTTCCTTCGACTTCACTCCACTCTGTTGCCGAGCAGGTGCTCCCTTATCATGACCTGGGAGGCCTTCCTTCGACTCCTCTCCACGAGCAGGTGCTCCCTTTTCAGGACCTGGGAGGCCTTCCTTCGACTTCTCTCCCTTCTGTTGCCGAGCAGGCACTCCCGCTCCTTGACGCGTGAGGCCTTCTTTCGGCTCTTTCCCGGTTCCAGGCCCCGCGGCCGGAGACGTCACGTCCTCTAGGATCAGCTCCGCCTTGCCGCAGCGTACCGTATGTGCCCATGGCACCCAGGAAGTCCATCCCCAGGATAACGTGGTCCAGCATTGCGGCCATGACAAGCATTAACATGCCGGCCACCTTCCCCGCTAGGCCAACGTCTATCCTCAATGCCTTCTCTACTTCGACCGTGGACCCATCTGCCAGACTAATGCGCGCCTGTACGTTCTCCACTCTTCCCCGAATCGCCCACTTGCGTACGCAGTCTTCGCTCATGAAGCTGCGAGTGGCCCCTGTATCGATAGTGGCGGGCATCGTCCTCCCGCCAATCTCCACCGTGGCGACGATCCGGCCACCCTCCACCTTAAGCGGGTGTACTACTGCCGAGTCCCGTGTGTGTCGGCGTCGACCCGACCCTGACCTGGGCGACGCCGTTGCCCGTTTCCCGCCTCCGTGCGGCGACAACACTCTTGGCTACTTCTGCCCTGATGCCCACATACCCAAAAAAACAAAACAAGCGCATTAGGACATTCCCTGGCGAAATGCCCCTCCCGTGCGCACCTGCGGCATGCTCGTCGCGGATCGTACCCGGTCCCGGCCTCTTGGTTCATCATCTGGTGGGCCACTTCCGCAGGGGCAGTTGCCGGCGGGGCGGAGATTTGTCTATCCACACCGATCGCTCCGGATCCGATGGGAGTAGACCGGAATGGGTTAAGGTGTCCCCCAGAGGGCTGTATCGTCCTTCCCCACTCCGCACTACTTGAGCTCGTGGCCACCTGACTCCCTGCCCTGCTTCCGGAGTATTCCGCTCGCTGTCTCATCACCGTTTCGTACTCCACAGCGAGTTGAGTCAGCTGGGCCAAAATGGAAAAATCTTGCCGTCGTACGTAAAGCCTGTATTCGGGTGCGGCATTCTCATATATCCGGTGCAACTCCTGCGCCGGCTCATATCTGGCATGGTGCATCAAAGCCCTCAGTTCTATTAGGTATTCCTTAAATTCTTCCCCCACACGCTGCCGGCGGGATCGGATTTCGTCTTCCAACCTCTCCAAGTAGCGTGGTGGTAGAAAGAATTCTAAGAAACCCCTCCTAAACACCGACCATGGCACATCCCTCAGTCCACTACTCAGGAACCAACGAGCAGCCCGGTCAAAGAATACCTCGCTCATGGACCGAGGCAATCGATCGAGGGCTATGCCGTACGTAATGGCACGCTCCTCTAGGTCCTCTAGGAACCCAAGGGGGTCGGAACGGCCATCGTACCTCATGCCCCACTTTCGGACTTGCTCTGGAACGTTCGCGAGAGGCCTGGCCTCCGACTGAGAATATGGCCGGGGAATATGAGGGCCATTATTCGAGTCGTAAGGGGTTCGCCCTTCCGGCGAGCTCCGCTGCTCCTAATCTCACGAGTTTCCCCTGCACCCGTGACGGCCAAACTAGGGATCGGGACCTGAAGACGCTCGTACAGCTGCGAGCTCCTCAGGTCTGGTTCCGATTTTTGACGCGGCCGTCCGCCAACGTCAAGTAGAGTGCCCCAGGGAGACGGCTCCAATGTTTTGGCGGTCTGAGACTCCAGCTCGGCAAGCCGAGCCCAAATCTCGGGTGTATGGCCACCATCCTGCACGAAAGTGGATAGCCGCTTACGCAGCTCCTCCACGCGGCCCTCCTTTTCCAGCCTGAACTCATGGGCGATCGCCACCAGTTCCTCTTTGCGTCGCTGGTGGATCCAGCGCACGCCTACACCCGGATTTTGGCACTCACCTGTCTCCATTCTGAGTTTTTGCTACTCACTCTGGGTTTAACTTTAATTCTTCTAGACTCTCGCTCGAGTTTTGTGCTTGGTGTCTGGGCAATTCTCGTTCCGTAGGTTTATTTTTTTCCACTTTTGTCATTGCTGTCCTTTTTATGTGCACTTAAATCTCTTTTAAACTTTTGACCATCGTTCACTTTAGTCTTTGTTAGTCTTGGCCTTTGTTTCTTATTATTTCTTTTATATATTTCTTGTATTCACTTCGCAAAAAAAATGTATAAAAAAAAATTAACTCACTTAATGTTCATTATTCTTTTTATTATTATTATTATTATTATTATTTTATTTATTTTTTTTTTTTTTGTTATTTATTTATTTTATCCCTTTTTATTATTATTATTATTTATTTATTGTTTGGTTTTATATTATTCCCTTATTGTTATTTATTACTTTCACTGCACACCCGTCGTCATCGCCTTCGCCGACTGTACTCACGAATTCAGTTTTCACCGCGCGTTAACTGAATTCGTCCCACTGTACAAGCGCGACGCCTTAACGGCCCTTCGACGCCGACGTCGACTGCGGCGCGCGTTTGTGCACACGTGTGCAAGCATGGTCTCGATGTCGCCCGTCTGGCGCGCGCGCGCTGTACTTTTCGGCCGGCCGTTATCTCTCCTTTTTTTTTTTTTTGTTGCTGAGCTTTCAGGTTGCCTAAATTTTGCAGGTGTTCATCTCGTCGCCTAACATAGGGTATGAAATGCAGTTGTCGGGGTATGCACGACTACTTTATACCCTAGACTCGCATTTTACCCGCCTACTATGTCTTCTTTTCCCTTGCTCTCTACCGGAGTATAAACACTTCAAGGTATGCTCGACTCAAAATACCCTGTACGCAAAAAATTTATTTATTTATTTTTTTTTTTTTTTCCGGAAACACCTATTTGGGCATACTTGCGGGGCTTTAATCCGCAACTATGCCACGCCCCTAAACGCCTCAGGTCCCTGCTCGGGCGCCACTTGTAAAGGAGCTACTGGCCGGGGTATGAATCTCAGTCTTACCAGGTCCAGCGACTTACAAGACATTTATAAATCCTCGGAGCTTTCGCTCTTCGCCGCCGAATCGAAGCTGTGCTCTCGCAGGCAGTGCAACGCATGGTTGCAGCGGCGGCCGGCGGTTAAATTCAAACTATCAACGCCTGCTTGTCCCTAACTTACTACTAATACAATGCTTATATACTATACAATGCTTAGGAATTACGATACAATATATATATATATATATAATTATGAACTGTGGGGTGGCTACCCTAGTGGCCGCCTCACACATGGAACGGATGACAAAGGAAAATAGCCATCCTGTTGGATCGAATATTTTTGCGATGTGCAAAAAGATTTTGCGTTTGGTAAATACTTCCTTATTTTCCACTTTTCGTGAATCTTATTTGATGGATACTTGCTAAGCTAAAAAAGCGCAACACGAATTAGCAGCAGTCCTGTGTCTGCTGATCACTTGCCCTCAACGCAAGAGTGATTGTCGTTGCCTCCCTCGAATTAAAAATGTCTTCTATACAGTGAGAGCTGCAACGTGCATCCATTCCTGGACCGATAAGACGACGGATACTTTCTTGGGAGACTTTGCATATTTAGTGGGGAGAACGGGTTGTTCTCGGCAAATGCAGTCCGATAATGGGAAGACGTTTGTTAAGGCGTCAAAGGCACTCCATAACATTCTGCCTAAAGCACCGCACATGGATGACCTCCGGGAAGCGACGGTCAAGTATACATTTGAAGAATTTTCTACTGTCCTGAAGATTGTACTATCCTGTTGAAGCGTGGCTCAACTCCATGTGAATTTCATAAATGTCCAAAGATCCAACCGACCCGCTAGCTTTAAGTCCTGGACATATTCTAGTCGGAAGCCCTTTGCTGTCACCCAGAAATCCAAGGCCACATTGGTTCTATCCAAAATCGGTGGCAGAGCTTGATTGTTTTAAATCAGCTATTCTGTCAGCGGTGGAAGTCCGAGCATCTGAAAGAATTGCATAAAAGGAACAAGTGGAAGTCCCCCTCCAGAAATATTAAAGATGGGGATCGTCATTGACACCGAAGGGGTGTGCGCAGCAGCAATCCGGTCCAGGACAATCAAAGGTTCCCAATTGGCCGTCATCCTTCACATGGATCAGCACTCCCGTAAAGTCGTTGAAGTCAAGAGCACGCCACAAATTCGACGGTATCATACTTGGCAGATGGATTCTTTTACCGGTCCTCCACAGTCAGCTTGGCGCTAACTCGGAAAACATTCGTACCAAGCTTTAGAGGTCTGGCAGTCGCTAAAGCTACCAAGTTTGGTTCTTGCGAACATATGTTGCAAGGCGCCTGGGATTTTTTATGCAAAAATCGAGGAAACAAGGAACATATTATATTTAATTCACTCTGTAAACATTTCTGTAACTTCCATCACTACAAATATTTAAGCAACTTCCATCTCCAATTTATAAATGCAATCGCACAGCACGTGCTACGAGCTCGTTTGCTTTCGTAGTAATAAAAGAAAAAAATTTCCTTCATTCGGACTCGAACCAGTACCGCCTCCATCCGAATTAAAATAGCAGGATACAGCTGAAATAGCTTAAAATACAAAACAGTCGCAATTGTAAAGCTGTTTAAAGAATTAATAAATGTACATACAGTATGTCAATAATGTGTTTTGACTAGCGAAAAAAAAAACATTTTTTAGGTTTATTTGAACATAAATGTACCTTAAAGTGAGAATATTTTGTCGTTTCTAATTTATTTCGATTCGCTGTTTTTCCTAGAAGATAACGCCAGATTATTGAAATAGCTTTATCCAAACATTTTATAGAATTAAAAAACTAAAAACATTTAAATTTTATGCTGTCAATAAAGTGTTTTTACACGAAGCTTTATTACTAAATAACAATGTATGGATACCGGAATATTTTTATTTAATATTTTGTGTGGCGGCCATTAGCATCACATACAGCCTGCATTCGCCGTTCCATTGATACAATAAGGTTTTGTATATAGGTTTCTGGAATCTTCTGCCATTCGGACTTCGCTTTGCGACTTTTTTTTTCAAGTATGACCACACATTTTCTATTGGATTCATATCCGGACTTTGTGGTCTCCAATACCTTTGAACAGTTGTACAACATCCACACCCTCACCATATGAGCTTTATGCTTCGGGTCATTGTCCTGGTAAAATTTAAAAATTGGCTTATTACCCTCATAAAATCCAAATTTACGTGAACTGCTGACTAGGTGTGTCTGTAAAATGCTCAGATATTGTCTAGCATCCATAGTATTTTCAATGAAGGTCAAATCTCCTACACCCTTGCTTGAAATACACACCCACACCATCACTGACAGTTTTCCGAATTTTACTGTTGGAATAATATTGCGGTTTTCCAACGCTGTTAATGGCTTTCTCCAGACTCTGGATGGCCCATCATTGGAGAATAGCATCATTTTGCTTTCGTCACAGAATATGACCTATTTACATGGGCTTGAGCGAATGATAGCCGCTTCATAATGTTGGCCGCCGAAAGCAGTGGTTTTTTCCTGGCAACTCGTGATGTGTAGTCATTTGAATTTAGCAATTTTCAGACAGTTTCATGTGAAACATCCAAACCACTTTCTTCCTTAAACTCCTGAGCAATCGCCCTAAGCGAAATTTGTGGATTTATCTCAATTTTTCTAAGAATTGTGTGTTTTTTTTTGCTTGTAAAAACACTTTATTGACATACTGTATGTATATAAGGAAATTCTTACAATTTGCGCTAGATGCCACAAACATGTGGCCTGTCAATATACAGTGTTCCAATAATGTCTTCGTACAGCGACTTAAAATAACTTACTTGCAGAAGAGCAACAAAAAAAGTTTAAATGCAGCTTTTTTTATCTATTAATTAACTTTATTTAACAAAATAATGTATTCAATATTTTCAATAATAAAAAAGTTATAAGGGACATTAAGTAATTACTTTAGAATTATTCTTAAAAGGTAAATAACTTAAAAATAATATTTGGTAGGGTATCCTCTATTTTTAATGACAGCATTAAGCCAATTTGGCATTGACAAAATAATTTTTTCGGTGTAGGATTGGTGATTTTCGTCCACTCTTCGTTCAACACCTTTATGAGCTTGGATTGCGAGCTAATGTGGTGGTTCCTGATCTTTTTTTCCAACATGTGCCAACAATGCTCGATGGGATTTATAACAGGACTCTGTGGTGGCGTCTTGAGTAAGTGTGGCGTTTTATATGCCAGATATATCCGCGTATTATAAAAGAAAATGAGCTCAAATCGCCCAATTTTCTCACGCTTGGCTTTAAATTTTTTTTTAAATATCAATATAAACACGCTGGTCCATCAGTCCAGTCCCTCAATTTTTTGCGCTTATAAATAGATCAAAGAGAACCATTCGCTTAATAGCCAACCGATTGCTGTTTGTCAAACTTTGTGGGCGGCCAGATTTTGCTTTATTTCCCACACGCCCTTCATATTTGAACCCTCCAATGACAAAATGTACGGTGGAACCACTCAGACATATAATTTTCGGAATTTCTACAAAAGATTTTTGTTGCTTGACGTGCATATTTAACATTAGCCGACGTTCCTCAATGCTTAAATATTTTCCAGGAATTTAGAAGTACTATCTAACCGCGTATTGAACAAATTTATAAAAAATTATTAGAAACTTGCTTCCTAGATGTGTTAAAAATGCCTACGTACACATTCAAAAACTTCCGTTACCGTTAGTGGCTTAAGTTAGAAATGTGTTCAGTGGACATAGGCTATAAGTCTCTAGCTCTAGCTCAAGTTCTGAAGGAAGCACAGACGGACATTGCTATCGACTCAACAATTGATGCTAATCTAAAATATGTATATGTATATACTTTATGTGGTCGCAGAAGCTTCCTTCAGCATGTTACACATATTAGCACAATAACTTTATACCCTTTTAATATCTTGGAATCATCGATATTATAAAAGCTGTAATTGATAATGCCCTTGATACAGAACGTAATCAAATTGTTGAAATAATAGAACATATTGCCCGCAAGATGTCTCCATCTATTTTTAACCTAAGGGGCAGAAGACTAAAATCAATGGAAACGCTGATGATGTAACGACGCTTTATGATACTCTTAATGAAGTCAACTCTGGCAGAATTTTGGACAGTATTTGGGGAGTATTGTCAATAACAATATATGACCTTACTCAGTCTAATCTCAATGTGAGTATAGATAAAAACCGACCAAGATCTTATCGAATCAATTTTAATTTTAGAAATTAAAATTGTGAGGGACACTCTCCGCATTATGATATCTTGCTTTGAAATTGGAGATACAAAAACATCTGATGTAAAAATGTTATCAGAGATTGAAAGTATACTAGACCTCCATGGTCTCGAAACTGCTGATCTTATCCACCAATATTATCTCGTCCGGTATAGAAATCAAAAAGAGCAATCCACAGTACATTTCGGGCAACTTACAATTACCGCACAGTTTAAAGATTATGGATTATTAGTAAGTGTATATAGTATAGTGCCTGACTATGAGACCCTTCCAAAGGTTGTCGACATCGATTTTTAACGGCGTGTATCAACAATGATAAAATAAGCATTGTAACGCTGGTGGTTGTAGGCGGCCAGGATGGTATACCGATTTATTTGCGCTACATACGCACATATTAACTTCTCAAGGTTTAATCCTTATGAGTGTTCGCTTCATGCCTCACACGTCTGGCTACTTTGTGTAGCTTTGTGGGGTATGGATCTTAAAACAAGCAAACTTATGGCCATAGAATATTATTGCTCTCGAAACAATAAAAACCAAAAATATGTGTCAAGACTGGTGCTTATAAAGTGCTAAAAGAAAAATGGAAGGACGTCAGTTGAAATTTTGTGAGCATCAATTTGCAACAAAAAAATAAAAACGTCAGAACGTCTAGTTTGGTCGGATCATCTGTACAAACTCTTGCATGTGCAAAATGAGTTCCGCCAGCGTCGCAGAAGCTCCCATATTAAATGTTGTGCCTGGACGAAGCCAAACAATATGCCGATAGTATTTGCGAGACATTTGTCGATTCGGTGACCTCTGTCGCTTCTGCCATGACTTAACTCGAGGCCGACCCTAAGGTGAGTAGCGTGCCCCAAATACAAACAACGATGCCGACGCAGATACGGATGCTGATGTATTGCCTAGCACGAGTCGTCGCAATTGGGCAAATGCGCCGATATTTGTGCCCGGCCAGAAGAGCTTTACAGCCCAATGCCTGAAGGAGGATGAGATTGATATTAACTTGATTATCTCTCATGGCTTCTAATTGTTGTAACAATTTACATCTTATTCCATGCCTTAATAGAGGTTGGCAAAAAGGCTAAAATATTGAGTACATTTTAGTGAGCTGTGAAAATCCTTACTCAAGACACTAAAAATTTCTGGCGAATGCTTATTCCACAGATCGTGTGTTTCACTGAGCAAAATTCTTAATATAACTTAAATCTCTCTATTTAATCTGTCAATGACGTTCGCTTGAGTAGAGTATAGGAGCAATGAATATTATGGAATTATGCGGTCCCAACAAATCCATATAAATTCTTTGAAAGGTATCTTAGCAATTATTAACTTCCTTACACATATTGGGATAGTATTGCTTTTTTTTTTTTTTTAACGTGAATGACACGAAGAGTCTTTTTGATTATTTGCAATAACTTCACTTCGTATATCATTTGGTATCCACAATCGCCATAAACTGACTTCATCATCGAATTCGACTTTTCGAAATTGAACTCTTTGGTACACAAACTTGCCCGAAACACAAGTATCTGGTAACGAATCGGTATTTAACAAACTATTGTTATCAATTCATCATACTCGGGTGATAAAAAGTTTGGACTTTCCAAATCAACATCTGCTAGCATCAGTAGTGCATCTAGGTAGTCTAAACATCTCCTAAAAAAGTATCAGGCACTACATTAAGTGAACCTTTAGGGTATTCAATTTTAAAATCGGCTGCTGCAATTTTAAACTCCATCTACCTAGACTTCCTATAATATATTTTTGATTCATGGGTCATTTAACGCTGGCATGATCAGTTATCACTTTAAAAGGCAAGCCGTCCACAAAGGATCTAAACCTTTTCAAACTGCTGCTAAGCATTCTAGCTCCGTGACTATATAATTTTTTTCTCGCGTTTTTTTATCTTCTGAGCAACGTAACCTATAGAGTGCTCTTTTCATTTATTTATATCACATTGCGTTAGAACGCCACATAATCCTGCTTGCAAAGCATCACATATTATGGTAAGATTAAGATTTGTAACTGCTTGTACTGCATCAGCCAATATTCATATAAATATCGTTTCGGTAAACTATCATTGTTATTTTCTGTTATTAAGTAAATATTTAGTTATAATTAAAAAAAAATTATTGAAGTTGAAAGTACATTTTTTATTGAGATATCTTACTCTATCTTACTTTGAATGATTTAGAGGCGCTATTTAAATGAGCGGCAGTGTATGTAACCACACGTTTTCTTTAATAACTTCTGTGTCTCTTAACCGAAAGTCAATTGCATTAAAATTGGGGCTTAAATTGGTGGGCTATTTATAGCTATGAGGTGGAATTGAGGAGCTGGTGACAGCTATAAAATGAAAGAGACTTGATATATAAATACTATTCTAGAAGCTACATGGCAATTTTGGTGATTCAAGCTCTTATAATTTTTATCGTTTACTTTGAAATAAGTTATCGAATATCGTTATCGCGGGCAAATTTCAGTCTCTAGCTTATAGGTTCTGAGTAGGGATGAGCGATATTTACTCAACCTGTTACAAGTAAGAAGTATTTAAAAGTAACTTGCTACTGCTGTTACACCTTTCAAAAGAAACAGCGACAAAAATAATCCAATGACATGCACGGATAGTAAAGCGAGGGTCTACTTTTGGTCATTGTTTACTCAAAAGATTGACACCGAAAATTTCACTAAGAGATTATTACGACGATATAACAAATGACTGGATCCATGTTGACGGCGAAATTTGTATACACTTTACACAAAGATATACTTTTCAATACATATCAAAAACTTGCACAGTTTCTTAATTTTTATGGTTGCTGTCTTATCAAAAACTTGCACATTTTTTATTTTGATGGTTGCTGTCTTGTCAGATTTGTACTCAGGTTGTTCCTTTCGTACTCTTCGAGAAGCTGAGTACTGTGTCACAGGCCTGTACTCAGGTTGTTCCTTTCGTATTCTTCGAGAAACTGAGTACTGTGTCATAGGCCTGTACTCATGTTGTTACTTTCGTACTTTTCCAGAAGCTGAGTGCTGTGTCACAGGCCTGTACTCAGGTTGTTGTTTTCCTACTCGACGAAGAGCTGAGTACTGTATAACAGATCTGTAATCGGGCTGTTCCTTTCGTACTGGATGCAAAGCTAAGATCTGTGTAACTGGCGTGTACTTGGCTGTTATTTTGAACTTGCAACTATAACTAACTAACTAAACTAAAAATAACATATACAAATAATAAAATATAATAAAAATAACATATGAATTATACATTTTATTTGGTTTACTTATATAATTTGTTTTATAAAAACTGCGCGCCCAAAATTCAAGTAACAGTCGGTGCTATTTGTCACTAATATTTTTTTGTAACTGTAACAGTTGTCGCTGTGACACAGAAATAACAAATAACAAAATAGATCCTTGCGTTTATACATACGGACGGATGGGCGGACGGACAGACGGACAGATATAGCCATCTGCTTGGTTATTGATGCTGATCAAGAATTTATATACTTTATGGGGACATGCTTCCTTCTTGTATAGGTATAGGTATATATATACCACGAAAGGAGCACTCATCTGCAGGCGAATACAGTAGCCGGTGAGAAATCCGCTTCGCGGGCCAGCAACCACAATCTGAAAATCATCGTCGAGGGTCTCCATCCACGGCAGCATCGTTACAAGTGGTAGTAGAAATATTCGTATAATGCCAGAAGGGGCTAGTGGATAATGGACATTGCTAAGCAACCACTCAGCAATTTTCGATGCGACAATAATTCTACAACAAAAACAACACTACAACAAAAGACATACATAAACTATAAAAGGGACACCGAAAACTGCGCTTTCTTATATAGACATTTATAGACATAGTTTCAACCTCCACGTGAAAGAGCGCAGACGTGTAAAACAATGTAAGTTTGAAATTGTTTAAGTACTTCTTTAATTTGATTTAATTTATCTTAATATTAATTGTTTTGTGTTAGTTCCCTAAAGACAGTTGCCGAAGTGCAGCCGAAATATATCGATAATTATTTAAGCAAAATTGTGTATCATTTTTGTCTGTGATAAAAACCGCGGGCCTCGAGTCTCCCAAACAAATATTCATATCCAGCAATATGATTAAAAATAGTTAACAGTTTTTATATAATTAAGATTACAGTTTATGGTATGCTGACTTTTTCCATCTGAAACCCCCATAGCTCAATTCAATACATCATTATTCGCATATTGCAGGTTTCTTCAATTGAGAGGCATATACTAGTTGGAAGCAATGTATGTGTCATGCTTTACGTCCTCAATAGTTTTGAACTATAATTTTGTTGATTTGAATCTTTTAACTTAGGGTGAATTATTATTCATAGGCTTTTTATATTTTTAACAAATTAAATTGGTACGTTACTAATTATTGAGCTTTGAAAATGAGTGGTGATTATAGTTTTAAATACTAACATACATTTGGGCAAAGAACATACTTAGTCAATCACTTACTAGTTCTAGATTTCCTACGCCCACATCAAGCCAGGAGGGGTGGGTTTTCCAAAAAGTGTGAAAACCGTCTCTGATGCGGTTTCTTAGATTTGAATTCTTGCGAATATTCGAAATTTTCTCCATTCAACCATTGACCCGAATTTTTGGGAGTCAAAGATTTGGTGGGTGACGTTTTTAGGATAAAAGTTACGTCAATGGATCTTTATTAAAATTCGTTAGATAAGTTAGTTCAGTGCATCTTTATTAAAATTCGTAAGTGTTTAACGCTTTTGCAGAATCCGAGCTCCCAAATCAAAGATTTTTTGGGCGAAGTTTGGAGTTTTGTCCAATCGACTTTAGACTTTTTTTTAAAGTCCTTCCCAACTTAATTCATATTTCAGGAATTTTGGAAAAACCACCCGCAATATTACAAAAAACGGTTGTTACCTGTTTCACAATTTTCACAACATCCAATCCTGTTGGATCTAAAGGCGGATCATGGGTTGAATAGTTGAAGTTTCTGATATAATTGCAAAGATCTTAATAAAAATTTATTTGGGACGTATTTTAAAGTTTTAACAAAATCCAAGCCATCAAAGTTCTGTTCAAAGATATTTTGGGGGAGCTGTAAGAGATCAAAAGTTAAACGAGTGTAATACGGAACTGCTTGTTTCTCCGAGGGCCGCGCCGGCTGGCTCATCAGTTGCTCTGGGCGTAGTCCCATACCTGGCCCGCAGTCCCCACAATCGATAACAACAAAGCTACACGGCTGTAGCAAAACAGACCTACACAACACTAACCAAAACAAACCATGAACTCCGATAGCTGCGAACAGTCGGAACTTCTAACTTCTGAACAACATAAACAGCTGCGACGACAAGTAAATATGAACAACAAAGTCGAGACGCTAATATAAATTAACAAAAAACACTATTAAACCACTTTAGTTTTCCAGATCGGGTCCCGGTACCGGACCCAGCGTACCAGCCCTACCATTCTTCCTCATTTTAGCCACTATATGGCCTGCATCAGCCCGTGCCGGCTGTTATGCTAACTCTCCCCATCAATGAAAATTTAGCCGGACATTTCTCTCTTTAGTAATGGTATATAATTTGTCACATTTCTTATCGCTATTAACATTTAATCTTATTTCTTATTCCCCTGCAGGATATCTCCAATCGGCTACTTATAATTTTATACAGTCGAACATTTCTTCTCAGCTCCCGCAGGTGCGTATAATAATTGGTATAATCTTATATTTAGGACAATTGTTATTTATTTTAAATTACAATTTTTCATTGCAGTTATAACAGTAAGTTATGGCCATTTGAAACCGCGTTGGAGGACATATTTATAATTGTAAAATTGAGCAATAGGCACCCCACACTTTCGCGCACGTATATATATAGGTACTAGCGGGTATAGCCCGGCCTTGCCCGTGGTACGTATAAAATAAGCGTTCTCAAAAAGCATTGAAAATAATTTTGAAACCGAGCGGACGGTAAACAAACTAATTTCATACTAACGTTTTCCGTCATTTTACCATTGTTGCGAGTGGAATTTTCCAAATCCCTGAAACACGTATTCACAAAGTTTTTATGTTGAACATAATTTTGAAGCAAATCGGAAAAAAATAAAACGTCACCAAAAAATACCTTTGAATTTCACGTTTTATAGAGGATGTTTTGATTCTCCGAAAAACATGAAACACGTCTCAAATGATTTTTCATATAGATCCTTGACAATCGCAAAACATCGTCCACCAAATCTTTGACCCCCCTTTTCCACCAAGGAGGAATACATTTTTGGAAAACTGTGAAACACCCCTCAAATGAATTTGAACAAAGAACTGAGGCCGATCGGATGGTAAACAAAACAGTTCCGTACAAATGTTATTCGCGATTTTTCCATACTTGCGGGTGGAATTTCAAGAAACCCCATCTTAACGTGCACCTTTATCACATTGAGTAACTACAGTGAACATTTCCGCTTCCTAGCTCTTACGGTTTGGGCTGTGCGTTGATCACTAATCAGTCAGTCAGTCAATCAGTCAGTCAGTCAGGACAAATAGTTATATATATATGTATGTATGTATGTATATATATGTATACCTACAATAAAAAAAATGGTATGTGTGCAACATGTTTATATATATAAGAAAGTAAATAAGTAAGAATTAGATCGCTTAAAATTACACTTAGCCTACCTAAAGAGCTCTCTGGTGATCTAAGGGCGATGGAAATTAATTAGAAATAAAATTTTTAATTGGTTGAGATATATATATATATATATGTATGGCCGGTATGTAATTTCAAGCACCTTTTACTTTTCTCCTTTTGTTTTGCAGATGACAGACTTTATAACTTTTGGAGCCTTTCCCTCACTGACGCACTCTTAAGTGAGTACAAATAGGTATTTAAGGTAAGCACATATAAGAGTTTAATTTACAAAAAAAACTAAGCTAAGTAATTGCCAAGAAAATCTGCTCTCTTTCAATGAGCACCATTAGGAGTCTATGTGTGCCATTTATTCGGGCGAAGGAAGGACGTAAGGGAACGGACTCGCTCGGTACTATGGGCCCGGTTTTGGTGGCTCTTCTTGGCGGGGGCCGCTTCGTCGTCGTTGGAGCCCCGTCTATGGTGGCTCGTCTCGCCGTCGGGATGGATGCGCCGCTGAGCCGAAGCCTATGCTGGCGCTTACTGTTGGCCTCTCTGGACCGAGAATATCTGGTGTTCAATCACAACTGTGTGTATGTGTGGGTGTTTCAATGCCTGGGGTATTAACCTGTAACATTGAATTTGTTGTAATACGTTGCGCTTAATAAAGTCCGCTTTGTAATTTAGCACACGCGTTGGCTTGATTAGTTAGACTTTTTCCATCATATTTTAGCACGGGCCGACATACAAGAAGAAAAATATATAACTTGAATAGGGCTTGAGCACGGCACGCCCGCCGACGACCGTTGACAAAGTCGAACTACCAGGCTGTACATTGGGCAGCAACATCAAAGGTGCCAAAATTCGGCACACGCATGCATTTAAATATGGTCACCGTTGCTGCCCATCTGCACAGCTGTATTTTTTTGGGTCAACGGCCCAAATGAAGGCCAAGGGCATATCCAAGGGCATGCGATCCACTCTCCCTATAATCTCTTTGGGAGAGATTCGGGCAGCTAATAGCAATCGCCCACCATAATTTGAGCGCCGTTGTGTGCCCGGCTACACCCCGATACTCTACCCCTATGACAAAAGATATCGGCGCCTCCAGACTTCCTGATCAGGTTCCAGATGGAGTTGGCGCGCGCGTTGATCATAGCGTTGACGATTTCGCTCGTACGCGGTGTGCAGGTGTTCCTTGACCTGGTTTCGGATTACAGCCAGTCTGTCCATCGCATCTAGGTCAGAAATGTCAACGACCTCAGTTTCCGGGCCAGCTTGTAACTGGAACCATTCAGGTACATGTGCTGGCCAAACACTGCGAAGAACGGAGTCACCCCCGTACCGCCATTTCTACCTCCGGTAGGTACGCGTCCCATTCTCTGTGATCCTGGCCCAAGTAGGTTCTTATCGTGCGGTTCACGCGTTCGGCGGCGTCGCTCTGAGGTAAGTAGACCGGGGTACGCAAATGCTTAATGCCAAACGCCTGGACCATTGCATCGATTGATTTGGAAATAAATTGCCGTCCATTATCCGAGTGAATCACTTCCGACACCCCAAATTTAAAGAATACCTCGTGGACTAGGAAGTTGACGACTTCCGCCGCGGTGGCTTCCTTCATGGCTTTCAAAAAGGTAAGCTTTGAAAAGTGGTCCACGACGACGAATATCCACGCATGCTCTCGTTTCGACCGTGGATACTTTCCCAAGAAGTCGACGTATATCCTTTGGAATGGGCGGTCGGTGCGCACTTCCTCCCCAAATCCGACCTGCATCCGGTAGTTCTGTGCCCTGGTCTCATTTCAAATGTCGCATTTCCTCTCATAGTCCCTGACTTGTATAGCCATGTTGGGCTAATAGAATACCTCCATGATGTGACGTCTCGTCCACGTGTGCTCCTTGAATGAGTCCTGCAGTCAGCGACTCCGGCACCCATAGCTTCCAACTCGTGCCTTCGACATCATCTTCTAGGCTCTCGTGCACCGTCCTCTTGAACAGGAACAGGCTCATCACTTCCTTCACCAGCCCTTGGTACTCTATGCTCTCGAACTCTACGGTCTGAAATCCCAACAGATCCTCCGGGGCCCATTCAACCTCTTCCACGATTCTGGACAAAGTGTCGGCGACGACGTTGTCGGCTCCCTTGCGGTACTGCATGGAGAAAGGGAACGCTTGCAGTTCCAGAGATCGGGGATCATGCAGGCTAGCATGATCGGGGATCACTGTCAACGGCATCATCTCCACATATGGTCGGAATCGATTTATGGCCAGTTTGGCGGCTAGGCATTCTTTATTGGTCACCGAATAGTTAATCTGGTGCTTGTTGAGTTTGGCCGAGAAGAATGCGATCGGCCCTTCCTGTTACTCGTCGTCCAGCTGGAACAACACGGCTCCTACTCCGTAGTGAGATTCGTCGCATTGGATAAAAAAGGGCATCAGTAAACGGTACTGAGATCTCGGTAAAGTTCTTCATGAATCGGCGATACCACCCCGCCGTACCCAGGAAGCTTCGTAGTTCCTTGACTGTCCTCGGGTTCGGGATGTTCCGGATCGTCTCAACTCTTCCCGGATCCATGCGCAATGTCCCGCCGCCTATGATGAAACCCAAGTAGTTTAGGAAACAAAATTTTGACTTCGCCATACCTATGGTGAAGTTCGCGTTCTTCAGACATTCCAGGTATTTCAGATGCGTCGGAAAATCTGCCGATATTATGAGTAAATCGTCCAGGTATACGAACACGTTTGACCTCAGAGTTACTGAGATTACCTGGACCATGAGCCTGCATAGTTGTTAAGCGGCGTTGCAAAGCCCGGATGGCATGTGGCGGAACTGCTACAGTGTTACAGTAAACGACGCCCTGCTCTTCTCCTCCATCTCGATTTGCCAAAACGCGAACTTAAGGTCGACGCTTGAGATTAAGTGAGTCTCGTCGATGTGCGACAAGATGCCCTCGATGCATGGAAGCGGGTAAGCGTCCTTTACCGTCAAACTGTTCAATTTCCTGGCGTCTAAAAAAACCTGTTCTTCCCAAGCCTCATAACCACCGTCGCCCGGTTGCTCCAGGGGCTGTCACTCTCCTCGATGATACCTAACCTTAGCATTTTATCCACCTCGGCCCCCACGATGTCCTGTTTCAATTCCCAGGTATAGTTCCTGTCGCAGATCCGGGCACATGTAAAATATGAACACTTCTTTTTTACTTCCGTATTTCACAGGCAGAACAATGAGGCCTAAAATTTTGCGATTGGCACCTGCCGCTGTCATTACCATCGATGCGTATGACTGCGCCTCCCATCCCAATTCTTCCACTAACTCCCGACATCCTCGTCCCAGCAGACTGACTGAGGCTCCTGTGTCTAACAAACTTTTCATTTGGATCCCAGCGACCTCTACTTCGGCGAATGCGCGCGGGTCTAGGCTATCCTCCCGTTTCACAGCTTCAATAACCTGGCGGCTCGTCGGCGTTTCCGCACGATGTGGTGGTACTCACACCTCGTGAACTGTGGGCCTTGTTCCTTGTGAGTAACGTGACGCACTCCGGCTTCTGCGACCAATGTGCCTCTCCACTTCCATGCACTCTTGGCGCAGCTCATCCACGGTGAGATGTACTTAGACAGACTCTACTCCAAGCCACGCTTTATAATTTGTACCAGTTCGCGGTCTCTCAGCGGCTTCTGGAATCGCGCGGCGAGTTGACGCATGTGGTGGATATAGTCGTCCACCCCTTCGCTGGTCTGTTGCTCTCGCTCCTGCAGCTCCTGTAGCTCCTGCATCACGTCGTGATCCGTCAGATATCCCCGGAACCTGTTTAAAAGAGCGTGCCGCAGTTGCATCAAGCTATCGACCCTAGAATGCCGCACGTGCATCCAGTACCACTCGCGGGCACGGCTGGTCAGGACCAGGTGAAAACCGCGCAGGACCTCCTCGTCAGTTTGACTGATGAACGGCATTCAATGAACGTTACCTTTAAGGCTATTTGGTTTCTGTCGTACTTCTGGGCACCTTTAGGGTATGCAATGTGACAGATGCGGCGCAGGATCGAAGGAATATCGTCCTGGGTCACCTGTCTCCGCAGCTCAGATAGCTACAGCCAGCACACACCAAACGTAAACACAGACTGAGACAAGACAGATAGTACACAATAAACAAACTATAACAAAAACTACCTTAAAATTACCGTTTTTTTATCACAAGATGCGTTTGTTGTTGTGGCTACCACCAGGCTATGTTGGACGGTTGCGAACGTTTCACCAACATGCGAACGTGACTTACCGCCACTACAAGAAAGACTTCTCATGCTGGATACTAGATATCCTGATAATGTCTGCCTCCGTCGTGCTTTTCGGATTCCACTACCCGCTGCGCGATCATGGGCCACCAACTCGGGCCACATAAGCCATCAGCGGTGTGGATCCCAAAGCCAAGGGAGTCATTTTTCCGTACCTTCATTAGTGTCTTATTTATTTTTCTTTGAACAACACACCGACTTCGAAGAAGACGAGCGCTTCTTCAGATTGGGCGCCATATTAAAACGGAACTGCTTGTTTCTCGGTGGGCCGCGCCGGCTGGCTCATCGGTTTCTCTGGGTGTATACCCATCGCTGGCCCGCAGTCCGCACAATTGATAACAACAAAGCTACTCGTCTGTAGCAAAACAGACCTACACAACACTATTTAAAACGAACCACTGACTCCGATAACACCAAAGAGTCGGAACTTCTAACTTCTGAACAACATAAACAGCTGCGACGACAAGCAAATGTGAACAACAAAGTTGAGACGCTAATATAAATTAACAAAATCACTATTAAACCACTTTAGTTTTCCAGATGGGGTCCCGGTTCCGGACCCAGCGTACCCGCCCTAACATAAGACAATCCCCTTCATTCGCGTCCCGCATTTTGCCCACTACATGGGCTGCATCAGCCCGTGCCAGCTGTTATGCCAACTCTCCCCATCAATGAGAATTTAGCCGGACATTTCTCTCCACAGTAATGGTATATAATTTGTCACATTTCTTATCACTATTAACATTTAATCTTGTTTCTTATTCCCCTGCAGGATATCTCCAATCGGCTACTTATAATTTTATAGACGCGAACATTTCTTCTTAGCTCCCGCAGGTGCGATAATTGGTATAATCTTATATTTAGGACAATGGTTACTTATTTTAAATTGCAATTTTTCATTGCAGGATATCTTCACGCTGCGGTTAATAATTCTATGCAAGCGAACATTTCTTCCCCTTCACTTCAATAGGTGCGTATTATCTTTGGCATTCTCTTATAATAATAACAATTGATATACATTTTTTTTTTCATTTAAAACAGATCAACACGAAGAGAAGGCATCACCGAAAGTTATGGCCATTTGACACCGCGTCGGAGGACATATTTATAATTGTGATATTGAGCAATAGGCTCCCCACACTTTAGCGCACGTATATATATAGGTACTAGCGGGTATAGCCGGGCCTTGCCCGTGGTACGTATAAAATAAATGTTCTCAAAAAGCTTTGAAAATAATTTTGAAACTGAGCGGACGGTAAACAAACTTATTTCATACTAACGTTTTCCGTCATTTTACCATTGTTGCGAGTGGAATTTTGCAAATCCCTGAAACACGTATTCATAAAGTTTTTATGTTGAACATAATTTTAAAGCAAATCGGAAAAAAATAAAACGTCACCAAAAAATACCTTTGAATTTCACGTTTTAAAGAGGATGTGTTAATTCTCCGAAAAACATGAAACACGTCTCAAATGATTTTTCATATAGATTCTTGACAAATGCAAAACATCGTCCACCCAATCTTTGACCTCCATTTCCACCAAGGAGGAATACATTTTTAAGAAATTTGAAATTGAGTTTGAGGCCGAACGGATGGTAAACAAAACAGTTCCGTACAAATGTTATTCGCGATTTTTCCATACTTGCGGGTGGAATTTCAAGAAACCCCATCTTAACGTGCACCTTCATCACATTGAGTAACTACAGTGAAAATTTCCGCTTCCTAGCTCTTACGGTTTGGGCTGTGCGTTGATCACTAATCAGTCAGTCAGTCAGTCAGGACAAACAGTTCTGGCGCCGTGGATCGCAAGCCCTGCGTTGCCACTCCACCATAATTTGAGCGCCGTTGTGTGCCCGGCTACACCCCGATACTCTGCCCCTATGACAAAAGATATCGGCGCCTCCAGACTTCCTGATCAGGTTCCAGATGGAGTTGGCGCGCGCGTTGATCATAGCGTTGACGATTTCGCTCGTACGCGGTGTGCAGGTGTTCCTTGACCTGGTTTCGGATTACAGCCAGTCTGTCCATCGCATCTAGGTCAGAAATGTCAACGACCTCAGTTTCCGGGCCAGCTTGTAACTGGAACCATTCAGGTACATGTGCTGGCCAAACACTGCGAAGAACGGAGTCACCCCCGTACCGCCATTTCTACCTCCGGTAGGTACGCGTCCCATTCTCTGTGATCCTGGCCCAAGTAGGTTCTTATCGTGCGGTTCACGCGTTCGGCGGCGTCGCTCTGAGGTAAGTAGACCGGGGTACGCAAATGCTTAATGCCAAACGCCTGGACCATTGCATCGATTGATTTGGAAATAAATTGCCGTCCATTATCCGAGTGAATCACTTCCGACACCCCAAATTTAAAGAATACCTCGTGGACTAGGAAGTTGACGACTTCCGCCGCGGTGGCTTCCTTCATGGCTTTCAAAAAGGTAAGCTTTGAAAAGTGGTCCACGACGACGAATATCCACGCATGCTCTCGTTTCGACCGTGGATACTTTCCCAAGAAGTCGACGTATATCCTTTGGAATGGGCGGTCGGTGCGCACTTCCTCCCCAAATCCGACCTGCATCCGGTAGTTCTGTGCCCTGGTCTCATTTCAAATGTCGCATTTCCTCTCATAGTCCCTGACTTGTATAGCCATGTTGGGCTAATAGAATACCTCCATGATGTGACGTCTCGTCCACGTGTGCTCCTTGAATGAGTCCTGCAGTCAGCGACTCCGGCACCCATAGCTTCCAACTCGTGCCTTCGACATCATCTTCTAGGCTCTCGTGCACCGTCCTCTTGAACAGGAACAGGCTCATCACTTCCTTCACCAGCCCTTGGTACTCGATGCTCTCGAACTCTACGGTCTGAAATCCCAACAGATCCTCCGGGGCCCCTTCAACCTCTTCCACGATTCTGGACAAAGTGTCGGCGACGACGTTGTCGGCTCCCTTGCGGTACTGCATGGAGAAAGGGAACGCTTGCAGTTCCAGAGATCGGGGATCATGCAGGCTAGCATGATCGGGGATCACTGTCAACGGCATCATCTCCACATATGGTCGGAATCGATTTATGGCCAGTTTGGCGGCTAGGCATTCTTTATTGGTCACCGAATAGTTAATCTGGTGCTTGTTGAGTTTGGCCGAGAAGAATGCGATCGGCCCTTCCTGTTACTCGTCGTCCAGCTGGAACAACACGGCTCCTACTCCGTAGTGAGATTCGTCGCATTGGATAAAAAAAGGGCATCAGTAAACGGTACTGAGATCTCGGTAAAGTTCTTCATGAATCGGCGATACCACCCCGCCGTACCCAGGAAGCTTCGTAGTTCCTTGACTGTCCTCGGGTTCGGGATGTTCCGGATCGTCTCAACTCTTCCCGGATCCATGCGCAATGTCCCGCCGCCTATGATGAAACCCAAGTAGTTTAGGAAACAAAATTTTGACTTCGCCATACCTATGGTGAAGTTCGCGTTCTTCAGACATTCCAGGTATTTCAGATGCGTCGGAAAATCTGCCGATATTATGAGTAAATCGTCCAGGTATACGAACACGTTTGACCTCAGAGTTACTGAGATTACCTTGACCATGAGCCTGCATAGTTGTTAAGCGGCGTTGCAAAGCCCGGATGGCATGTGGCGGAACTGCTACAGTGTTACAGTAAACGACGCCCTGCTCTTCTCCTCCATCTCGATTTGCCAAAACGCGAACTTAAGGTCGACGCTTGAGATTAAGTGAGTCTCGTCGATGTGCGACAAGATGCCCTCGATGCATGGAAGCGGGTAAGCGTCCTTTACCGTCAAACTGTTCAATTTCCTGGCGTCTAAAAAAACCTGTTCTTCCCAAGCCTCATAACCACCGTCGCCCGGTTGCTCCAGGGGCTGTCACTCTCCTCGATGATACCTAACCTTAGCATTTTATCCACCTCGGCCCCCACGATGTCCTGTTTCAATTCCCAGGTATAGTTCCTGTCGCAGATCCGGGCACATGTAAAATATGAACACTTCTTTTTTACTTCCGTATTTCACAGGCAGAACAATGAGGCCTAAAATTTTGCGATTGGCACCTGCCGCTGTCATTACCATCGATGCGTATGACTGCGCCTCCCATCCCAATTCTTCCACTAACTCCCGACATCCTCGTCCCAGCAGACTGACTGAGGCTCCTGTGTCTAACAAACTTTTCATTTGGATCCCAGCGACCTCTACTTCGGCGAATGCGCGCGGGTCTAGGCTATCCTCCCGTTTCACAGCTTCAATAACCTGGCGGCTCGTCGGCGTTTCCGCACGATGTGGTGGTACTCACACCTCGTGAACTGTGGGCCTTGTTCCTTGTGAGTAACGTGACGCACTCCGGCTTCTGCGACCAATGTGCCTCTCCACTTCCATGCACTCTTGGCGCAGCTCATCCACGGTGAGATGTACTTAGACAGACTCTACTCCAAGCCACGCTTTATAATTTGTACCAGTTCGCGGTCTCTCAGCGGCTTCTGGAATCGCGCGGCGAGTTGACGCATGTGGTGGATATAGTCGTCCACCCCTTCGCTGGTCTGTTGCTCTCGCTCCTGCAGCTCCTGTAGCTCCTGCATCACGTCGTGATCCGTCAGATATCCCCGGAACCTGTTTAAAAGAGCGTGCCGCAGTTGCATCAAGCTATCGACCCTAGAATGCCGCACGTGCATCCAGTACCACTCGCGGGCACGGCTGGTCAGGACCAGGTGAAAACCGCGCAGGACCTCCTCGTCAGTTTGACTGATGAACGGCATTCAATGAACGTTACCTTTAAGGCTATTTGGTTTCTGTCGTACTTCTGGGCACCTTTAGGGTATGCAAATTGACAGATGCGGCGCAGGATCGAAGGAATATCGTCCTGGGTCACCTGTCTCCGCAGCTCAGATAGCTACAGCCAGCACACACCAAACGTAAACACAGACTGAGACAAGACAGATAGTACACAATAAACAAACTATAACAAAAACTACCTTAAAATTACCGTTTTTTTTATCACAAGATGCGTTTGTTGTTGTGGCTACCACCAGGCTATGTTGGACGGTTGCGAACGTTTCACCAACATGCGAACGTGACTTACCGCCACTACAAGAAAGACTTCTCATGCTGGATACTAGATATCCTGATAATGTCTGCCTCCGTCGTGCTTTTCGGATTCCACTACCCGCTGCGCGATCATGGGCCACCAACTCGGGCCACATAAGCCATCAGCGGTGTGGATCCCAAAGCCAAGGGAGTCATTTTTTCCGTACCTTCATTAGTGTCTTATTTATTTTTCTTTGAACAACACACCGACTTCGAAGAAGACGAGCGCTTCTTCAGATTGGGCGCCATATTAAAACGGAACTGCTTGTTTCTCGGTGGGCCGCGCCGGCTGGCTCATCGGTTTCTCTGGGTGTATACCCATCGCTGGCCCGCAGTCCGCACAATTGATAACAACAAAGCTACTCGTCTGTAGCAAAACAGACCTACACAACACTATTTAAAACGAACCACTGACTCCGATAACACCAAAGAGTCGGAACTTCTAACTTCTGAACAACATAAACAGCTGCGACGACAAGCAAATGTGAACAACAAAGTTGAGACGCTAATATAAATTAACAAAATCACTATTAAACCACTTTAGTTTTCCAGATGGGGTCCCGGTTCCGGACCCAGCGTACCCGCCCTAACATAAGACAATCCCCTTCATTCGCGTCCCGCATTTTGCCCACTACATGGGCTGCATCAGCCCGTGCCAGCTGTTATGCCAACTCTCCCCATCAATGAGAATTTAGCCGGACATTTCTCTCCACAGTAATGGTATATAATTTGTCACATTTCTTATCACTATTAACATTTAATCTTGTTTCTTATTCCCCTGCAGGATATCTCCAATCGGCTACTTATAATTTTATAGACGCGAACATTTCTTCTTAGCTCCCGCAGGTGCGATAATTGGTATAATCTTATATTTAGGACAATGGTTACTTATTTTAAATTGCAATTTTTCATTGCAGGATATCTTCACGCTGCGGTTAATAATTCTATGCAAGCGAACATTTCTTCCCCTTCACTTCAATAGGTGCGTATTATCTTTGGCATTCTCTTATAATAATAACAATTGATATACATTTTTTTTTTTTCATTTAAAACAGATCAACACGAAGAGAAGGCATCACCGAAAGTTATGGCCATTTGACACCGCGTCGGAGGACATATTTATAATTGTGATATTGAGCAATAGGCTCCCCACACTTTAGCGCACGTATATATATAGGTACTAGCGGGTATAGCCGGGCCTTGCCCGTGGTACGTATAAAATAAATGTTCTCAAAAAGCTTTGAAAATAATTTTGAAACTGAGCGGACGGTAAACAAACTTATTTCATACTAACGTTTTCCGTCATTTTACCATTGTTGCGAGTGGAATTTTGCAAATCCCTGAAACACGTATTCATAAAGTTTTTATGTTGAACATAATTTTAAAGCAAATCGGAAAAAAATAAAACGTCACCAAAAAATACCTTTGAATTTCACGTTTTAAAGAGGATGTGTTGATTCTCCGAAAAACATGAAACACGTCTCAAATGATTTTTCATATAGATTCTTGACAAATGCAAAACATCGTCCACCCAATCTTTGACCTCCATTTCCACCAAGGAGGAATACATTTTTAAGAAATTTGAAATTGAGTTTGAGGCCGATCGGATGGTAAACAAAACAGTTCCGTACAAATGTTATTCGCGATTTTTCCATACTTGCGGGTGGAATTTCAAGAAACCCCATCTTAACGTGCACCTTCATCACATTGAGTAACTACAGTGAAAATTTCCGCTTCCTAGCTCTTACGGTTTGGGCTGTGCGTTGATCACTAATCAGTCAGTCAGTCAATCAGTCAGTCAGTCAGGACAAATAGTTATATATATATGTATGTATGTATGTGCTCCAAGATTTTTATATATTTTTTTGCGCTTTAATCCCGCTTTTTATTTCTAAATTTGGCCTTTTTTGTGCTTTATTTAAAAAGCTGTATAATTGTGCAAAGTGTTATTCTGATGTCGCAGCGTAAGTCTGTTAATAATTGCATTTATTGAACGCGGCGTCAGTTCTGAATTGTTGTTATTGCCTGTTTTGATTCTTTTGCTTTGGTGCTCCCCTGTGCATACACTTGTTCGTGCGTGTGTTCGCTGCCGCATATTTCTGCTTGTGCACCGCGCTCTCGCAAATTTTTGCTATTGCTTTTCGCTCCAAACAATTTGTTTGTGTACGATAATTGTTTTTGAGTGTTTACTTGCTCTATTCTTGTGCACCGTTTTCGTTTTGCTCTGCGCTCTCGCAACTTGCTTACTTGTAATAATTATGTCGTGCTGTAAGAAACCTTGCACGTTCAAGCAGGCTGATGATTCTGCACAGCCGCAATTTGCTAATTGCTGGCTGTGTGAGAATATGATGCATGCTAAATGTGCAGGTCTCACTGGGCGTGATTGCGACAAGATCGCTGCAGTTGCCAAGAAGGGCTGCGGTGGCTTGCGTTGGTCGTGCCCAGATTGCATCGACAAGCAAATTGATTTCTTTTTAGAATGTATACTTCTGTGAGAAATCAATTCTTAAAATTAAATAATGTGGCTAAGCAACTGTCGAGTAAATTTTACTCGAGTTTTGAGTTGCTTGCCAATTATACATTTGAGTCTCCAACCAATCGTCGGTTGGAGCCTCAACTTTTGCAATTGCCGTCTACATCTGTTCAGACACCTACTCCTTTCTTGTCCCTACCTAGCAACATGGATTTATCTCCAATGTTGTCTTTATCGCCTTCCCCAAGCGACTGCCCAATTACCCCCGTTTCATCCCCTATAGTAGTTCCAGTAGATCCCGTACCTGATACCGTCCCAGTTATCCAAACTGCCTCAGCCCCGTCAGCTCCTGGCCGCAAAGGTAGACCTGCGCGTAATCTTGCCCAGATTGTTAAACACAATCATGGTGCCTCTTTAGCTCCTCCATCTCCTGTACTACCTGCAGCCCCATCAGCACCTACTTTAACGGTTGTTGCCCCCCGTAGGCAAGTTTTTGTGTCTCGACTTTCATCGGACACCACTTCTGAGTCATTGGCAGCCTATATTGCTAGCAAATCTTCTGCTAGCGTGTCAATAACCAAATTTAATTTCTCCACCCCTAGTGAAATATCATCATTCAAAATAAATGTTTCACATGATATGTTCCCGATCATTTGTGATCCCAAATTTTGGCCTCCACACATGATTGTTCACGAGTTCAAGCCAAAAAAGCGTAACCAGCCTGTCACCCTTCCAGTCCCTTCAATACAGGGTACCATTTCTGCCATAAAAAACTAACTTCATCTTCTGACCAAATCTGAATTCATTATCAGAGTGTTAGAGGTCTTATTTCAAAGCTTAAAAATCTTTTCATGGCCAGTACTTCCTTCGACTCGGATATAATAGCATTTTCCGAAACATGGTTAAATTCAACCATATCCGATTTTGAGGTATTTTCGAATAGTTTTATTTTGCATAGAAATGATCGGCCGACTCGAGGTGGTAAGGTGTTAATTGCCGTTAAAGCCACTCTCCAGACAGAACTTTTCTGTTTTAGTACGCCTACTGACGCTGAAATTATCTCAGTCAAGGTGTCTTTTCCTACACGGAATATCTATATTACATGCTCTTATGTTCCTCCTTCTTCTGATATTCAAGTTTATATGAATCATATTACTTGTATTAAAGATGTTTCTTCACACGTGCGTGATAATGGTGATTTTAATTTGCCGAACATCTCTTGGTCATTATTCACTGCCGAAAATTATCTAGTGCCCTTAGCACAGCATGATTTTATAGACTGCATGCTTGATCTTTCGTTGTTTCAAATCAATTCAATTTCTAATCATTTGAATAGAACACTTTACCTTGTATTTGTTAACGACTACTTTATTTCTAATGTGTCTAGGTACCCTCCTTTATCTCTTCCTGAGGATGTATATCATCCTACTTTAGAGATTACAATGTTCAATTGTAATCGTCTCATTTCGTGCTCATCAGCCAATAAGCCCGGCCTCTGCTTTCGCAAAGGAAATTATTCATTGCTGAATCAGCTTATTTATGCAACCGATTGGTCTTTCTTATATGACTCGGTTGATATGAATACTGCTATTACTTTTTTTTATAGCACCCTAAACTCCCTCTTAGATATTAGCATTCCCAAGTCAATTCCTTCGACTACTTCTTCAAAACCATCCTGGTTTACTCCCAGTTTGTCACATCTTAAAAACTTAAAATCTAAATATTTTAAAAAGTTTAAAAAGTCTGGTTCGTGTACAGACTTGGCTAAATATTCCATAGCCAAGTCGAACTTCTTTCTTCTGAATTCTCAATGCTATGAGAATTATCTAACTCGTTGTAAAAGGCAATTTGCCCAAAATCCGAGACAGTTTTACAATTTTGTAAACTTGAAGCGTAAATCTTCAAGTTTGCCAACTTCTTTTCTTTCGGGATGGATAAAGCTAGTAATGACTCTGATTCTGCTAACCTCTTTGCTAATTTTTTCCAATCGACTTACTCCTCAGTCTGTCCTAATAATAATTCTTATCCTTATAGTATTTCTTCCTCTAGTTCTATACCTCCTCCTATTATTTCACACTCCTCTCTCCTTTTAGCTATAAACTCTTTAAAATTTTCTTACTCTCCTGGGCCTGACAATATTCCTAGTTGTCTACTCAAAGAGTGTAGTTCTTCCCTTCTTTATCCATTGCAAAAGCTTTTTAATCTATCTCTTGAATCTTCTGTCTTTCCATCTCTTTGGAAAGAATCTTATATCATTCCTCTCCACAAGAAAGGTGGAAAGTCTGATATACAAAATTACAGGGGCATTGCAAAACTGTCCGCTATTCCTAAATTATTTGGAAAAATAAATATAAACAATCACTTCGAATTTGCAGCATTTCTGCAAATCAGTTGTTTCCCCTGTTCAACATAAATTCGTAAAGAATCGGTCAACTACGACAAATCTGCTTGAATTTACTTCCTTGGTAAATGATGCTTTCCTTTCGAAAATGCAAACTGATGTCATTTACACTGACTTCAGTAAGGCGTTTGACTCTGTGCACCACGATATTTTACTTCTTAAACTTGACCGAATAGGTTTCCCTCCGTCTCTTTTGCTTTGGATTAATTCTTATTTAAAAGGTAGGACCCAAAGAGTAATGCTGAGGCAGACTACCTCTAAACAGGTTCACGTTACTTCTGGTGTTCCTCAAGGTAGTCATCTTGGACCTTTACTCTTTACTCTTTTTATAAATGATCTCCCCTCTGTTATATCACATGCCCGTGTACCCTACATCATTCTCGTCTACAAGACGATTTGAACGCTATGCAACTTTGGTGTTCGGCCAATCAATTGAATCTGAATTGTTCAAAATGCATGTTTATGACATTTTATCGTACTACACCTTATCTTGTAAGTTATACAATCGACAATACTACATTGCAACGTACAGTTAAGGATCTAGGCGTTCTTTTTGATTCTAAACTCTGTTTCAATCTTCACATAGATACCATCGTTAATGAGGCAAAAGGTGTACTTGGATTCATTAAACGATGGGGTAAAGAGTTTAACGATCCTTTTATAACGAAACTTCTGTACATCTCTCATGTTCGCCCTATCCTTGAATACTGCTCTTGCATATGGTCTCCGCAGTATAACAATAGCCAGGATCGTATTGAATCTGTTCAGTTAAATTTCTGCTTTTTGCCTTACGAAGTTTAAATTGGGACCCTAAAATTCGGTTGCCATCTTACTCCAGCTGGCTTCTTCTTCTTAATCTTCCGTCATTTATCAACCGTAGGACAATTCTTGGTGTTGTCCTTCTACATAAGTTGATTATTGGCGATATAGATTCTCCTTTTCTGCTAGGGTGTCTTCAATTCTCTGTTCCGTCTAGACCAACCAGAAATTACCGCCCCTTATTCCTATCTACGTGCACAACAGACTACGCTATGCACAATCCTTTTCGCGTGCTATGTAAAAATTATAATAGTTTGCATCACGTTTTCTCTATAGAACTTTCTCTACCCCTAATAAAATCGTTGCTTTCAGGATACCTTCGGGAAGTCACTGACCATTCCCAGCTATGAGCAATGGCATAGCTTGCCGGACAGGCTGTAAATTTTCCCCCACCGGGTCGGTGATTTCCCATTACTTTTCTCTTTGTCCTATCTACTTAACACTCTATACATCTAGCTTAAATTTCTTTACTTTATTAACAATCTTCTTACTTTCTTTTTTCTTATTTATTGTATTTTATTAATTAATATAGCAAACTAAGATTATCTTTAATTCTACTTAAGAACACTTTTTTCCTACTTACTCCCTTCTGCTTAGATGTAGGCTCTAATAGCGTCACTGACAAATTTAGCTGTTAAAAGGGGCATAGCTGGCCGGACTGGCAACTAAAACACCTCCAACGGTCGGTGATGCTATTTAGAGAACTGTGTTATCTAACTAGGATTTTAGCATTTAATTCCATTATGTATTGTATGTATAATGAGGAAGACACTCGTTTTGTCGACCAATCATAAATAAATAAATAAATAAAATAAATAAATATATGTATACCCACAATACAAAAAATGGTATGTGTGCAAGATGTTTATATATATAAGAAAGTAAATAAGTAAGAATTAGATTGCTTAAAATTACACTTAGCCTACCTAATGGCAGACTTTTGGTGCCTTTCCCTCACTGTCTCACTCTTAAGTGAGTACATATAGGTATTTGAGGTAAGCACATATAAGAGTTTAATTTACAAAAAAAACTAAACTAAGTCATTGCCAAAAAAATCGGCTCTCTTTCAAGGAGCACTTATTCGGGCGAACGAAGGACGTAAGGGAACGGACTCGCTCGGTACTATGGGCCCGGTTTTGGTGGCTCTTCTTGGCGGGGGCCGCTTCGTCGTCGTTGGAGCCCCGTCTATGGTGGCTCGTCTCGCCGTCGGGATGGATGCGCCGCTGAGCCGAAGCCTGTTCTGGCGCTTACTGTTGGCCTCTCTGGACCGAGAATATCTGGGGTGGCCTGGCAGGTGTCCTCCCCCACGCCGGTTCTCGCTGTGTTCTTCAAAGTGTTCAATCACAACTGTGTGTATGTGTGGGTGTTTCAATGCCTTGGGTATTATTTGTAACCTGGAATTTGTTGTAATAAGTTGCGCTTGATAAAGTCCGCTTTGTAATTTAGCACACGCGTTGGCTTCATTGGTTAGAATTTTTCCATCATATTCTAGCACGGGCCGACATACAAGAAAAAAATATTTAACTTGCATAGGGCTTGAGCACGGCACGCCCGCCGACGACCGTTGACAAAGTCGAACTACCAGGCTGTACATTGGGCAGCAATGTGCCGAAATTCGGCACACGCATACATTTAAATATGGCCACCATTGCTGCCCATCTGCATAGCTGCATTTTTTTTGAGTCAACGGCCCAAATGAAGGCCAAGGGCATATCCAAGGGCATGCGATCCACTCTCCCTATAATCTCTTTGGGAGAGATTCGGGCAGCCAATAGCAATCGCCCCTTCTGGCGCCGTGGATCGCAAGCCCGGCGTTGCCACTCTTCAATAAATTGGGCGCCGCTGTGTTCCTGGGTTCACCCTGATACTCTGCCCCTATGACAAAAGATATCGTCGTGGCTGATAATAAAGAACGTACCCAACTAGGCAAACTATCGATGCTGCCGATAACGTCAAATGCAACAAGTGGAAGCTTATTTTTAACATTTAAGCTCCGCACCATGGAACCAAATTGGACAGAATCGTTGCTTCCAACAATTTGTTTTTTATTTGATAGAAAATGGAGGATGTTTGTCTTAAATGTGAAGCCAAAAACTTGGACTGGGAGCGGGAGGAAAATTATAGCAATACACATATAAATGCTTCCGGGGTGGTAGCTATTGCTCATAATTTTTTATCAGGATTCCATTTCCGGCGGAATTAAATTTTTTGCGTATTTTATTAGATAGAAGCAATTAAAAGTTGCCGATAACGCGGTGGCAGCACGATTGTCGAGTGTCGTGCAGCAACAACACTAATTGACGATGAATTCTCGATAGTTTTGAACTAACGTCAATGCTTCAAGATGAGCGAATGAGAGCTGCTAACTATCGATGACGAATCATTATAAATATCGAATTTATGATTTTGCGCAGGCTATTGTGTATTTAAAGTTTATGGAACTAAAATGCAAAAAATACTATTTGCATTTGCAATATTTTGATTTCAATAATTAAATATAAATAAATGTAATTTTAAAAATAACTTGAATATTTTGTAATTAATATATGCCATTAAATGTAGTTATATAATAAATTTCAAATTGATACGTTAGTTTTTACATTATCAACGTAATCATTTTAGTGTATTTATGCTCCTAAATATAATTTGAAATATAATTTGTACAATATGTATAAATTGACTAGTATTTATCATTCGGCTTTAAACAGGCCAGGTTATTTAATTAAAATTTTAAATAACCAATTTTCCCCATTCCCGCGTTTGGAATATGAGTATCTTCCCCAACTCCAATGAAGCTGTTGTTTTAAAATATATTATAAATAAACATTTTAAAATGAGTTTAAATTCAATTGGGCGGTAAGCAACTTAACACCACACATCCGTAAAGTTATGTATTTTTCTACCCTGAACACATTAAAAATGTTACTGCATGTATAAGTTAAGATATATGGTCAGCATCAACAGCCGAGCCAATCTAGCCATGTCCTTCTGTCTGCCAGTCCGTCCGTCCGTCCGTCCATATGTATGAACGCAAGGATCTCAGAACCTATAAGAGCTAGAGACTTGAAACTTTAGCTGTAGATCCTCCTAGTGCCTGCGCAGATCAAGTTTGTTTCAGATTTTCGATAACTTGCCCGTTTCCAAGTAGTCGATAAAAAATAAACTTGGCATGTAGCTTCTAGAATAGTATATAAGTTAACACATAAGAATTGCACTTCATATTTATGTCATAAGAATACACTTTTGTTTATAAGAACGCAAGAATGTTGCAGTGCACTTTGCTTACATTGCGACATTCTGCTGACGCATGAGTTCAGTGCCCGGCCACTACGGCCAGCAGCGGTAACCTGATACTTGCCTATGTCGCAAGCGACAGTGTTGGCGTATGCTGATTCTCAATTCTAGTTTAGTTCGTATCTGACTTTCAATAAATATACTTGGTCCGTCCTTGCCGTTATAACATACCTTCTTACTATTGATACAATCACTGAGCCACAAGGCCAGGCCTGAATTTAAATCAAACTGCTGTATACAGCAAAAGTGTACTGTGAATACATCAAGCCATTCTAAATAAAACAAAACCACAAATAAATATTTACATATGTGCTTCCTACTTAAGTGATCCATGTCAATTAGTGCATTTCGCGGCAACATCAATTTCGTTGTGAAATAGTAGCGCATATGAGCTGGTTAGAAGCGATTAAAAATATTAAAGCAGAGTGCGACAGTGAAACAGAGTGGGATCCAGAGGAAAGCGACTATCAAGTGAACATAGACTTTAGTGATGAATGTAAATCAAGTACAAGAGCTAGTGCAGAACGCTGTTAGCCAAGCGTTGGCGCAGCAGGAACAGAGACTCCAGGCACAGTTTAGTGAGATGAGCGCAAGAGTTAGCAATTTGTGCATTCAAGCGCCACAAGTGGAAGTTTATCAGAGTATTTTGGTGAACTCAGAAATCAGATACGATATTCCTCTCGATATAATCAAATCAGTTCCCGAGTTTAGTGGGGTATCTGACGAATATGTAGCATGGATGCAATCGGACGTAGACGCGTACGAGCTGTTCAAACCATTTAATGGCAGCTGCACGCATTACCAAGCGGTAACAATCATCAGAAATAAAATCAGGGGCGCAGCTAGGGCAGGTGTCTCACAATACAGTCCTTAATTTCGACGCCATCATAGCCAGGCTAGATTGCTCATATGCAGATAAAACTTCGCTACGCCTTTTGAGGCAAAACCTCGTAATGGTTAGGCAAGGTGAATTAAACCTCTTGGATTATTATGATGAGGTCGAAAGGAAGTTGACCCTAGTTACAAACAAAATCGTAATGTCACACGAGGCAGAGTACGCTACATTGCTCAACTGTGAAGTCAGAGCAGATGCACTCCTTGTCTTTATTTCTGGACTAAAAAAGTGCCTTAAGGCCATTGTTCTTCCGGCACAGCCGAAAGACTTAGCGTCTGCATTGGCACTAGCCAGAGAAGCAGAGTCGAGCATAGACCGCTGTATGTTTTTGGTATCCTACGCCAAAGCCATGGCAGAGAGAGAACAGGCGAGGGAAGATAATAGAAATCGACCTCACGCGAAACAAGGCAAAAACAATAGAGATGATCGTGGCGGTGAGAGGAACCCTCATTTCGTTAAAAGGCAGCAGGGCAATAACAGCCCCCAAGATAAGAACAAACAAGTAAGAGGTTCTAGTCGGGAGCTCCCGACTAGGGGATACCCTGAACCCTCATATTCCAACACCAAATGCAGCGCGCGCTTATAGATAGAGAGTAGCGGGGAGGTGGCGATAGGTATAAAATGAAAGATAATCGATATATATATTCTTTTCTAGAAGCTACATGTCAAGTTTGGTGACTCTAGCTCTTATTATTTACCAAAATTGCTTAAAAATCGGGATTTCGATATACATTTTTATCGATTACTTGGAAACGGGGCAAGTTATCGTTTATCGGAAACAAACTCGATCTGCGCAGGCACTAGGAGCACCTACATCTAAAATTTCTCTAGCTCTTATAGGTTCTGAGATCCTTGCGTTCATACATACGGACGGACGGATGGACGGACGGACAGACAGACGGACATGGCTAGATCGACTCGGCTATTAATGCTGATCAAGAATATATATACTTTATGGGGTCGGAGATGCTTCCTTCTGCCTGTTACATACATTTGGATTTTGCACAAAAACATAATACCCCTTTTACCCATTTTTAATGGGTTCAGGGTATAAAACGAAAACCAAGGGCAAGCCCCAGAGCCAATAGTAGTTGACTCATCTTCTAAAAAAGGCCAAACACGTCAGATAGGGTAATAGGACCAAGGCGGCAGCGACTGAACAACGCTGTTCAGAGCTCCCCAGATTCGCAAGAGACAGAATATCAAAGGTCGGCGGAGGCCGCTGCAATTGAAATCGAAGGCGACAGCGAGTCATGCAACAATGACTCATTGCATTTTTTAGGGAACGCTCCCGGCTGCCATACATCAAGCGACAGCTGGGTGGGAAAAATATAAGAATATTAATTAATGCAGGAGCGGCAAAGAATTACATTAAGCCCGTAAAGGAGCTAAAAGAAGTTATTCCTGTCGAAAGCCCTTTCACCGTAACCTCGATACACGCTTCGAGCAAGGTAACCAGTAAGTGTCTTATGAAAATTGTTGGCCAAGTCTCCCCATTCTTCGTGCTAGACACCCTCAACTCATTTGATGCCATTATAGGATTCGACTTGTTAACACAAGCACAAGTAGCGTTGAACTTACGTAACAACACTATTAATAACAAAAACAAATCCGAGCAGTTGCAGTATCATTACTGTGACAGTGTAAACTTCACAGATGTGGATGACATAACAGTGCCTGCATCCGTCAAAAAGGAAATCAGAAGCATGATTTTGAAAAGAATAAAAGTGTTTTCAGCCTCTAACGAGGCGTTGCCATTCAATACCCCAGTTATTGCTACAATCCGCACTGTAGACAACAAGCCAGTCTACACAAAATTATACTCTTACCCAATGGGAGTTTCAGATTTCGTAAATAACAAAATCAAGCAGTTACTTAAAGATGGCATCATTAGACCATCAAAGTCCCCATACAACAGTCCAGCATGGCTTGTTGACAAAAAAGGCCTTGACAGCAATGGCAACAAAAATAAACAATTAATGATCGACTTTAGGAAGCTAAACGAGCGATCTATAGCCGATCGATACCCAATGCCGAATATTCCAATGATTCTAGCGAATCTAGGAAAATACATACTATTTTACGACTCTAGATTTGAAATCGGGGTATCACCAAATTTATCTAGCGGAACAAGACCGCGAGAAAACGTCAAACGCAGTGAACTGCGGCAAATATGAGTTTTGCCGTCTGCCTTTTGGCTTGAAAACGCAGGAAGCATTTTTCAAAGAGCCATCGATGACATCCTGAGGCATCACATAGGAAAAATATGTTACGATTATGTGGATGACGTAATAATCTTTTCTAAAAACGTAACTGACCATGTGCTACATATTGACACAATTTTAAAATGCTTGGCCGATGCCAACATGAGAGTAGCACAGGAGAAAACCAAGTTCTTTGAAGAGAGCGTGGAATTCTTAGGCTTTGTGGTGACCCAAAACGGGGCAAAAACTGACCCTGAAAAGGTCAGGGCGATACAAGAGTATACTGAGCCGAAAAATCTGTTCAGCCTGCGATCATTCCTGGGGCTAGCTAGTTGCTACAGGGGGTTTATTAAAGACTTCGCAGCAATAGCAAGGCCTTCTTACCAATATTCTCAAAGGGGAAAATGGCTCGGTGAGCAAGCATATGTCCAAACAGGTCACGATTGAATTTGACGAAACTCAACGTAATGCTTTCGAAAGACTGAGGAATATCCTGGCACCAGAAGATGTCATACTTATGTACCCAGACTTCAAGCAGCCCTTTGACCTAACTACTGACGCCTCAATGGATGGCATCGGTGCAGTCCTATCCCAAGGGGGCAGACCTATTTCCATGATTTCACGCACGCTATAGCAAAGCGAGACACACTACGCCACGAATGAGCGAGAATTGCTAGCTATTGTCTGGGCTTGAGGTAAACTACAAAATTACCTCTATAGGACAAGAGAAATAAATATTTTCTTTTACTTTTGCTGTATCAGATAGAAACACGAATGCAAAAATCAAACGATGGAAGGCATTCATCGATGAACACAACGCAAAAGTGTTCTACAAACCAGGCAAAGAAAATTACGTGGCGGATGCCCTGTCTCGTCAAAATGTAAACGTCTTACAAAACGATATACAGTCAGTCGCTGCAACGATTCCCAGCGAAATGTCATTGACCTACACGATCAAAACGACTGAAAAGCCTTTAAACTGTTTCAAAAATCAAATTGTTTTTGAAGAATCGAAATTTCCATTGAACCGAGTTATTATACTCTTTGGCCAAAAAATACGCCACCTTATAAACTTCACAGACAAAAACACCCTATTCGAAACAATCAGGCCACTCATCAACACAGACACGGTAAACGCAATACACTGCGATCTACCAGCACTAGCCAGTATACAACATGATTTGGTGCTAAATTTTCCGGTAACCAAATTCTGACACTGCAAAAATATAGTGGTCGACATTACAGATAAAACAGATAAAATTACAGATAAAAATTAACAAATCGAAATTGTCACCACCGAACATAACCGCACGCACAGAGCCGCCCAGGAAAATACTAAACAAATCCTTCGCGATTATTATTTTCCACAAATGACGAAGTTGGCCAACGAAGAAGTAACAAATTGCAAATTATGCACTAAGGCAAAGTACGATAGGCATCCCAAGAAACAAATACTTGGTGAGACACCAATTCCATCATACGCTGGAGAAAAACTCCACAATGATATGTTTTCAACTGACAAAAAAATAATTCTTACTTGCATTGACAAATTCTCGAAATTCACCGTAGTACAGCCACTGGCATCTCGCACAATAATCGATGTAAAACCGCCCATCATCCAGCTGTTGAATTTATTTCCACAGACCAAGACAATTTATTGCGATAACGAAGCTTCTTTTAATTCAGAAACTATCAGGGCGCTGTTAAAAAACGGGTACGACGTCGACTTTGTGAACGCGCCACCACTACACAGTTGCTCAAATGGCCAAGTCGAACATTTTCACAGCACACTCGCAGACATAGCGAGAGCATTTAGCCTAATAAAAATGTCTGACGATACACTCGAATTGATACTAAGGGCAACAATCGTTTACAACCGATCCATACATTCGGTCACAGACCAAACACCCATCGACATAATAGACGCAGAGTCTAACGAACTTAGGCAGGCCATTAAAAATAAAATTGCAAAGGCCCAGTACGATAGCATCGAAAGATCCAATTCGAATAGACAAAACAGAGTATTTGAGGTAGGCGAAAAAGTTTTCGTAAGAAATATATATAAATAGATTAGGAAATAAGATAACACCGCTTTGCACAGAAGAAACAATTCAAGCAGACCTGGAAACGTCTGTTCTTATTGGAAAGAGGGTGGTCCATAAGGACAACCTCACATGATTGTTGCTCTCAAGTAAAAATCACACTAGTTAAAATAGCATTTTAAGAGTTTAAGCACAACAATTTCCATTCTCTGCTTCTTTTATTTGTACAAGATTGGACTTGCAATCCTACTAGTGTTAGGAGTAATACATGGTCGGATTATAGACTACTCCCACTCCAACTATATCCCGGTAATCGACGGAAAGGTACTGGTATGGGAGCAACGTGATTTTCTGAAGCACTCAAGCAATTTAACAGACCTCGCTAGCAAAGCAGATGAAACAGTTAAATTAACCAAATTATTCCCTCAGTCGCACATGCGAAAACTGCTAGACGTGGATACAGAGCATATCAGAAATCTATTGTCCGTAGTAAAAGTGCCCCACAGAATGGCAAGAAGCTTTGATTTCTTAGGTTCAGCACTGAAGGTGATAGCAGGCACGCCAGACGCCTCTGATTTCGAAAAAGTAAGGTGGCCGAGTCAAATTTAATTGATGCAAACAATAGGCAGGTAATCATTAATACACAAACACAGGAACAAATTAATAAACTCACGGACACGGTGAACGAAATAATTAAATCTAGAAGAAATGAATTGGTTGACACACCGCATTTATATGAAACACTACAAGAAATAGAATACTAATAAATCAAGTATGGAACCTGATACTCACAATTACACTAGCCAAAGCGGGTATAATGAATCCCACAATATTTGACCACGATGATTTGAAATCTCTATATATATAACTGACTGACTGACTGACTGACTGATTGGTGATCAACGCACAGCCCAAACCGTAAGAGCTAGGAATCGGACATTTTCACTGTAGTTACACTATGTGATGAAGGTGCACGTTAAGACGGGGTTTCAGGAAATTCCACCCGCAAGTATGGAAAAATCGCGAAAAACGATTGTATGTAACTTTTTGTTTACCATCCGATCGGCCTCAAACTCAATTTCAATTTTTTTTGCTCAAATTCATTGGAGGGGTTTTTCGCACTTTTTGGGAAATCCATCCCTCTTTGGTATAAATGGGGGTCAAAGATTCATTTCCAATCTATATGAAAAATCATTTAATTTTAAGATTTTTTTGGTGCAGTTTTAAGTTGTGTCCGATTTGCTTCAAACTTATTTTCAGAGCTCTACATAAGAACTTAATAAATACAAGTTTCAGCGATGTTGGATGTTGGGTCAAGCTGCAAGAAAATCACCATCTTCCCGGTGGCACACCAACACGTCACACTACAGCTACAAGATGATACCATAGCTGAATGCGACGATGAATGCGTAACGACGACCTACGCCGCCGTCTTTAAATTTTCAGCGCAAGCCACCTGCGCACGAGCACTGAACGCCGGCAGCACAGCCATTTGCCGCACGCAGCCAAGCCACCTAAAGCCCATCACACAAGTCGATGACGGTATTATCATTATCAACGAGAGTGCTGCCAAGGTCAGCACAGACGATGGTCCAGAGATTACTACAAAAGGGACACACCTCGTCACCTTCCTCTCTTCGGCCACAATCAAAGGCACAGAATATGTAAACCAGCGCGAGATGTTAACCAGATCGCCAGTCGTGGCAGGGTCGCCTCTACTTAGCATCATCAGCCACGATACAGTGCTAAGCATGCCCCAACTGCAGAGGATGAACCACCACAATCTGCGCGTCATCCAAAGTTTCGAGGACGAATTGAAGGCATCATCCTCAGTGTCGTTGGCATTGGCTCTATCATCGCTTAGCAAATTGTAAAGTGAAGGCTAGCATCGAAGGAAGTACAGAAGGCCATTAATAGCTATAAAATAACCGAGGACGGTCAAAAGCTTGATGGGGGAGTAGTTAACACATAAGAATATCACTTCATATTTATGTCATAAGAATACACTTTTTATATAATAACGCAAGAATGTTGCAGTGCACTTTGCTTACATTGCGACATTCTGCTGACGCATGAGTTCAGTGCCCGGCCACTACGGCCAGCAGCGGTAACCTGATACTTGCCTATGTCGCAAGCGACAGTGTTGGCGTATGCTGATTCTCAATTCTAGTTTAGTTCGTATCTGACTTTCAATAAATATACTTGGTCCGGCCTTGCCGTTATAACATACCTTCTTATTATTGAAACAATCACTGAGCCACAAGGTCAGTGATAAGAGAGCGAAGTGAAGCTCCCAACGTAATCAACATAAGAAGACTAGTTACAATCTCCTCGCATATTGACTGCGAGATACCCTGGACAGCGACCGACTGCGCTGGACCACATACAAGCTAACACGCATTGTTAGGCATCCTCCAACGGCACGGGACAGCAACTCCTAATTTATATATATCATGTCTCTTTGTTTTTATAGCTATCACCACCTCCCCGCTACTACCTCATAGATATAATTCAAATAATAAACCAATTTACACTGCCCATCAATTTAAATTCATTTGAATTTTTGAGTATACACAAGTATTCTATAGCTCATTAAGATGTAGAAAATTTCATCAAGATCGGTTAAGATACACAAAGAAACGATCAAAAATTTAAGCTTCACGAGAAAACTTAAGCTGAACCAACACAATAAAAGAAAACGAATCATTGCGCCATGAAAAAAATAAGAGAATTTAAAAAAATATATATATATTAAAATATACCCCAGAGCCGAGATCCACGCCGAGGTCGCCAGACTGGCTGACCACATCTTCCTACCCCGGGAAAGCAGGCGTTTCTTAAACGCGGCCAAATTTTCTACTAGGCGGAAGTAGGACAAGGAAACAGCAAGGGGCAAGACTGGCGAGGAAACACTGGCGAGTGAGTAGTGGGATTATTTAAGGGTTTTAAATGCATACCCGAGTCATGCACGTAGGCCTACATATAATTATAAACCATTCCTTCCTATCGCCCCTACCACCCCAGAAAGCTTTTTAGGCAGGGTAAGATATTTTTAAACGATGAACTTTTGATTTAGTACTTAACTTCGATATGTATCCACGCGTGTATATATATGTGGGCCAATCGCTCAATTAATTAAAGCATACAATTTTCCTCAAATGAGGCGTACAGGGACACTAGGTGATGTAGGTCAACAAGTGGCCAATATGAGGGAGACGACATCAGGTGGTCGTCTCAGGTAGGGAGGGTACGCCTGGGTCCGGAACCGGGACCCGATCTGGAAGGTTCGAGTGAATTAATAGTGTCTTTTGTTATATTTATATAAGAATCTCAACTACGTTGCTTCCATTTATTTGTAGTTCCAGCTGTTTATGTTGTTCCTTTATTAGTAGTTCCAGCTGTTTGATGCTGTTCAATTTTGTGTTTTGTTTTGCTGTAGTGTTGTGTAGATCCGTTCGCTACAGATGTCAAAGGTAGCTCGTTGATATCGCTTGTGCAGACTGCGAGCCAGGGATGGGACTACCCCTAGAGAACCGATGAGCTAGCCGGCGCGGCTCAAAAGGAAAAAGCAGTTCCGTAACAATATGGCACCGAAGCTGAGGAAGCACACAGCTTCATTGAAGTCTGTACGGAGCTCATAACATTAATGAAAATATCAATGCGAGTGCATAGTAAAGTTTCCCCCGCAAAAGTGCCGGCACTCGTTCAGGCGAGCCGTGCGCTTGTCTCGTTTTCTTAACTTCGCCGCGAGCTTTCGCAACTTCGCCTCGCAACTTTCGTTTTTCACCTCCGAATTAAAGTTGCGCTCTCGAAGACGGTGTTGAGCAACTGTAACGGCCGGCGGCTAAATTCAAACTGGGCTCCTTGCCCTTAACTAGCTTCAATACATCGGCACCTTGCCTTAACTGTTCTTCTTACTAATACAATGCTTATATACAGATCGTCTTTTCTCTATTCTGTTGCCGAGCAGGTGCTCCCCTTTCATGACCTGGAAGGCCTTTCTTCGGCTCCGTGCTCGTATCCTTTTCCATTGGTTGCCTAGCAGGCACTCCCAATTCTTGACGCGTGAGGCCTTCTTGCCCAGGCATTGCGACCGGTGCCGTCACCGTCTCTAAGAACAGTTCTGCCGCAGCGCATTGTGCTGCCCATTGCACCCAAGAAATCCATTCCCAGGATGTCGTGGTCTAACATCGAGGGCATGATGAGCATCTACATGCTGATCGCCTTCCCCGCTAGGCCAACGTCTAACCACAATGCCTTCCCTACTTCCAGCGTGGACCCATCTGCCAGACGAATGAGCGTCTGAACGTCCTCCACTTTTCCCCGAACACTCCCTGGCGCACCTACGACTTGCTAACCGCGGATCATATCTGGTTCCGGCCTCTTGGCTCATGATCTGATGGGCAACTTCCGCAGGGGCTACTGCTGGCAGGACGGAGACTCTTCCATTCATAATGGTCCCTCCGGTCCCGCTGGGAGTAGACCGGATTGGGTTGAGGTATCCCCCCGTGAGCTGTACCGACCTCGCCCACTCTGCGCTACTCGAACTCATGGCCACTTGACTCGATTTTTGGCACTCACCTGCCTCCATTTTAAGTATTTCTTACTTGCTTCTGCCCTTCTTTGTAGCCAGTGTCGTCTTCCCTCTTTTCTGCACCAGTGGTTCCGTTGATTTATTTATTTATTTTATTTTATTCATTTTGTCATTGTCTTTATCACTCCCCAAAAAAATAAAATAAAAATAATCTTAAACCACACCGCTGTAACAGTTTTGTAAATAACTGGCAGTCACCTCACAGTTGCTCATATATTGTTTTCACTTTTACTTTACTTTACACTTTATCCACCCTTTTTCTTATTGTTCCGTTCTTTACTTCGTTTTCTCTTCTTTATTTTTCTTTTGACCACTCCACAGAAAAAAATAAAACAAGCAAAAATGTACTTGATGTTCTTTTAAATTTTAGCCGTACTTCATTTGACTCGTACTTGTCTGTTCTTATTGTTCACTCCGTTTTATTGATTGTTATTGCTTTCGCCGACTGTACCCGCGATTTTAGCTTTTCACCGCGCGTGAACTAAATTCATCCCTATATGCAACTTTCCGTTTTGTTTTGATTTTAATAAAGCACCGGCGTTTTAATATTTATATTTAAAATATTTCCATCATTCTGTTTGCCTTCTCGGTTTTTTTTTTTTTATTCTATTGTGAGAGCATGCTTGTGGCCTGTGCATTTTATCATTGAAATATTGTTACTTTTTAATTTGTGTTTTTGTGCATTTTTGTTTGTGCGCTTGCGCTATTAACTCTGTGTGTAAGCTTCTTGTTGTTGTTTGTTGTTTATGTTTAACTGCACATTGCCTCTCTTGGTGTGCAAGAATTCGTGAGCAAGCAAGCAATCTATAAATAGACTACTCTCACACTCTCGCGCTCTCTCACCTTTTGTCAACTTGCGCTTTGATCTTTTTCTTCTTTCTGCCACTTGTTGGTGTTGTATACGCTATTAATCTAAACTGCTCTCTTTTTACATTTGGCTGCGTTTTTACAGTAGAGACCCATGATAATGGACCATAAAACTGTCTGCTTTAAAAAAACTTGCCAAATGCAAATTACGGCAAGTCAATCCAACATACCTTGTTGGCTGTGTGATAATGTCATGCATTCTAAATGTGCGGGTTACACTGGCCTAGTGGGTGATGCTCTTGCGAAACGAAATGGTTTGCACTATAGTTGCGACTGGTGCAGAGAGATTGATGGTGAAATTCAGGCGTTTATGCGTCAGACCAGGAGTGGCTTTAGGGATCTGATTGTTGGCTTTCGTTAACAAAACAATCAGCTCACAGCACTGGATACCCAATTTAATAGCCTAGAACTGTTGGATGAGTCTCCTGGACCTCAAAAGGCCACTCCTTGTGATTTGCCATTGCCTAATACGCTTCAGCCTCCGACTGCAACTCAGCAGCCTACTACACCGATTACACAGCAGCTCATCTCGTTTTTTACTCCGGTAGCTGTGAGGTCTGCAGTGGACACTAATTCTTTTCCGAATTGTGTGTCATCGGCACGAAAAAAACCAGTCGAATTATCCGCGTCGTCCGCCGTACAAGTTCCAAAAGGGCGACAGCGAAAATTAAATTTACAACAGCCGCTAGAAGGCTCGTCGTACGGACTACCGGCTGCTTGAGGTAACACAGCTAATAGTATTAACACTGTCATAACTGTGGCACCTACGCCTCTAGTGGATGGTCCACCCTCACCATCTGATGAGAAGATGATGTAAAAGCCTTAGACAAGCAAAAATGCAAGCTCCAGGTATAACGGTAGAGAAATTTAAATTCGCCTATGAAAGGGATATTGCGTCCTATAAAATAAGTGTTTTGCCAGAAATATTTACTAACATTTGTTGTAAAGAGTTTTGGCCGGAACACTTAATAATTAAAAGAATATAAGGCCAAAAAGAAAAATCTGACTCCGATTTAATTACCACCTGTTTCCAGTGGCGCATCGACATAAGTTGCCGCGTCAAAAAACTAAATTCTTCTTTCGAGCTTGCCTAACAGAATGTTAGAGGTTTTCAATCTAAACTCGTTAACCTGTATTTAGACTCTCTCGCTTTTGATTTTCAAGTTATCGCTTTTACTGAGACCTGGCTGAAGCCGAACATCTCAGACTCTTCAATTTTTACCTCCAAATACACCACTTACAGATGTAATCGACGTTCCCGTATCGGTGGAGGAGCACTCATAGCTGTCGAGTCTGCTCTTTCGTCGGAACGCATAGATCTTCCCATCTCAGAGATTGAGCTGATGGCTGTAAGAGCTGTATTTGGAAGTTTTACAAAATCGGGAAATCACTCTGATTTCTCCCTTTATGCAGTTGCCCGATCAAATTTTTCCACTCAAAATTCCATCTGCTAGAAGGATTACCTTCGCCGTTGTCGCCTCCAATTTTCACATAATCCTAACCAATTTTTTTACTTTGTCAATTCAAAACGAAAGACATCGATTTTGCCTTCTTCGGCTAAGTTTGCAGATGAGAGCGCGAATACTGATCCAGGCATAGCCGATCTGTTCGCAAACTTTTTTCAAACTACCTACTCTTCCTCTAATTATAATAAAAATCAGTCTTATCCTTATCAGTTACATAGGTCAAACTGCATCTCAAATCCCATTATTACGGAAAGTTCGCTTCTTAACGACCTTAACTCTATCAAGCAGGTTTACTCACCGGGCCCTGATGATGTTCCCGCTTGTGTGCTTAGGTACTGCGCTGCAGCATTATGTTCTCCTGTTTTAAAACTGTTTGAATTGTTCGTAAAAGCTTCATCTTTTCCGACCATTTGGAAGGAATCATACATTATCCCTCTCCATAAGAAAGGGAGTAAGATCGATGTCGAAAACTATAGAGGTATTTCCAATTTATCCGCCATACGCAAACCATTTGAGAGAATCATAACATGTCATCTGCAACATTTATGTAGTTCTATTTTTTCACCTTTCCAGCATGGGTTCGTGAAGCGTAGATCTACCACCAGTAACCTTCATCAGTTTACTTCGCTTGTAAGTGATGGGCTTAAGAAAAGAATGCAGACTGACGTCATCTATACTTATTTTAAGTAAGGCTTTTCGACTCTATCAATCCCTTCCTTGCTGCTTCATAAGATATGCCCTTTCGGCTTCCCAGTCAGAACTGGATTTCAGAGTAGTGCCGTAATAGATCCCAAAAGGTCATTTTCAGAAAATCGTTTTTACTCTTTACTTTTTTCATCAATGACCTTCCCTCGATACTGTCTCACTCTCGAGTATTAATGTATGCTGATGATGTAAAATTATGCCTTGCATATAAAGATATGGCATCATGATATCTCTTACAAGCTGACATTAATGCGTTTCAGGCTTGGTGTCTAGCCAACCTCTTAAACTTAAACTGCTCCAAATGTAATGTAATGACTTTCTCTAGAAGCCCTCCTCAATTGGTTTTTTACATCCTTGATAGCTTACCGCGTGTTAAGAGTACTTCTAATGAACTTAATGATCTAAGTGTCATCCTGGATCATAAACTCAAATTCGACTCTCGCGATGGTCGAAGGAGTTTGACGATCCGTACACGACAAAAGCTCTTTAGATATCTTTGATACGACCGATTCTTGAGTATGCCTCATGAATCTGCTCACCACAATACGCTATCCATCAAGGCAGAATTGAATCCGTTCAGAAACAATTCAGTTCTTGTTGTTTGCACTTCGTGGCTTAAATTTGGATCCTGGTGTGATCCGTCTTACTCCAGCAGACTTCTGATAATTAACCTTCCTTTTCTGATTAATCGTAGAACCATGCTGTGTGTAATTATTCATAAACGAATTACTGGTGAAATCGACTCTTCTGTGTTGACTAGCCGATTAAATTTCTTTATCCCTACTAGACTAACACGTAATTTTGAACTTATCGCTTCAATTTTGCTCCACTAATTATGCTTTGCATGAACCGTTCAGGGTTCTCTGTGATGACTATAACAAGCATTACAGAGTATCTATTCTAACGATGGTGGCAAACAGTTAATGCATAACCATCCGCATGGCTAAGTGACAACCGCATGTTGCATCAAACGCTGGACGCGGATCAGTTCATTGTTGAATAGGTCACTGAAGCAAGTCGATCGAACACATCTACACGCTGGACGCAACACAAACTGGTTCGAATAGGTCACTGAAGCGTACGGTAAAACTTATAGCGGCGGTCCGACGGTTGTATCAGTAAATCCTTATAACATGTACGTGGACCAGCCAATACAGTGAGCACAAAAACCAACAAGGCAAAGATAATTTATATGCACACAAGCCAATAAAGGCAGCTAACAGGGCAAAAAGGCAGCCAACAAAGAACAAAAATAAAAACAAAAAATTTGTTTATCAAAAAAAATAAAATAAAATAAGGGACAAGTGCGAGTTACATTAAACGCTGGACGCGGATAAGTTCACTGTTGAATAGTCACTTAAGCAAGTCGATCAAATGCATTGACGCAATTCGAACTGGTCTAAATAGGTCACTGAAGAGTACGATAAAACTCATAACCATGTCACACGATTAACGCTGCCAATAATATTAGGACAAACAGAATACAACAAAATTTTTTTCCAACGAAAACAATAAATAAATAAAACAAAATAAACAAAAATAAAAAACAAATTTTCTCAACAAATACAATAAAAAATTTAACAAAAAATAAACACACATACATATCCACTTATCTTTCCAGTTTTGATATACAAACTACCAATTTTACAATGCTACTTAATCTTGTACAACAACCGAAATTTTACAATGCTACTTAATCTTGTAAAACAACCGAAGCATAACTTACTAATATTTTTACAAAAATATATAACAACAAATAATGCTGTCATAACCAATTCCAGATACTTATATATACAACAACAAGGAAGAGAAGTCTACAAAACCATAATATACCCCACACACATATTGAAACTAATAATTCTTATAGCAAACAGATGTAGTAAAAGCCTTTATACAAGCAAAAATGCAAGCTTCAGGTATAACGGTAGAGAAATTTAAATTCGCCTATGAAAGGGATATTGCGTCCTATAAAATAAGTGTTTTGCCAGAAATATTTACCAACATTTGTTGTAAAGAGTTTTGGCCGGAACACTTAATAGTAAAAGAATATAAGGCCAAAAGAAAAATCTGACTCCGATTTTATTACCACCTGTTTCCAGTGGCGCATCGACATAAGTTGCCGCGTCAAAAAACTAAATTCTTCTTTCGAGCTTGCCCACCAGAATGTTAGAGGTTTTTAATCTAAACTCGTTAACCTGTATTTAGACTCTCTCGCTTTTGATTTTCAAGTTATCGCTTTTACTGAGACCTGGCTGAAGCCGAACATCTCAGACTCTTCAATTTTTACCTCCAAATACACCACTTACAGATGTAATCGACGTTCCCGTATCGGTGGAGGAGCACTCATAGCTGTCGAGTCTGCTCTTTCGTCGGAACGCATAGATCTTCCCATCTCAGAGATTGAGCTGATGGCTGTAAGAGCTGTATTTGGAAGTTTTACAAATCGTGAAGTCGAGGTTATATAAAAGTTTATGAAATCGGGAAATCACTCTGATTTCTCCCGTTATGCAGTTGCCCGATCAAATTTTTCCACTCAAAATTCCATCTGCTAGAAGGATTACCTTCGCCGTTGTCGCCTCCAATTTTCACATAATCCTAACCAATTTTTTTACTTTGTCAATTCAAAACGAAAGACATCGATTTTGCCTTCTTCGGCTAAGTTTGCAGATGAGAGCGCGAATACTGATCCAGGCATAGCCGATCTGTTCGCAAACTTTTTTCAAACTACCTACTCTTCCTCTAATTATAATAAAAATCAGTCTTATCCTTATCAGTTACATAGGTCAAACTGCATCTCAAATCCCATTATTACGGAAAGTTCGCTTCTTAACGACCTTAACTCTATCAAGCAGGTTTACTCACCGGGCCCTGATGATGTTCCCGCTTGTGTGCTTAGGTACTGCGCTGCAGCATTATGTTCTCCTGTTTTAAAACTGTTTGAATTGTTCGTAAAAGCTTCATCTTTTCCGACCATTTGGAAGGAATCATACATTATCCCTCTCCATAAGAAAGGGAGTAAGATCGATGTCGAAAACTATAGAGGTATTTCCAATTTATCCGCCATACGCAAACCATTTGAGAGAATCATAACATGTCATCTGCAACATTTATGTAGTTCTATTTTTTCACCTTTCCAGCATGGGTTCGTGAAGCGTAGATCTACCACCAGTAACCTTCATCAGTTTACTTCGCTTGTAAGTGATGGGCTTAAGAAAAGAATGCAGACTGACGTCATCTATACTTATTTTAAGTAAGGCTTTTCGACTCTATCAATCCCTTCCTTGCTGCTTCATAAGATATGCCCTTTCGGCTTCCCAGTCAGAACTGGATTTCAGAGTAGTGCCGTAATAGATCCCAAAAGGTCATTTTCAGAAAATCGTTTTTTAAACGTATTCTGGTGTCTTCCGGTGTTCCTCAAGGTAGTCATCTTGGCCCGCTACTCTTTACTTTTTTCATCAATGACCTTCCCTCGATACTGTCTCACTCTCGAGTATTAATGTATGCTGATGATGTAAAATTATGCCTTGCATATAAAGATATGGCATCATGATATCTCTTACAAGCTGACATTAATGCGTTTCAGGCTTGGTGTCTAGCCAACCTCTTAAACTTAAACTGCTCCAAATGTAATGTAATGACTTTCTCTAGAAGCCCTCCTCAATTGGTTTTTTACATCCTTGATAGCTTACCGCGTGTTAAGAGTACTTCTAATGAACTTAATGATCTAAGTGTCATCCTGGATCATAAACTCAAATTCGACTCTCGCGATGGTCGAAGGAGTTTGACGATCCGTACACGACAAAAGCTCTTTAGATATCTTTGATACGACCGATTCTTGAGTATGCCTCATGAATCTGCTCACCACAATACGCTATCCATCAAGGCAGAATTGAATCCGTTCAGAAACAATTCAGTTCTTGTTGTTTGCCCTTCGTGGCTTAAATTTGGATCCTGGTGTGATCCGTCTTACTCCAGCAGACTTCTGATAATTAACCTTCCTTTTCTGATTAATCGTAGAACCATGCTGTGTGTAATTATTCATAAACGAATTACTGGTGAAATCGACTCTTCTGTGTTGACTAGCCGATTAAATTTCTTTATCCCTACTAGACTAACACGTAATTTTGAACTTATCGCTTCAATTTTGCTCCACTAATTATGCTTTGCATGAACCGTTCAGGGTTCTCTGTGATGACTATAACAAGCATTACAGAGTATCTATTCTAAACTATTTAGCAAGGAGATAGTCTTATTTGTAATTATATTTGTACACAAAGTCGTAGTTTGTATCGTGTTTTTTTTTTTTCATTTTTTGTTCATACTTTGCATTTCGTACGTAACACGACTGCTCCCCTCGGTCGGTTGGGCGGGAGGCAGTATGTTGCTTTGGGATCCGCGTTAAAAACCATTACGAAATACCAACAGGTTAAAAGCAATAAAATGTGCAAAATATATATACAAAGAATAAAATGTTTGCCTAATGTATGTCTTTTGGTCGCAGCAACGGGTGCGGAACACTTTCGAACAGCGATGGTGGCAAACAGTTAATGCATAACCATCCGCATGGCTAAGTGACAACCGCATGTTGCATCAAACGCTGGACGCGGATCAGTTCATTGTTGAATAGGTCACTGAAGCAAGTCGATCGAACACATCTACACGCTGGACGCAACACAAACTGGTTCGAATAGGTCACTGAAGCGTACGGTAAAACTTATAGCGGCGGTCCGACGGTTGTATCAGTAAATCCTTATAACATGTACGTGGACCAGCCAATACAGTGAGCACAAAAAACAACAAGGCAAAGATAATTTATATGCACACAAGCCAATAAAGGCAGCCAACAGGGCAAAAAGGCAGCCAACAAAGAACAAAAATAAAAACAAAAAATTTGTTTATCAACAAAAATAAAATAAAATAAGGGACAAGTGCGAGTTACATTAAACGCTGGACGCGGATAAGTTCACTGTTGAATAGTCACTTAAGCAAGTCGATCAAATGCATTGACGCAATTCGAACTGGTCTAAATAGGTCACTGAAGCGTACGATAAAACTCATAACCATGTCACACGATTAACGCTGCCAATAATATTAGGACAAACAGAATACAACAAAATTTTTTTCCAACGAAAACAATAAATAAATAAAACAAAATAAACAAAAATAAAAAACAAAATTTCTCAACAAATACAATAAAAAATTTAACAAAAAATAAACACACATACATATCCACTTATCTTTCCAGTTTTGATATACAAACTACCAATTTTACAATGCTACTTAATCTTGTACAACAACCGAAATTTTACAATGCTACTTAATCTTGTAAAACAACCGAAGCATAACTTACTAATATTTTTACAAAAATATATAACAACAAATAATGCTGTCATAACCAATTCCAGATACTTATATATACAACAACAAGGAAGAGAAGTCTACAAAACCATAATATACCCCACACACATATTGAAACTAATAATTCTTATAGCAAACAGATGTAGTAAAAGCCTTTATACAAGCAAAAATGCAAGCTCCAGGTATAACGGTAGAGAAATTTAAATTCGCCTATGAAAGGGATATTGCGTCCTATAAAATAAGTGTTTTGCCAGAAATATTTACCAACATTTGTTGTAAAGAGTTTTGGCCGGAACACTTAATAGTAAAAGAATATAAGGCCAAAAAGAAAAATCTGACTCCGATTTTATTACCACCTGTTTCCAGTGGCGCATCGACATAAGTTGCCGCGTCAAAAAACTAAATTCTTCTTTCGAGCTTGCCCACCAGAATGTTAGAGGTTTTTAATCTAAACTCGTTAACCTGTATTTAGACTCTCTCGCTTTTGATTTTCAAGTTATCGCTTTTACTGAGACCTGGCTGAAGCCGAACATCTCAGACTCTTCAATTTTTACCTCCAAATACACCACTTACAGATGTAATCGACGTTCCCGTATCGGTGGAGGAGCACTCATAGCTGTCGAGTCTGCTCTTTCGTCGGAACGCATAGATCTTCCCATCTCAGAGATTGAGCTGATGGCTGTAAGAGCTGTATTTGGAAGTTTTACAAATCGTGAAGTCGAGGTTATATAAAAGTTTATGAAATCGGGAAATCACTCTGATTTCTCCCGTTATGCAGTTGCCCGATCAAATTTTTCCACTCAAAATTCCATCTGCTAGAAGGATTACCTTCGCCGTTGTCGCCTCCAATTTTCACATAATCCTAACCAATTTTTTTACTTTGTCAATTCAAAACGAAAGACATCGATTTTGCCTTCTTCGGCTAAGTTTTCAAACTACCTACTCTTCAGGTCTTATCCTTATCAGTTACATAGGTCAAACTGCATCTCAAATCCCATTATTACGGAAAGTTCGCTTCTTAACGACCTTAACTCTATCAAGCAGGTTTACTCACCGGGCCCTGATGATGTTCCCGCTTGTGTGCTTAGGTACTGCGCTGCAGCATTATGTTCTCCTGTTTTAAAACTGTTTGAATTGTTCGTAAAAGCTTCATCTTTTCCGACCATTTGGAAGGAATCATACATTATCCCTCTCCATAAGAAAGGGAGTAAGATCGATGTCGAAAACTATAGAGGTATTTCCAATTTATCCGCCATACGCAAACCATTTGAGAGAATCATAACATGTCATCTGAAACATTTATGTAGTTCTATTTTTTCAGGTTTCCAGCATGGGTTCGTGAAGCGTAGATCTACCACCACTAACCTTCATCAGTTTACTTCGCTTGTAAGTGATGGGCTTAAGAAAAGAATGCAGACTGACGTCATCTATACTTATTTTAAGTAAGGCTTTTCGACTCTATCAATCCCTTCCTTGCTGCTTCATAAGATATGCCCTTTCGGCTTCCCAGTCAGAACTGGATTTCAGAGTAGTGCCGTAATAGATCCCAAAAGGTCATTTTCAGAAAATCGTTTTTTAAACGTATTCTGGTGTCTTCCGGTGTTCCTCAAGGTAGTCATCTTGGCCCGCTACTCTTTACTTTTTTCATCAATGACCTTCCCTCGATACTGTCTCACTCTCGAGTATTAATGTATGCTGATGATGTAAAATTATGCCTTGCATATAAAGATATGGCATCATGATATCTCTTACAAGCTGACATTAATGCGTTTCAGGCTTGGTGTCTAGCCAACCTCTTAAACTTAAACTGCTCCAAATGTAATGTAATGACTTTCTCTAGAAGCCCTCCTCAATTGGTTTTTTACATCCTTGATAGCTTACCGCGTGTTAAGAGTACTTCTAATGAACTTAATGATCTAAGTGTCATCCTGGATCATAAACTCAAATTCGACTCTCGCGATGGTCGAAGGAGTTTGACGATCCGTACACGACAAAAGCTCTTTAGATATCTTTGATACGACCGATTCTTGAGTATGCCTCATGAATCTGCTCACCACAATACGCTATCCATCAAGGCAGAATTGAATCCGTTCAGAAACAATTCAGTTCTTGTTGTTTGCCCTTCGTGGCTTAAATTTGGATCCTGGTGTGATCCGTCTTACTCCAGCAGACTTCTGATAATTAACCTTCCTTTTCTGATTAATCGTAGAACCATGCTGTGTGTAATTATTCATAAACGAATTACTGGTGAAATCGACTCTTCTGTGTTGACTAGCCGATTAAATTTCTTTATCCCTACTATTTTATTATCGCTTCAATTTTGCTCCACTAATTATGCTTTGCATGAACCGTTCAGGGTTCTCTGTGATGACTATAACAAGCATTACAGAGTATCTATTCTAAACTATTTAGCAAGGAGATAGTCTTATTTGTAATTATATTTGTACACAAAGTCGTAGTTTGTATCGTGTTTTTTTTTTTTTTTTCATTTTTTGTTCATACTTTGCATTTCGTACGTAACACGACTGCTCCCCTCGGTCGGTTGGGCGGGAGGCAGTATGTTGCTTTGGGATCCGCGTTAAAAACCATTACGAAATACCAACAGGTTAAAAGCAATAAAATGTGCAAAATATATATACAAAGAATAAAATGTTTGCCTAATGTATGTCTTTTGGCCGCAGCAACGGGTGCGGAACACTTTCGAACAGCGATGGTGGCAAACAGTTAATGCATAACCATCCGCATGGCTAAGTGACAACCGCATGTTGCATCAAACGCTGGACGCGGATCAGTTCATTGTTGAATAGGTCACTGAAGCAAGTCGATCGAACACATCTACACGCTGGACGCAACACAAACTGGTTCGAATAGGTCACTGAAGCGTACGGTAAAACTTATAGCGGCGGTCCGACGGTTGTATCAGTAAATCCTTATAACATGTACGTGGACCAGCCAATACAGTGAGCACAAAAAACAACAAGGCAAAGATAATTTATATGCACACAAGCCAATAAAGGCAGCCAACAGGGCAAAAAGGCAACCAACAAAGAACAAAAATAAAAACAAAAAATTTGTTTATCAAAAAAAATAAAATAAAATAAGGGACAAGTGCGAGTTACATTAAACGCTGGACGCGGATAAGTTCACTGTTGAATAGTCACTTAAGCAAGTCGATCAAATGCATTGACGCAATTCGAACTGGTCTAAATAGGTCACTGAAGCGTACGATAAAACTCATAACCATGTCACACGATTAACGCTGCCAATAATATTAGGACAAACAGAATACAACAACAATAAATAAATAAAACAAAATAAACAAAAATAAAAAACAAATTTTCTCAACAAATACAATAAAAAATTTAACAAAAAATAAACACACATACATATCCACTTATCTTTCCAGTTTTGATATACAAACTACCAATTTTACAATGCTACTTAATCTTGTACAACAACCGAAATTTTACAATGCTACTTAATCTTGTAAAACAACCGAAGCATAACTTACTAATATTTTTACAAAAATATATAACAACAAATAATGCTGTCATAACCAATTCCAGATACTTATATATACAACAACAAGGAAGAGAAGTCTACAAAACCATAATATACCCCACACACATATTGAAACTAATAATTCTTATAGCAAACAGATGTAGTAAAAGCCTTTATACAAGCAAAAATGCAAGCTCCAGGTATAACGGTAGAGAAATTTAAATTCGCCTATGAAAGGGATATTGCGTCCTATAAAATAAGTGTTTTGCCAGAAATATTTACTAACATTTGTTGTAAAGAGTTTTGGCCGGAACACTTAATAGTAAAAGAATATAAGGCCAAAAAGAAAAATCTGACTCCGATTTTATTACCACCTGTTTCCAGTGGCGCATCGACATAAGTTGCCGCGTCAAAAAACTAAATTCTTCTTTCGAGCTTGCCCACCAGAATGTTAGAGGTTTTTAATCTAAACTCGTTAACCTGTATTTAGACTCTCTCGCTTTTGATTTTCAAGTTATCGCTTTTACTGAGACCTGGCTGAAGCCGAACATCTCAGACTCTTCAATTTTTACCTCCAAATACACCACTTACAGATGTAATCGACGTTCCCGTATCGGTGGAGGAGCACTCATAGCTGTCGAGTCTGCTCTTTCGTCGGAACGCATAGATCTTCCCATCTCAGAGATTGAGCTGATGGCTGTAAGAGCTGTATTTGGAAGTTTTACAAATCGTGAAGTCGAGGTTATATAAAAGTTTATGAAATCGGGAAATCACTCTGATTTCTCCCGTTATGCAGTTGCCCGATCAAATTTTTCCACTCAAAATTCCATCTGCTAGAAGGATTACCTTCGCCGTTGTCGCCTCCAATTTTCACATAATCCTAACCAATTTTTTTACTTTGTCAATTCAAAACGAAAGACATCGATTTTGCCTTCTTCGGCTAAGTTTGCAGATGAGAGCGCGAATACTGATCCAGGCATAGCCGATCTGTTCGCAAACTTTTTTCAAACTACCTACTCTTCCTCTAATTATAATAAAAATCAGTCTTATCCTTATCAGTTACATAGGTCAAACTGCATCTCAAATCCCATTATTACGGAAAGTTCGCTTCTTAACGACCTTAACTCTATCAAGCAGGTTTACTCACCGGGCCCTGATGATGTTCCCGCTTGTGTGCTTAGGTACTGCGCTGCAGCATTATGTTCTCCTGTTTTAAAACTGTTTGAATTGTTCGTAAAAGCTTCATCTTTTCCGACCATTTGGAAGGAATCATACATTATCCCTCTCCATAAGAAAGGGAGTAAGATCGATGTCGAAAACTATAGAGGTATTTCCAATTTATCCGCCATACGCAAACCATTTGAGAGAATCATAACATGTCATCTGCAACATTTATGTAGTTCTATTTTTTCACCTTTCCAGCATGGGTTCGTGAAGCGTAGATCTACCACCAGTAACCTTCATCAGTTTACTTCGCTTGTAAGTGATGGGCTTAAGAAAAGAATGCAGACTGACGTCATCTATACTTATTTTAAGTAAGGCTTTTCGACTCTATCAATCCCTTCCTTGCTGCTTCATAAGATATGCCCTTTCGGCTTCCCAGTCAGAACTGGATTTCAGAGTAGTGCCGTAATAGATCCCAAAAGGTCATTTTCAGAAAATCGTTTTTTAAACGTATTCTGGTGTCTTCCGGTGTTCCTCAAGGTAGTCATCTTGGCCCGCTACTCTTTACTTTTTTCATCAATGACCTTCCCTCGATACTGTCTCACTCTCGAGTATTAATGTATGCTGATGATGTAAAATTATGCCTTGCATATAAAGATTTGGCATCATGATATCTCTTACAAGCTGACATTAATGCGTTTCAGGCTTGGTGTCTAGCCAACCTCTTAAACTTAAACTGCTCCAAATGTAATGTAATGACTTTCTCTAGAAGCCCTCCTCAATTGGTTTTTTACATCCTTGATAGCTTACCGCGTGTTAAGAGTACTTCTAATGAACTTAATGATCTAAGTGTCATCCTGGATCATAAACTCAAATTCGACTCTCGCGATGGTCGAAGGAATTTGACGATCCGTCCACGACAAAAGCTCTTTAGATATCTTTGATACGACCGATTCTTGAGTATCCCTCATGAATCTGCTCACCACAATACGCTATCCATCAAGGCAGAGTTGAATCCGTTCAGAAACAATTCAGTTCTTGTTGTTTGCCCTTCGTGGTTTAAATCCTGGTGTGATCCGTCTTACTCCAGCAGAGTTCTGATAATTAACCTTCCTTTTCCGATTAATCGTAGAACCATGCTGTGTGTAATTATTCATAAACGAATTACTGGTGAAATCGACTCTTCTGTGTTGACTAGCCGATTAAATTTCTTTATCCCTACTAGACTAACACGTAATTTTGAACTTATCGCTTCAATTTTGCTCCACTAATTATGCTTTGCATGAACCGTTCAGGGTTCTCTGTGATGACTATAACAAGCATTACAGAGTATCTATTCTAAACTATTTAGCAAGGAGATAGTCTTATTTGTAATTATATTTGTACACAAAGTCGTAGTTTGTATCGTGTTTTTTTTTTTTTCATTTTTTGTTCATACTTTCCATTTCGTACGTAACACGACTGCTCCCCTCGGTCGGTTGGGCGGGAGGCAGTATGTTGCTTTGGGATCCGCGTTAAAAACCATTACGAAATACCAACAGGTTAAAAGCAATAAAATGTGCAAAATATATATACAAAGAATAAAATGTTTGCCTAATGTATGTCTTTTGGCCGCAGCAACGGGTGCGGAACACTTTCGAACAGCGATGGTGGCAAACAGTTAATGCATAACCATCCGCATGGCTAAGTGACAACCTTTCCAGCATGGGTTCGTGAAGCGTAGATCTACCACCACTAACCTTCATCAGTTTACTTCGCTTGTAAGTGATGGGCTTAAGAAAAGAATGCAGACTGACGTCATCTATACTTATTTTAAGTAAGGCTTTTCGACTCTATCAATCCCTTCCTTGCTGCTTCATAAGATATGCCCTTTCGGCTTCCCAGTCAGAACTGGATTTCAGAGTAGTGCCGTAATAGATCCCAAAAGGTCATTTTCAGAAAATCGTTTTTTAAACGTATTCTGGTGTCTTCCGGTGTTCCTCAAGGTAGTCATCTTGGCCCGCTACTCTTTACTTTTTTCATCAATGACCTTCCCTCGATACTGTCTCACTCTCGAGTATTAATGTATGCTGATGATGTAAAATTATGCCTTGCATATAAAGATATGGCATCATGATATCTCTTACAAGCTGACATTAATGCGTTTCAGGCTTGGTGTCTAGCCAACCTCTTAAACTTAAACTGCTCCAAATGTAATGTAATGACTTTCTCTAGAAGCCCTCCTCAATTGGTTTTTTACATCCTTGATAGCTTACCGCGTGTTAAGAGTACTTCTAATGAACTTAATGATCTAAGTGTCATCCTGGATCATAAACTCAAATTCAACTCTCGCGATGGTCGAAGGAGTTTGACGATCCGTACACGACAAAAGCTCTTTAGATATATTTGATACGACCGATTCTTGAGTATGCCTCATGAATCTGCTCACCACAATACGCTATCCATCAAGGCAGAATTGAATCCGTTCAGAAACAATTCAGTTCTTGTTGTTTGCCCTTCGTGGTTTAAATTTGGATCCTGGTGTGATCCGTCTTACTCCAGCAGAGTTCTGATAATTAACCTTCCTTTTCCGATTAATCGTAGAACCATGCTGTGTGTAATTATTCATAAACGAATTACTGGTGAAATCGACTCTTCTGTGTTGACTAGCCGATTAAATTTCTTTATCCCTACTATTTTATTATCGCTTCAATTTTGCTCCACTAATTATGCTTTGCATGAACCGTTCAGGGTTCTCTGTGATGACTATAACAAGCATTACAGAGTATCTATTCTAAACTATTTAGCAAGGAGATAGTCTTATTTGTAATTATATTTGTACACAAAGTCGTAGTTTGTATCGTGTTTTTTTTTTTTCATTTTTTGTTCATACTTTGCATTTCGTACGTAACACGACTGCTCCCCTCGGTCGGTTGGGCGGGAGGCAGTATGTTGCTTTGGGATCCGCGTTAAAAACCATTACGAAATACCAACAGGTTAAAAGCAATAAAATGTGCAAAATATATATACAAAGAATAAAATGTTTGCCTAATGTATGTCTTTTGGCCGCAACGGGTGCGGAACACTTTCGAACAGCGATGGTGGCAAACAGTTAATGCATAACCATCCGCATGGCTAAGTGACAACCGCATGTTGCATCAAACGCTGGACGCGGATCAGTTCATTGTTGAATAGGTCACTGAAGCAAGTCGATCGAACACATCTACACGCTGGACGCAACACAAACTGGTTCGAATAGGTCACTGAAGCGTACGGTAAAACTTATAGCGGCGGTCCGACGGTTGTATCAGTAAATCCTTATAACATGTACGTGGACCAGCCAATACAGTGAGCACAAAAACCAACAAGGCAAAGATAATTTATATGCACACAAGCCAATAAAGGCAGCCAACAGGGCAAAAAGGCAACCAACAAAGAACAAAAATAAAAACAAAAAATTTGTTTATCAAAAAAAATAAAATAAAATAAGGGACAAGTGCGAGTTACATTAAACGCTGCACGCGGATAAGTTCACTGTTGAATAGTCACTTAAGCAAGTCGATCAAATGCATTGACGCAATTCGAACTGGTCTAAATAGGTCACTGAAGTGTACGATAAAACTCATAACCACGTCACACGATTAACGCTGCCAATAATATTAGGACAAACAGAATACAACAACAATAAATAAATAAAACAAAATAAACAAAAATAAAAAACAAAATTTCTCAACAAATACAATAAAAAATTTAACAAAAAATAAACACACATACATATCCACTTATCTTTCCAGTTTTGATATACAAACTACCAATTTTACAATGCTACTTAATCTTGTACAACAACCGAAATTTTACAATGCTACTTAATCTTGTAAAACAACCGAAGCATAACTTACTAATATTTTTACAAAAATATATAACAACAAATAATGCTGTCACAACCAATTCCAGATACTTATATACACAGCAACAAGGAAGAGAAGTCTACTAAACCATAATACACCCCACACACATATTGAAACTAATAATTTTTATAGCAAACACTCACTACACTACACACACAATTAAACCTAAATATTGTAAGCCTAATTAAGTCAAAATAACTTAAGACCTTTCAGACAACATTAAAAGTAGAATAACTAACTTAAGATAGATAGATAGAAACCAAGATCCAGACTCCAAATTAAAATATTCAGACCCAACAAAATTAGATGCCTACTATTGCCAAAGTTAAGAAACTTATCCCAAAAACTAGGAGTAGGATCAGGATTAGTACTAGTTTATCGGACATAAGGGCAGATCCCGACCAACAACTACAGACTGTGACAAGAATACCCTCAACACCGTCAATGACTTCGACTTCTAGCTCTCCTCCACCTAACCAAACTACGATAACAGCAAACAATATTGACTTAGTTTTGTCCCTTAGAATCCCGGACGTGAAAAACTAAAAAAACTTACCGATTTTATTGACAATGTAGAGGAAATCCTTCTTCTAATTAGAGGAACGTATAAGACCCCATATGGACAAATGCTCCTAAAGGCACTTAGATAGAAAATTAAAGCAAGGCTGATGATGCGGTTCACACATCTAGAGCCTGCCTTAATTGGGATGAGATTAAAGTTGCATTAATTCTGTAATGTTCCGACAAGCGAGACGAATAAACTCTCATGTTCGAATTACATAACCTCGCTTTTTCTCAATACCCAATACAAATCATATTTGAAGTGGACATTTATTTCCAAGAAAATAGGAGGAAGCAAGAAACAGACAACAGAGTAGCCAAACTGACGGACGGCAAAAGGGATATCAGTGCAACCAAACTAACGGTTACAAACCAAGAGAGAGAGCGGAAAGAAGAGGGACTATCTACAGTAAGCCCAAATGAAAAATTGAATTGCCAACATAAAAAAAAATAACGTACCGGCAATAATGCCAAAAGACCACCAGAACAAACAGAGGAGACATGAAAACTCAAGCTCGAACAGAACCAGGGGTTCCGTTCATAACATAGTTCTCAACTACATAATATAGATGAGGACTCATATTTTCCACGAGAAACAAACAGGATATTTAATTAAAGAAAAGCCAGGTTCACCTTTACCATACATTGTAATTCATTTAAAATCCGGATACACCCAAAAAAATTTTAATAGAATGCACCTGTGTCTTTCCTTGTCTTTCATTGATCCAAAAATTGTTACCGATTCAGACCAAATTAACCTAACAAATCCGATTTAAATTAAAACAGTACTTCACGTAGACAGTGTTTAGGGAATTTTCAGATAACACACGTTATCAACTAATCCTATTTCAATTCCACCCATACGTCGACGGGTTAATTGGAAATGACATCCTACAGCAGTTTAAAGCGGTAGTCAATATTTCCAAGTAAATACTAGAAGCTCAAAGTTTCAACATTAAGATACACGTAGAAAATAACACAACTTCTGAACTTTACATTTTGGACGAAACGTCCAAAAACATAGTAAAACCAAAGACAATATAAACACTAAGATGAGTAACGCCCATACATTTGAATGCGACGCAATATTTCTAGCCTGGCCTTTCACCTGGCCTTTGAGGCTTCGTACGACATGCCTGCCGACTGACTGTTCGTTCTCCAAAGACCAGACAAACGAATGCCGAAGTCGCGGCTTGCTGATTCTGACACGAGCAACGAAGTTAGTCGCCAGCCTGCCTTTAGCAAAGCTGGTCGATGGTGCTTTGCGTCGCTTCGTTTTCGAAGTACATTGAGCGAAAATGTTTAAAACTTACGATCGACGCAAAGTGCTTGTTCTTTATCCATGAAATGCATGCTTTAATAAAATGATATATTACTCTAGATACTAACGATTAATTTTACAGGAAAATTTAAGAATTAAATAATTTTTACACAAGGCGCATCTTGTGCAATAACTACGATAAGAAAATAGCACACATAGATTAATTTCACTTTTGTTTTTGAAGAGCGTATGCTTAAGAAAAGTTCTTGTCTCAGCCAATGGCGTGCAAGCACCTTTGGTTGTATGCGTGAATTATGCATGCATAAGAACTTTAAAGTATAGATGTATGTGTTGATATTCACTGCTCTGGCTTTAGCTGGCAAGAAATTAATTTTGTTAGTTTTCTAGCGCTGATCATGCATGACCTGCTCCAAATATGTATTCACATATGAATACATGTTGTGTACTGAGGTTGACTCCGTAGAAAATATGTTATTTTAAGTCGATGAAAATATTTATATAATTTCTTTAAATTAAATTTATATTTTTTTATTTCCCCATTAAGAAATAAAAGAGTGCTAAAAAATACAAATCAAATATTTATTTGTATAAATAAATATGAATTTGGACCCAATATTTAGTTAGTGGTGACTTTGTACTGTATAATTCGAATAAAAAATAATTAAATAGGAAAAAAAAAACAACAAATTTGCACTTTTATTTCTTAATTTATTTTTTTATTACTTAAAAATAATAATTTAATAAATAATTTAATTTTAAGAAGTTATATAAATATTTGCATCGACTTAAAAATACATTTTTTCTACGGAGCCAACCTCAGTACACAACATGCATTCATATGTGAATACAAATTTGGGATTGTTCATGATCAGCGCTGGAAAATTAAGAAAATTTATTTCTTTGCCAGCCAGAGACTTTGCTAGGTTAGCGAATAGCAACACATTCAAATATGCTGTTATGTATGTATATTCACACGCATACAAACATAATTGCTTGCACGGCCCTCATAGAGCTGAAGCTGAGACTACATTCTATTTTAAGCTTTTTCGCTCTCTCGGCTGTGAAAGCGCAATGATACAGATTTCGTTAGCGTTCTCCTTTTTCAAAAAATCAAGCAGCATTGAAACATTTTGTTGTATGGCGTTACTCATCTTAGTGTTTATATCGTCTTTGGTAAAACTACTCGTCAGCATCGATATCTTTGCATTTTGGCGCGAAACTACGAAAATTTCCGAAGATGTCCTCATATCAACCAAGCCAAATACAATTTCGGTCTCATGGAAGTAGTCAATTACTCACAAGACAAACAGAAATTGTGCGTTAACCCAGAATTACAAGTCAATAAATACATGGAGAATTACATTAAGATAAATGCTATATCCAAAATAAGTGATAACAAACCAGAAGACAGTATCAATATACTTACCTAACTGCGGACAGACCATCTAAACGCTGAAGAGTTAACAGCGATAAGAGACCTTTGCAAAAAATTCCCGAAAGTTTTCTATCGAGAGGGAGACAACCTAATCTTCACTAACTTAGTCAAACATAGAAAACAGGCTACAGACGAAATTCCATTGCATACAAAACCATTCCGATACAGTCTTATAGAAAGAGAAGAAATTCTGTGACAAATCACTAAAATTTTAAAACAAGACATAATTAGACACAGTCATTCCCCATGGAGCGCACCAATTTTTCTCGTGTCAAAAAATCCCGACGCTTCAAATAATAAACAAGTGGAGGTTCCAATCGGGAGCTCCCGACTAGGGAAAACTCTGAAACCTCTTATTCCAACACCAAATGTGTTTAAAGTATTAAAGATAAATTTAAAAAAAAAATTCAATTGGCAGGGTTAGAACTCGCAACAGAGCGCACCACTTGCCACCGCCTCTACTAAACAGTCACACCTATTGTATAATTCAGTCTTCTTGAGAAAAAAAACCAATTAAAATAGCAGCACAGAAAACAATACAACCGCAATTGCAATGCTGTTGATAGAATTCAAAGCAGACGCGCATGGAAGTGTGTGTGTACATGCATTTGTTGCTCAAAAAAACAGGATGACAATATCGATTTTTATTGATTGCTTGGAAACAGAGTAAGTGTCGAAGATCAGAAACAAACTCGATCTGTGCAGTGTCGAAGATCAGAAACAAACTCGATCTGTGCAGGCACTAGTAGGACCTACAGCTAAAGTTTCAAATTTCTAGCTCTTATAGGTTCTAATATCCTTGTGCACGGACAGACGGACGGATGGACAGATAGACGGACGGACGGACAGACAGACGGACATAGCTAGGTCGATTCGGCTATTGATGCTGATCAAGAATATATATACTTTATCTGGTCGGAGATGCTTCCTGTATGTTACATACATTTGCACAAATACATTATACCTTTTTACCCATTTTCGATGGGTTCAGGGTATAAAAGTGGAGTCTTGTGATCAATTGCAGAAAACTCAACGAAAAGAGTGTTAAAGATAAATATCCCATGCCAAACATAAACGACGTCCTAGACAGGATGGGTAGAACCAAATACTTTACGGCTTTAGATCTAGCAAATGGATACCTCCAAGTTGAGATGGATCCAAAAGATATCAGCAAAACAGCCTTTTCGGCAATGTAAGGACATTTTAAATTTGTAAGAATGCCTTTCAGGCATTCAAACGACCCAGCTACTTTACAAAGAGTGATGGACAAAATCTTAGCAGACCTTAACGGCAATTGTTGTTTAATTTATCTTGACGACATTATAGTCTTTTCATCATCACTCCAAGAACACGTTAACGGTCTGAAGTTAGTATTCGACAGGTTAAAAAGAGCAAATTTAAAGCTCCAACCAAAAAAATCCGAATTTTTCAGAAAAGACTCTGCTATTCAACGATCCTTCAATATCCGGATTTCAAAAACCTTTTATACTATTACGGGCGCTAGTAATTTCGCTAGCAGTCTTGTCTCAAGGCACTCTTAACTCAGAAGGTTATCGGACACAGAGGTAAATTATTCAACTGTAGAAAAGGAAATGCTATAATCTGGGCTACAAAACATTTTCGGATCATAGGCCAATGACTTGGCTTATGAACTTCAAGGAACCAAATTCAAAATTGGCCTGACGAAATCTTTAAAGCTATTGAAGAAACTTTTAAAAATTACTTCGTACCAACTCAATTATATGAGGTCATTAGATGCGTCTCCTTACTAAGAGACATAACCGACCAAAAGAAACAAGAACTAGAAATATTCCAATATCATGTGGCATGAGACAGTAGCTCATTTAAGAAGATCCATATATTTCCCATTATTTACGACCAAAACGTAGCACATTATTAATGACTGCGACATCTGCCAAACTCTCAAGTATGACAGGCAACCACAGAAACTAGAATATTCAGAAACAGAAACCCCGTCATGCCCTATGCAGATTATACACGCAGACATTTATAAGATTAACGGAAAAACCATCTTGACCATTGTTGACAAATTTTCCAAATTTGCTTCAGGCTATTCAATCCCGACCAGAGATAGTTAAAAACGTAGGTTAATCTATGAGAAATTTCCTCTCTACACTCGGTATCCCGAAAAAACTTATTTGCGATCAAGGTTCTAAATTCACAAACCAACTTTTTAAAGATTTTTGCGCACAATACAATATAATAGTGCATTTTACTTCATTTCAACAATCTTCGAGTAACTCCCCAGTTACAAGACTCCATTCGTCTCAACGAACTGAATATTGAACCAAGAAACCATCCTAATATTTGAAAATATTACTGAACACATGAATCAAGAACAGGGAATAATTAACAATTTTATTAAAAACTCCAAAAACAATATATACAAAACACTACATGTAGAACACAACGAAATGAATCTACTCCAGTACATTACTAGAAAAAATTTCAATATAGATGTACTGTACAATCATATAAATAATATAGCAGAAAGTATTCTGCTAACAAAATTTAATATGATTCGCATATTATACAAATGTATAAATAAGCAATCATTGTTCCTCTGCCGCAATATCAAACCAAATTCCTAATCGTACTCAACTACATTTTGTAAGACCAAAACAGTCAAATTTTTTACTTTGAGAAGAAATGTCACAAAACTCACCAGACTTATATATGCGAAAACACACTTGCAAGGGCATACTCTACGATCAAAGGGCAACATGCGAAATCAAGGATTAAGTGGTCATTTAAGAAGTGGAACAACAACATTTATTTATTTTGAACACAACAAGGTACCATTTCTGCCCCAAAAAACTAACTTCGACTTCTGAACAAGTCTCTATTCATTATCAGAATGTCAGAGGTCTCATTTCAAAGCTCAAAAATCTTTTCCTAACCAGCACTTCCTTCGATTCGGATATAATCGCATTTTCAGAAACATGGTTAAATTCAACATAATCTGTTTTTAAGGTTTTTTCGAATAATTTTATTTTGCATAGAAATGATCGGCCGACTCGAGGTGGTGGGGTATTAATTGCCGTTAAAGCCACACTCCAGTCTGAACTTTTCTGTTTTCGTACGCCTACTGACGCTGAGATTGTCTCAGTCAAGGAGTCTTTTCCTACACGGAATATCTATATTACATGCTCTTATGTTCCTCCATCTTCTGATATTCAAGTTTATATGAAACATATTACTTGTATTAAAGAAGTTTCTTTACACGTGTGTGATAATAACCTATTTATTGTGTTGGGTGATTTTAATTTGCCGAACATATCTTGGTCATTATTCACTGCCGAAAATTATCTAGTGCCCTCAGCACAGCATGACTTTATAGATTGCATGCTTGATCTTTCGTTGTTTCAAATCAATTCAATTTCTAATCTTTTGAATAAAACTCTTGATCTGGTATTTGTAAACGACTACCTTATTTCTAATGTGTCTAGGTCCCTTCCTTTATCTCTTCCTGAGGATGTATATCATCCTACGTTAGAGGTTGCAATGTGCAATTGTAATCCTCTCATCTCGTGCTCATCAGCCAATAAGCCCCGCCGTTGTTTTCGCAAAGGAAATTATACATTGCTAAATCAGCTTATTTATGCAACCGATTGGTCTTTCTTATAATGCTATTAATTATTTTTATAGCACCCTAAACTCCCTGTTAGATATATGAATTCCCAAGTCAATACCTTCGACTACTTCTTCAAAGCCACCCTGGTTTACTCCCAGATTATCAAATCTTAAAAATCTAAAATCAAAATATTTTAAACAGTTTAATAAGTCTGGTTCGTGTGCAGACTTGGCTAAATATTCCATAGCCAAGTCGAACTTCTTTCTTGTGAATTCTCAATGCTATGACTCGTTGCAAAAGGCAATTTGCACAAAATCGAAGACTGTTTTACAATTTTGTAAACTTGAAGTGGAAATCTTCAAGTTTGCCAGCTTCTTTCTCCGTCGGGTTGGATAAAGCTAGCAATGACTCTGATTCTGCTGAGCTCTTCGCCAATTTGTTCCATTCAACCTACTCTTCAGTCTGTCCTAATAATATTTCTTACTCTTATACCTATACCTCCTGTTATTATTTCCCATTCCTCTCTCCTTTTGGCTATAAATTCTTTAAAATCTTCTTATTCTCCTGGGCCTGACAGTATTCCTAGATGTCTACTCAAGGAGTGTAGTTTTTGCCTTGTTTATCTATTGCTAAAGCTTTTTAATCTTTCCCTTGAATCTTCTGTCATTCCATCTGTTTGGAATGAATCTTATATCATTCCTCTCTTCAAGAAAGGTGGAAAGTCTGATATACAAAATTACAGGGGCATTGCATTTCTGGAAATCTGTTGTCTCCCCTGTTCAACATGGATTCATAAAGAATAGGTCAACTACGACAAATCTGCTTGAGTTTATTTCCTTGGTAAATTATGCTTTCCTTTCCAAAATGCAAACTGATGTCATTTACACTGACTGCAGTAAGGCGTTTGACTCTGTGCACCATGACATTTTACTTTTTAAACTTGACCGAAAAGGTTTCCCTTCGTCTCATTTGCTTTGGATTAGTTCTTATTAAAAAGGTAGGAAAGAAGAGTAATGCTGAGGCTGACTACCTCTAAACAGGTTCACGTTACTTCTGGTGTTCCTCAAGGTAATCATCTTGGACCTTTACTCTTTACTCTTTTTATAAATGATCTCCCCTCTGTTATATCACATGCCCGTGTACTCATGTATGCGGACGATGTGAAACTTATTCTATCATACACTAATCCCCTACATCATTCTCGTCTACAAGACGATTTGAACGCTATGCAACTTTGGTGTTCGGCAAATCAATTGCATCTGAATTGTTCAAATTGTATGTTTATGACCTTCAATCGTACTACACCTTATCTTGGTAGCTATACAATTGACAATACTCCATTGCAACGTATACTAACATTTAAGAATCTAGGCGCTCTTTTTGATTCTAAGCTCAACTTCAATCTGCATATAGATACCATCGTTAATGAGGCAAAAGGTGTACTTGGATTCATTAAACGATGGTCTAAAGAGTTTAACGATCCTTTTATAACGAAACTTCTGTATATCTCTCTTGTTCGCCCTATCCTTGAATATTGCTCTTGCATCTGGTCTCCGCAGTATAACAATAGCCAGGATCGTATTGAATCTGTTCAGAAGCAATTTCTGCTTTTTGCCTTACGATGTTTAAATTGGGACCCTAATCTTCGGTTGCCATCTTACTCCAGCAGGATGCTTCTTCTTAATCTTCCGTCGTTAATCAACCGTATCACAATTCTCGAGGTTTTCTTTCTACATAAGTTGATTGTTGAGAGTATATATCGCATATTCTCCTTTTCTGCTAGGGCGTCGTCAATTCTCTGTTCCGTCCAGACCTAATAGAAATTATCGCCCCTTATTCCTATCTACGTGCACAACAGACTAAACTAAGCACAATCCTTTTCGAGTGCTATGTACAAATTATAATAGTTTACATCACGTTTTCTCTATCGAACTTTCTCTACCCCTAATAAAAACGTTGCTTTCAGGATACCTTCGGGAAGTCACTGACCATTCCTATGAGCAGGGACATAGCTTGCCGGACCGGCTATACATTTTCCCCCACCGGGTCGGTGATTTCCCATTACTATCCCTCTATCGACATTCCTTTCTACCTAACATTCTATATGTCTTGTTTCAATTCCTTTAGGTTATTAATATCTTCTTTCTTTCCCTTTCCCTATTTATTGTATTTTCTTAAATAATATAGCAAACTAAGATTATCTTTAATTTTACTTAAGAACACTTTTTTCCTACTTACACCCTCATTCTTAGATGTAGGCTCTAATAGCGTCACTGACAAAATTAGAAAAGGGGCACAGCTGGCCGGACTGGCAAATAAAACACCTCCATCGGTCGGTGATGCTATTAGAAAATTGTGTTCTCTAATTAGGCTTTTAGCATTTAATTTTCATTATGTATGTATAATCTACTGAATAATGAGGAAGACACTCGTTTTGTCGACCATTAATAAAATAAAAAAAAATATCAACGGTACATCTTCATGTCACCTTCACCTTTACAATAAAAGGTCGAGCCAAATAAACATTCGACAACTATACGGTCAAAATCAACGGCTTCATACGATGACACTGTAATGGATTTCGAGCAAAGGACGGAACTGTCTTTAGAATCGTTTAAACAAATAAACATAAACAACACCTTCGAAGACATAAATCTACAAAAACTTCACTTACAGACCTTATCAAGCCGAAACGACCTAATTGTCATGAAGACGACAACGACAAACCACTTCTTCATACTCTACATACTGCTTACTATATTGACTATATCTGCAGTATGCATCTTGCCACTCAGAATGAGAAACATCATCTTTACCCGGCGAGTCACTTCACTTCAGGGGGGAGGAGTTACCGAATTTACCATACAGGGTATATTTGATTCGGTTCCATACGCCAAGCCGCCGAGAAACGGTCATTGCCCACACAATGCTGATTTTGCGCTGTAGCAGGATGTTGATTGCGACAGTTCTTGTGCAAGACGCTTGAACTGCTGCAACAGCAGTTTCCCAAATACATGTTGCTAGAATACAAGCAAATGATTATATACATTTAGCTTAGCTTAAGCTTTAGAAATAAAGATACAGTTAGTTGACTGTAGAACAAGCAAGAGAAACATTCTATGTGTTATTCAACTTGTACTTTATTAAAACTCCTTATTAATTGACTGCCAATAACTGGTAACCCGCGCGCCACGCTTGCTCATCGGTGAACAGACGCGCGCCGCAGTCGAAAGGCTGAAGTCGTCAGTACTGAAATATGTTTAGAGAAACACCACGACTGGGTTCGTACAAAGAGATTTTTCGAATGTTCTTTATTCGGAACTCTGTCCGCTTCAAAACCTTAGATGTAGATATTATTATATGTATCGCTCTGTCGCAGAGAGCATAATTTAAATAGAGAGAGTGTTTGTTATGTGCAAGCATTGGTGAGTAAATATACATATGTCACTTGCTTGCGCTACTTAAGCGTAGTGTGGGATATGCGCCGTCAGCTAAACGGCCGCGCTGCATAATATGAGTCTAGGTCTATATGCGTAATATGAGCCTAAGTCAATTGGCTCTGCGCGTTTGGCTTTATGTTTGTTATTGTAAGCAACAAAGTGTCGCATACTTATGTATTTAAATACAGGGTGTTATTTAATGCATATACACACTACAGCTCCCCTTTTAGAAGAATAACATAATATAATTGTAATAATATTGTTTCTTCGATACTAAACAAGTATAGTTTGTCACTAGGTGTCGTTGCTAGTCGATGAACTATTCAAGTAGTTATAAGGAACACACCCATCAATGCAAGTCACTAGATATATCGAGTAGGCAGTTGAGCGTCAACCATCACTAAGACAAGATGATCTACACAGACAATAAACTACGCAATATCATTCAACTTAATAATAATAAATAATTAAAATCTTTTAATTATAATAACTCAATAATTATTACATGGTGTCAGAAGTAAAATTTTAAAATTCGATAAGGAAAACGAATTATGTTCGGTGCCGAACAAAGGAAATAACGGTGACGTCACGTTATAAAATACCGTGCTAGACTGCAAATTGTGGTGAAAGAGAAAAAAAAAAATTGAATTATCGGGCTTTGGGAGCATCATAGTCTGAAAAGTTGATATGACCACCAGGTCTTGGAAAACATTTATCGTAAAAATTCTGGAGTATTTTTTTTTTTGGAAAACAGCCAGTTAAAGGAAAATGATGTCAAACGATCGGTTATCAAAAGAATTTGATTTCACAAACGTGGTAAAGGAGTGGCGACCATGGAATAATGAATTTTTAATGTACATGCAAGCAACAGACAAAGACGAAGGAACTGAATCGAAAAAAACTGCAATGTTTTTGTGGTTAGTTGGCCGAGAGGCTCGTGAAATCTACAACACATTGTTTCCGAATGATGGAATAGTAAACGGAATTATTGGACAGGAAAATGTTGTGGTACAGGCTGGGAATGAAAAGGCTCAACCAAATGAAAACGCTGCTATCGCAGTAGCCAATCGAAGAACATTGGATGATGTTTTGAAAGCATTCGAGGAATATTGCATGCCGCGAAAGAATATAACGATGGAATCGTTTAAATTCAACAATATTGAACTTGAAACAGAACTACGAAAGCAGATTGAATTCTGTGAACACAACTGTAGTGAATCATCGTATAACGAGCGAATGTTAAAAGATCGGATCATCATTGCTGTGTATGACAAAAAATTGCAATTTAAATTTTTGGATGGCAAGTATGAGCCATTGCAAAAGGTAATTGAAATGTGCAAAACATATGAAGCGGCTAAGGAAAATAAGGTGTTGTTGAACACCAATAGTCAACCGAGTGTCAACAGTGTGGCGGAGTGTTGTATCAGCTATGTGATACAATTAATGCAACAACGTCGTGTTTGCGCAGGGGAACAGCAAGGGAACGAAAACGGAAAGATACGGGGGAAATCGTAAATTGCCAGATAATAACAAGAATGGAAGACAACAACACTCGCTCAACTGGGAGAGTTCAGGTAATTCTGTATAAAGCATTGATGGAAGTGTGAATAGGGTTATTAAAGTAAATCGTATTTATAGAATAAATTCAAGCAACGTTGGCAAACATAAGAAGCGATGGTACAAGGAATATCAGATAGCGAATCAAGTGGTTAGGTTTAAGCTTGATACTGGATCTTATGTGGACTGCATTCCAGCCAAAAGAGTTAAAACTTTGAAAACAAAATTGGAAAACAAAAATAATAATTATTCTGTCTATGATTATAACGGGAATAAAGTAAATGTGTTTGAGACAGTTAAATTAAATTGCGTTGATCGAATGTCAAAAATGGAACAGTCTTCTCACTTTATTGTTGTCGATGACATATATGAACCAATACTGGGTCTTAAGTCATGTGAACGATTTGGATTGGTTAAGCGAGTTGACGTGGGGTCTGTCGGTTGTTTGTCACAAACAAAGGGGGAATTTGTGCAAAGCAATCGTGATGGTTTTGAAGGTTTGGGGAAATTTCCGGGAACGTTCGCGATTAATTTAAAAGAAAATTCAAAGCCAGTCCTTCACTTTAAAAAACGGATACCAAACCCTTTTGTGGAGAGACTGAAACTTCAATTGGGGAAAATTGTACAGGATGGAATCATTTCACCTGTTGATTACCCAACTGACTGGGTCAATAATTTCCAAATAGTCGAAAAACCGAACTCAGATGCACTTCGAATTTGATTAGATCCAAAACCACTCAATGAATGTATCAAACGGGAACAATTTTTGATCCCGACGACCGATGATTTAATATCGGGTCTAGCAAATAAACGTGTATTTTTTGTTCTAGATTTAAAAAGCGGCTATTGGCAAATGGAATTGGACGAAGCAAGCTCAGATTTAACAACGTTTATGACTCCATTTGGTAGGTTTAAATTTAATCGCGTGCCGTTTGGACTTAATTTGGTACCTAAGTTGTTTCAACGTAAAATGATCAGAATGTTTGGAGACATTGATTGGGTCATAATTTATTTATTTGCGCGGAGAACGAAAAAGATCACGATTGTATTATGGATAAAGTAATTGAACGAGCGCGAAGAAATAATATTAAATTTAATCCGGTTAAAATTCAATATCGTCAGCGAGAGGTTAAATTTATGGGAAATATTTTATCGGAAGGGAAAATTAAGGCGGATCTAAAGTATCGCGACGCGATTTTAAAAAGTGGGCTCAGATCGAAAAGGAGTTGTTGCCTATTGTTTTCGAATGTCAACGATTTTATTATATTTTGCATGGTTTTGAATTTACCGTAGAAAGCGATCACAAACTGCTGGAAACATAAGTCAGGCGTGATATCGATGATGTGACAATGCGACTTCAGCAAATGTTTATGTCACTTTTGAGATATCCAGAGATGACTGTTGTGTACAAACCGGGAAAAGAAATGCGTGTGGCTGACTGCCTTTCGCGGGGGCAGTTATCGGAATGTCATGAGGACACGGATTTAACGGTAATAATTCATTCGGTCACTAAATCGGCGTGTTTATCGAAAGAAAATTATGATTTATAACGTTCCACCATTGAACTTGATAAAAATTTGTTGAAAATTTGTCGATGTGTAGAGAACGGTTGGCCAAATTATCACCTACTGGACAATCTGAGCCAAGGTTTTTTTATAGGGTAAAGAACGAACTGCACTTTAAGAATGGCTTACTTTTTCGTGATCCTCGACTCGTAGTTCAATCAGAATTACAGAAAAAAATATGTAAGTGGTTTCATGCACCACATTTAGGAATTGAAAAAACTCTTGCACGTGCAAAAGTGCTTTTATTATTGGCCTAACATGAACGGTCAGATAAAGAAGATCGTTAAATCTTGTGACATTTGTGAAAAATTCACACGAAACAATCAAAAAGAAAAGCTAGTTCAAGAAGAGCCACCTAAATATCCGTTTCAGATAATGTCTGCTGACTTGTTTGAATATGCAGGACAGGACTTCTTGTCAGTTATTGATGCATACTCAGCATTTTTAATTGTGGAACATGTAAACAATAAAACGGCCATATTATTAACTAGTTGAAGAGTAATTTCAAAGACGAGAATGCCGATTTCGGATTCTCTATTGTGCCGTCGTAATGTGAGTGAGGAAACTATCGAAACAAAATTAAAGAAAAAAAAGAAAAGCAAAAATATTATTATGACCGGAATGCAAGAGCACTACCAGTATTAAATTTGGGTGATCTAGTTATCTTTATGAAAAATGGAATAGAATGGAATTATGGAACCATTGTTGGTAATGTAAATGGTCGATCGTACATAATTAAGGACAATTTCGAAAACTATTTTAGACGCAACCGACGGTTCATTGCCAAGACTAAGAATAATGAAGTGAATGGGGGAGAAGTAATGTTTGAAGAAAATGTCAAATGTAACGTAGTTGGTCCTGATAATTTGAAACCGATTGAAATAGTACCCCCCACTTGGGCGTAACAGACAAGATAACGTCAACAATGGCGTGAACCAATTATGTGTAATGTGGATGAGCCAGGTCTACCAGTGTTGGACGATTGTAATGTATTATCAGAGGAATATCAAACTGCTGATAGTGCGGATTCAGAAGCAGAGTCGGGAAGCGATCAAGAGACACCCCAACCAGTGTTAGTTAATGAACCAGATGTTAAAAGAACTCGTAGTGGCCGCAAAAGTCCACCTCAACGATATGGTTGGAATTAATTTATTGTAAGAACCATGACTTATTATCACTTAGTCAAATAAAGCATTAATGTAAACCTCAATATCATTTAAAAGAAAAAGCATGTTATAATATTGCTTGTTCGATACTAAACAAGTATAGTTTGTCACTAGATGTCGCTGCTATGCTAGTCGATGAATTATATATAATTATAATTACAACTATTCAAGTAGTTATAAGAAACACACCTGTAATAATATTGCTTGTTCGATAGTAAACAAGTATAATCGTTACAAGGTGTCGCTGCTAGTCGATGTGTATGTAGTTATAAAGAATACCCATCAATGCAAGCACTAGAGATATCGAGTGGGAAGTTGAGCGTCAACCATCACCAAGATAAGACGCTGAAGATAACAAGACAATAAACTATGAAATATCATACAGCTTAAATAATTAAAGTCTTTTAATTATTATAATACAACAATTATTACATGGTGTCAGAAGTAAAAATACGATAAGGAAAACGAATTGTGTGTACCAAACAAAGGAAACAATCAAGATTGCAAATTGTGGTGAAATACCAAAAATAGGAAAATAATCGGGAAAATTATGTCAAACGATCGGTACCAAAAGAATTGGATTGCAGAAACGTGGCAAAGGAGTGGCGTCCATGGAAAAATGAATTTTTGATGTACATGCAAGCAACAGACAAAAACGAAGGAACTGAATCGAATAAAATTGCAACGTTTTTGTGGTTAGTTGGCCGACAGGCTCGTGAAATCTACAACACATTGTTTCCGAATGATGGAACAGTCAACGGAATTCTTGGACAGGAAAATGTTGTGGTACCGGTTGGGGATGAAAATGCTGAACCAAATGAAAACGCTGCTATCGCAGTAGCCAATCGAAGAACATTGGATGATGTGTTGAAAGCATTCGAAGAATATTGCATGCCGCGAAAGAATATAACGATGGAATCGTTCAAATTCAACAATATTGTGCAGAAGGAGAAGCAACCTTTTGTTGAATTCGAAACTGATTGAATTTTGTGAATACAACTGTATAGAGCATCGAATAACGAGCGAATGTTAAAAGATCGTATCATCATTGGTGTGTATGACAAAAAATTGCAATTGAAATTATTGGATGGCAAGTATGAGCCATTGAAAAAAGTTATTGAAATGTGCAAAACATATGAAGCGGCTAAGGAAAATAAGGTGCTGTTGAACACCAATAGTCAACAGTGTGGTGGAACATCAGCTAAGTGATACAATTAATGCAGTAACACGACGTTGTTTCAATTGTGGTAATGATTACTCGGAAAATCATTTAGAAACATGCAAAGCCAAGAATATCAATTGCCGACCATGTGGACGCAAAGGCCATTTCCAGCGGTTTTGTAAATCAAAAGGAAAGAAAACGGAAAGCTACGGGGGAAATCGTAAATTGCCAGATGACAACGACAATGGAAGACAACAACACTCACTCAACTGGGAGGGCTCAGGTAATTCTGTACAAATCATTGATGGAAGTGTGAATAGGGTTATAAGAGTAGATTGTTTTTATAGAATAAACTCAAGCAACGTTGGTAATCATAAGAAGCGATGGTACAAGGAATATCAGATAGCGAATCAAGTGGTTAAGCTTAAGCTTGATACTGGATCTGACGTGGACTGCATTCCGGCAAAAATAGTTAAAAATTTGAAAACAAAAATATAAATTATTCTGTCTTTGATTATAACGGGAATAAAGTAAATGTTTTTGGGACAGTTAAATTAAAATGCGTCGATCAAATGTCAAAAATGGAACAGTCTTCTCACTTTATTGTTGTCGATGACATATGTGAACCAATACTGGGTCTTAAGTCATGTGAAAGATTTGGATTGGTTAAGCGAGTTGACGTGGGGTCTGTCGGTTGTTTGTCACAAACAAAGGGGGAATTTGTGCAAAGCAATCGTGATGGTTTTGAAGGTTTGGGGAAATTTCCGGGAACGTTCGCGATTAATTTAAAAGAAAATTCAAAGCCAGTCCTTCACTATAAGAAACGGATACCAAACTCTTTATTGGAGAGACTGAAACGTCAATTGGGGAAAATGGAACAGGATGGAATCATTTCACCTGTTGATTACCCAACTGACTGGGTCAATAATTTCCAAATAGTCGAAAAACCTAACTCTGATGAACTGCGAATTTGTTTAGATCCAAAAGCAGTCAATGAATGTATCAAACGGGAACATTTTTTGATCCCGACGATTGATGATTTAACGTCGGGTCTAGCAAATAAACGTGTATTTTCAGTTCTCGATTTAAAAAGCGGCTATTGGCAAGTGGAACTGGACGAAGGAAGCTCCGATTTAACAACGTTTATGACTCCGTTTGGTTGGTTTTAATTTAATCGCGTGCCGTTTGGACTTAATTTTGTACCTGAGTTGTTTCAACGTGAAATGATTAAAATGTTCGGAGACATTGAAGGGGTCATAATTTATTTCGATGATATGGGTATTTGCGCGGAGAACGAAAAGGAACACGATTGCATTATGAATAAAGTAATTGAAAGAGCGCGGAGAAATAATATTAAATTTAATCCAGATAAAATTCAATATCGCCAGCGCGAGGTTAAATTTATGGGAAATATTTTATCGGAAGGGAAAATTAAGGCGGATCTAAAGTATCGCGACGCGATATTAAAAATAAAAAAGCCTGAGAGTAAAGCGGACGTTTTAAGATTTTTGGGTATTCTAAAATATTTGGCAAAATTTATTCCAAATTTGTCAAAGCAATCGGCAGAATTGCGTAATCTGACTCGAAATGATGTGGAATTTCAATGGACGGAAAATCATGAGTCGGAATTTAAAAACTTGCTTAGCATCGTGACATCTGAACCGGTATTAGCTATTTATGATCCAAAATTGCCTGTCATTGTGCAAACGGACACATCAAAGGATGGACTGGGTTGTGTTATTGTTCAAAACGGACACCCAGTAGCATATGCGTCTAGAACATTGAGTAAGAGTGAACAAAAGTGGGCTCAGATCGAAAAGGAGTTGTTGGCTATTGTTTTCGCATGTCAACGATTTCATTATATTTTGCATGGACGTGAATTTATCGTAGAAAGTGATTACAAACCGCTGGAAACATTAGTTAGGCGTGATATAGATGATGTGACAATGCGACTTCAGCGAATGTTTATGTCACTTTTGAAATATCCAAAGATGACTGTTGTGTACAAACCGGGAAAAGAAATGCTTGTGGCTGACTGCCTTTCACGGGCCCAATTATCGGAATGTCATGAGGACACGGATTTAACGGGAATAATTCATTCGGTCACTAAATCGGCGTGTTTATCGAAAGAAAATTATGATTTATAACGTTCCACCATTGAACTTGATAAAAATTTGTTGAAAATTTGTCGATGTGTAGAGAACGGTTGGCCAAATTATCACCTACTGGACAATCTGAGCCAAGGTTTTTTTATAGGGTAAAGAACGAACTGCACTTTAAGAATGGCTTACTTTTTCGTGATCCTCGACTCGTAGTTCAATCAGAATTACAGAAAAAAATATGTAAGTGGTTTCATGCACCACATTTAGGAATTGAAAAAACTCTTGCACGTGCAAAAGTGCTTTATTATTGGCCTAACATGAACGGTCAGATAAAGAAGATCGTTAAATCTTGTGACATTTGTGAAAAATTCACACGAAACAATCAAAAAGAAAAGCTAGTTCAAGAAGAGCCACCTAAATATCCGTTTCAGATAATGTCTGCTGACTTGTTTGAATATGCAGGACAGGACTTCTTGTCAGTTATTGATGCATACTCAGCATTTTTAATTGTGGAACATGTAAACAATAAAACGGCCATATTATTAACTAGTTGAAGAGTAATTTCAAAGACGAGAATGCCGATTTCGGATTCTCTATTGTGCCGTGGTAATGTGAGTGAGGAAACTATCGAAACAAAATTAAAGAAAAAAAAGAAAAGCAAAAATATTATTATGACCGGAATGCAAGAGCACTACCAGTATTAAATTTGGGTGATCTAGTTATCTTTATGAAAAATGGAATAGAATGGAATTATGGAACCATTGTTGGTAATGTAAATGGTCGATCGTACATAATTAAGGACAATTTCGAAAACTATTTTAGACGCAACCGACGGTTCATTGCCAAGACTAAGAATAATGAAGTGAATGGGGGAGAAGTAATGTTTGAAGAAAATGTCAAATGTAACGTAGCTGGTCCTGATAATTTGAAACCGATTGAAATAGTACCCCCACTTGGGCGTAACAGACAAGATAACGTCAACAATGGCGTGAACCAATTATGTGTAATGTGGATGAGCCAGGTCTACCAGTGTTGGACGATTGTAATGTATTATCAGAGGAATATCAAACTGCTGATAGTGCGGATTCAGAAGCAGAGTCGGGAAGCGATCAAGAGACACCCCAACCAGTGTTAGTTAATGAACCAGATGTTAAAAGAACTCGTAGTGGCCGCAAAAGTCCACCTCAACGATATGGTTGGAATTAATTTATTGTAAGAACCATGACTTATTATCACTTAGTCAAATAAAGCATTAATGTAAACCTCAATATCATTTAAAAGAAAGAGCATGTTATAATATTGCTTGTTCGATACTAAACAAGTATAGTTTGTCACTAGATGTCGCTGCTATGCTAGTCGATGAATTATATATAATTATAATTAAAACTATTCAAGTAGTTATAAGAAACACACCTGTAATAATATTGCTTGTTCGATAGTAAACAAGTATAATCGTTACAAGGTGTCGCTGCTAGTCGATGTGTATGTAGTTATAAGGAATACCCATCAATGCAAGCACTAGAGATATCGAGTGGGAAGTTGAGCGTCAACCATCACCAAGATAAGACGCTGAAGATAACAAGACAATAAACTATGAAATATCATACAGCTTAAATAATTAAAGTCTTTTAATTATTATAATACAACAATTATTACATGGTGTCAGAAGTAAAAATACGATAAGGAAAACGAATTGTGTGTACCAAACAAAGGAAACAATCAAGATTGCAAATTGTGGTGAAATACCAAAAATAGGAAAATAATCGGGAAAATTATGTCAAACGATCGGTACCAAAAGAATTGGATTGCAGAAACGTGGCAAAGGAGTGGCGTCCATGGAAAAATGAATTTTTGATGTACATGCAAGCAACAGACAAAAACGAAGGAACTGAATCGAATAAAATTGCAACGTTTTTGTGGTTAGTTGGCCGACAGGCTCGTGAAATCTACAACACATTGTTTCCGAATGATGGAACAGTCAACGGAATTCTTGGACAGGAAAATGTTGTGGTACCGGTTGGGGATGAAAATGCTGAACCAAATGAAAACGCTGCTATCGCAGTAGCCAATCGAAGAACATTGGATGATGTGTTGAAAGCATTCGAAGAATATTGCATGCCGCGAAAGAATATAACGATGGAATCGTTCAAATTCAACAATATTGTGCAGAAGGAGAAGCAACCTTTTGTTGAATTCGAAACTGATTGAATTTTGTGAATACAACTGTATAGAGCATCGAATAACGAGCGAATGTTAAAAGATCGTATCATCATTGGTGTGTATGACAAAAAATTGCAATTGAAATTATTGGATGGCAAGTATGAGCCATTGCAAAAAGTTATTGAAATGTGCAAAACATATGAAGCGGCTAAGGAAAATAAGGTGCTGTTGAACACCAATAGTCAACAGTGTGGTGGAACATCAGCTAAGTGATACAATTAATGCAGTAACACGACGTTGTTTCAATTGTGGTAATGATTACTCGGAAAATCATTTAGAAACATGCAAAGCCAAGAATATCAATTGCCGACCATGTGGACGCAAAGGCCATTTCCAGCGGTTTTGTAAATCAAAAGGAAAGAAAACGGAAAGCTACGGGGGAAATCGTAAATTGCCAGATGACAACGACAATGGAAGACAACAACACTCACTCAACTGGGAGGGCTCAGGTAATTCTGTACAAATCATTGATGGAAGTGTGAATAGGGTTATAAGAGTAGATTGTTTTTATAGAATAAACTCAAGCAACGTTGGTAATCATAAGAAGCGATGGTACAAGGAATATCAGATAGCGAATCAAGTGGTTAAGCTTAAGCTTGATACTGGATCTGACGTGGACTGCATTCCGGCAAAAATAGTTAAAAATTTGAAAACAAAATTGGAAAACAAAAATATAAATTATTCTGTCTTTGATTATAACGGGAATAAAGTAAATGTTTTTGGGACAGTTAAATTAAAATGCGTCGATCAAATGTCAAAAATGGAACAGTCTTCTCACTTTATTGTTGTCGATGACATATGTGAACCAATACTGGGTCTTAAGTCATGTGAAAGATTTGGATTGGTTAAGCGAGTTGACGTGGGGTCTGTCGGTTGTTTGTCACAAACAAAGGGGGAATTTGTGCAAAGCAATCGTGATGGTTTTGAAGGTTTGGGGAAATTTCCGGGAACGTTCGCGATTAATTTAAAAGAAAATTCAAAGCCAGTCCTTCACTATAAGAAACGGATACCAAACTCTTTATTGGAGAGACTGAAACGTCAATTGGGGAAAATGGAACAGGATGGAATCATTTCACCTGTTGATTACCCAACTGACTGGGTCAATAATTTCCAAATAGTCGAAAAACCTAACTCTGATGAACTGCGAATTTGTTTAGATCCAAAAGCAGTCAATGAATGTATCAAACGGGAACATTTTTTGATCCCGACGATTGATGATTTAACGTCGGGTCTAGCAAATAAACGTGTATTTTCAGTTCTCGATTTAAAAAGCGGCTATTGGCAAGTGGAACTGGACGAAGGAAGCTCAGATTTAACAACGTTTATGACTCCGTTTGGTTGGTTTTAATTTAATCGCGTGCCGTTTGGACTTAATTTTGTACCTGAGTTGTTTCAACGTGAAATGATTAAAATGTTCGGAGACATTGAAGGGGTCATAATTTATTTCGATGATATGGGTATTTGCGCGGAGAACGAAAAGGAACACGATTGCATTATGAATAAAGTAATTGAAAGAGCGCGGAGAAATAATATTAAATTTAATCCAGATAAAATTCAATATCGCCAGCGCGAGGTTAAATTTATGGGAAATATTTTATCGGAAGGGAAAATTAAGGCGGATCTAAAGTATCGCGACGCGATATTAAAAATAAAAAAGCCTGAGAGTAAAGCGGACGTTTTAAGATTTTTGGGTATTCTAAAATATTTGGCAAAATTTATTCCAAATTTGTCAAAGCAATCGGCAGAATTGCGTAATCTGACTCGAAATGATGTGGAATTTCAATGGACGGAAAATCATGAGTCGGAATTTAAAAACTTGCTTAGCATCGTGACATCTGAACCGGTATTAGCTATTTATGATCCAAAATTGCCTGTCATTGTGCAAACGGACACATCAAAGGACTGGGTTGTGTTATTGTTCAAAACGGACACCCAGTAGCATATGCGTCTAGAACATTGAGTAAGAGTGAACAAAAGTGGGCTCAGATCGAAAAGGAGTTGTTGGCTATTGTTTTCGCATGTCAACGATTTCATTAAATTTTGCATGGACGTGAATTTATCGTAGAAAGTGATTACAAACCGCTGGAAACATTAGTTAGGCGTGATATAGATGATGTGACAATGCGACTTCAGCGAATGTTTATGTCACTTTTGAAATATCCAAAGATGACTGTTGTGTACAAACCGGGAAAAGAAATGCTTGTGGCTGACTGCCTTTCACGGGCCCAATTATCGGAATGTCATGAGGACACGGATTTAACGGGAATAATTCATTCGGTCACTAAATCGGCTTGTTTATCGAAACAAAATTATGATTTATACCGGTCCACCATTGAACGTGATGAAGTTTATTTGAAAATTTGTCGATATGTAGAGAACGGTTGGCCAAATTATCACCAACTGGACAATCTGAGCCAAGGTTTTTTCATAGGCTAAAAAACGAACTGCATTTTGAGAATGGCTTACTTTTTCGTGATCATCGACTCGTAATTCCATCAGAATTACTGGAAAAAGTAGGAACGTGGTTACATGCACCACATTTGGGAATTGAAAAAACTCTTGCACGTGCAAGAGCGCTTTATTATTGGCCTAACATGAACGGTCAGATAAAGAAGATCGTTAAATCTTGTGACATTTGTGAAAAATTCACACGAAACAATCAACAAGAAAAGCTGGTTCAAGAAGAGCCACCTAAATATCCGTTTCAGGTAATCTCTGCTGATTTGTTTGAATATGCAGGACAGGACTTCTTGTCAGTTATTGATGCATATTCAGGATTTTTAATGGTAGAACATGTAAACAATAAAACGGCAAGTCACATTATTAGCAAGTTGAAGAGTAATTTCAACAAACTGGGAAATCCAACTGTAATCAGGGCGGATAATGTGCCATTTAATTCTCGGGAATTTCAAACATTCGCGGCTGATCATAATATTGTTATGAAATTCTCAAGCCCTCGGTACCCACAAAGCAATAGGTTAGCTGAGAAAGGCGTTGCGATTGCTAAGAATATGCTGAAACGTTGCATTGAAGCTAGAGACACAGAAAACTATCAATATAGAATTTTGGAATATAACAACTCCTGTTGCAAGCATGGGACTGGCACCGGCCCACTTGTTTTTTGGTCGGCTGGTAAAGACGAGAATGCCGATTTCGGATTCTCTATTGTGTCGTGATAATTTGAGTGAGAAAACTATCCAAAACAAAATTAAAGAAAAAAAAGAAAAGCAAAAATATTATTATGACCGGAATGCAAGAGCACTACCAGTATTAAATTTGGGTGATCTAGTTATCTTTAAGAAAAATGGAATAGAATGGAATTATGGGACAATTGTGGGTAATGTAAATGGTCGATCATATATCATTAAGGACAATTTCGAAAACTATTTTAGACGCAACCGTCGGTTCATTGCCAAGACTAAGAATAATGAAATGAATGGGGGAGAAGTAATGTTTGAAGAAAATGTCAAATGTAACGTAGCTGGTCCTGATAATTTGAAACCGATTGAAATAGTACCTCCACTCGGGCGAAACAGACAAGATAACGTTAATAATGGCAGTGAACCAATTATGTGTAATGTGGATGAACCAGGTCTACCAGTGTTGGACGATAGTAATGTATCATCAGATGAATATCAAACTGCTGGTAGTTCGGGTTCAGAAGCAGAGTCGGGAAGCGATCAAGAGACACCCGATCCAGTGTTAGTTAATGAACCAGATGTTAGGAAAACTCGTAGTGGTCGCAGTAGTCGTCCACCTCAACGATATGGTTGGAATTAATTTAATGTAACAACCATGTGAGGTCAATAACTTCTTATCACTTAGACAAATAGAACTTTAATTTAAGCCTTAAGATCTTTTAAAAGAAAAAAGCGTGTAATAATATTGCTTGTTCGATAGTAAACAAGTATAATCGTCACAAGGTGTCGCTGCTAGTCGATGTGTATGTAGTTATAAGGAATACCCATCAATGCAAGCACTAGAGATATCGAGTGGGAAGTTGAGCGTCAACCATCACCAAGATAAGACGCTGAAGATAACAAGACAATAAACTATGAAATATCATACAGCTTAAATAATTAAAGTCTTTTAATTATTATAATACAACAATTATTACAACAGCCATCAATGCAAGTCAGTAAATATATCGAGTGGGCAGTTGAGCGTCAACCATCACCAAGACAAGATGATTTACACAGACAATAAACTACGCAATATCATTCAACTTAAATAATTAAAGTGTTTTAATTATAATAATTCAATAATTATTACAATAATGTAGTTGTTCAATTAACTTATGTATATACATATATTGTTGTATCGATAGACTAAATGGGGTTCTAATGAATGATGAGTGAGTTGATGAAGAACGAGAAAGAATACCCTTGCAGACCCAACCTTTTAACGCAGAGAAAATGGTTAATGCTGAGGTTGGTCAAGATATCTTGATAAACAAAGAAGGCTTTTAATCAAAAAGCTAGTTTTCGACCGATCGTTCCTATGGCAGCTATATGATATAGTGGTCTGATCTTAATAGGATTTCGTATATATATGAAGAGCATAGTAAAACTAATAAAGGCCGAGTTTGGTCAAGATATCTTGATGAACATTTTTTTCATACAACAACTTAATTTTCGACCGTTCGTTCCTATGGCAGCTATATGATTTAGTAATCCGATCTTAATAGTATTTAAACATATATATGAGGAGCATAGTAAAACTAAAAAATGTCGAGTTTGGTCAAGATAACTTAATAAACATTTTGTTTCATACAATAACTTAATTTTCGAGCGATCGTTCCTATGGCAGCTATATGATATACTGGTCCGATCCAGCTGGTATTGACATATGTGCTGCGTGCAACAGAAAGAACTTCTGCAAAGTTTCATAAAGATAGCTTTCAAACTGAGAGACTAGTTCGCATAGACGCAGACAGACGGACATATCGACTCGGCTGTTGATATTGATCAAGAATATATGTTCGGATATGTCTCGTTCTATGCGTTACACATTTCACGACAAAATTATAATACCCTCTGCAAGGGTATAATAATATTCAAATTCTTGTATTCGTAAAATTTTTTGTTGGGATTGTAGTATATTCATTCATATAATACAAAACACAACTTGTAACACTTTGTTGCAAGTATAAACAAATATAAAAGACTCAAGCGCATAGCATAAATATATTCGTATACATATATGTATGCACATACACATGCACATACATTTATAGGTGAATTGCTGATCTTGCATTTTAGCTGCTCCGACAGTGGGTGCCTATATGTATGAGTACACCCGCTCTCTCTCTCTCACTTTGTAGCGGTTAACCAATAACAGCATAAGTACATTTATGTACCCATAGGGTAAACATATGCTCTTAACTTTTAATAAAATCACTCTCATATAATAACCAAACCAGCACAGACGTGTTGAATGCCTTTTCAATAACATTACACGTGACTATTGTTATTAATCATAGTACATAGTACTGTAAAAATAACATTACATGGCGACCGTGACAATTGTCACGCAACGTGGGAAAAATAACGCATAAAAACATCAACAACAGTGGCAGGCGCAGCAGCCACCACAGAGATGCAGCAACAAACAATATAAATTCTAAAACGGCGCGAGATATAGAATAACAATATTCAACAGCGAGGGATTAAAGACAAAGTTCTGAGTGAGTAACGTATATTTCGTTTGTGTCAAAAGTTCAAATGCCTATACGCATCACGCAAGACGAACAACAGCCAGCGAACAAGCTGCAAGTAAGGAAATTAAACCAAAAAGAAATTTGCAAAATTTTATATAATAGCAGTAAGCCCACGAGTTGGAAAGATGCCAAGAGGCTAGCCGATGAGCTGGACGTTCTTGAAGAGCAATCTAATAATTACAAAACACAACGCGAAAACGCCTTCCTCTCAACCCAAAAAGAACTCGTCCAATAAAACTTATATTCAAATTACAGAGAAAAGCCGCTACCTATGATGACGAAAAGATGCCCTGGCGACTGCGCTGGACCATTGTACACCCCGGCCTGTGCGATGACCTGCACCGGCAACGCTGAATGCTCCAAGGCAGCCAAATAAGATAAAGGGGATAACACGACGCGAGCAGCAGCAGAAGAAGCAGCATTAATGAAGATAATTGTTTTTTTTGTATAACATTGTAATGACCCCCAAGGCAGAGTACAACCTAAAAAGTCGTACGACACATTGGAGAGGAGATCACTGCGTTCATCGAAGTAGGGCTGACACATTGACTCAAAAACAAAGGCCTACTGCCTAAATATAATATTAAAAATAAGAAACAAAAAAAAAATTGTATCTAAAATGAAAACTACAAAAGATATACTCAATAAAATATAATAAAAGTATAAAATTCACTTACAATTTGCAAAAATTTACAAAAAAATCCGCCGCAAATGTAATTAATAATGAAAAAGTCATCGATCACAAAGAAAATGTAGAGAATATGACAATTCTGTTAATCATAATAACTGTCGTATCTCTTGTATATAAAGAAAATTAAGAAACGCTACATTAGTAGAGCTGACGGACTAGATAAGGTCTAAATATACTAAACCAAAGTTAATACAAACTTGAATGTCAGATATAGACGCACTCATTAGGCTTACGTATAGAGATTTTAGTACTCGCGCACTACGATTACATAAAGACTTCATAAAAGTATATGATTTTGAATACGAATACAATGGACTCCTATGGGTCCATTGATACATTGCTCAAAAATCGAAAAGGGAATCATACTAAGCACGTTGCCATATGGCTCAGTAAAATTAATTACTGCAGAACACCCAATTTTGGGACCAGCAACGATACTAATGGTGCGACTGCATCGATTGGCATTTATTATATTAATATGGAATGGAGTATATTTGTGAAAAATGTCAATGACTTCAAAGATCAGTTTGACGCATTATTAAAGGCATACCTATAAAGGTAGAAATTACTACTTGTTCCAAAAAAAAGGATAACCGGGTTCCGATACCAAAAGATGGCAATAAGTTATAGACTATCGTCAAATGAATAAAAAATTACTCTCAGATAAATTTCCGTTACCAAGAATAGATGATACTCTTGACCAACTAGGCAGAGCAAGATACTTCTCATGCTTAGTTTAAATGTCCGGTTTTCACCAAACAGAATTAAAAGAAGAGTCCAGAAATATAATGTCATTTCAACGAACAATGGCTCATATCGTTATACACAATTACCTTACGGTTTAAAAATAGCGCCAAATTCTTTTCAAAGAATGATGACAGTCACTTTCTCTGGATTAGATCCTTCACAAGCATTCTAGTATATGGATGACTTAATAGTCATCGGGTGTTCCTAAAACCATATGATCAAAAATTTTTAAAATATTTTTTACTTATGAAGGAAACACAAACTTAAATTACATACAGAAAAATTCTCTTATTTTATGCACGAAGTGACTTTTCTAGGTCATAAGTGTACTGATCAAGGTATTTTGCCAGATTACAAAATATATGAACGCTGATAGCGCTATACGATTCGTTGCATTTAGCATTTATTACAGACGTTTCATGAAAAATGATGCATTATTCACGTCACATAACAAGATTATGCAAAAAGAATGTTAAATTCGAATGGACAGCTGACTGCATAATAACAGATGCAAGTAAACAAGCGAGTGGAGCAGTTTTAACTAAAAACCACAACGGACTCCAACTTCCAGTTGCATACGCATCAAGATCATCCACAAAGGGTGAAAGTAGCAAAAGTACAACAGAACAAGAATTATCAGCAATTCATTGGGCAATAACACATTTAAGACCATATATTTATGGTAGACATTTCACTGTCAAAACAGATCGCAAACCTCTTACGTACCTATTCTCAATGGTTAACCCGAGCTCTAAGCTCACACGCATGAGACTTGAATTAGAGGAATATAATTTTACAGTAGAACATCAAGAATAACCATCAAAGAACTAAAAGACTTTACCAGAAATATAATGAAAGTCACAAAAATCCTGCGCAGGAGATAAAGAAATAGAATTGCCTATGCAATCTATAGAAAAAACTTCAAAGCCCAACGTATACGAATTGCATTGAACATAGAACATTGAACTACGTCATAGTGACCTTGCTTTGTTTTTTTAAACATGGAAAAAAATTACTGCGAGATATGATGTTATAGATTTGTATACTAATGGAATTCTTGGCTTAGGTCAGTTCTTCCAAAGGCTTGAAATGCAAGCCGGTATGCATCAAATCAGCCAACTCAAAGTGGCAATGTGCGAAATTATCTTTGAAAAAGTTGCAATTGATCATTTCAAACACATGGGCAATAAAATATTGAATTCATTAAGAGTAGCGCTACTCAACCCAGTGACCCTAATATAAAAAGAAGAGATATTGTCTACATTTCATTATGACCCAATACAAGGAGGTCACACAGGCATTACAAAAACCTTGGACAAGGTCAAAAGACATTATTTTTGAAAACGTATGACTCCATTGGTTCTCATACAGTGGCTCACAGCTTATTTCAACCAGTACATTGCAAAAAACTGGGAAGCTATAAAAACTAAATTGAGAAAAATATTCAAGTTTTAAGCTATGACTTCATATATTTTTGTATGTCTCATATGTAACTTAACTAAAATTTAGTTGACCTACCGGTTGCAAACAAAAGCGCAAATACTGTCGCTAAAGCTATATTTGAATCTTTTATTCATATCGATTTTTATCGATTGCTTGGAAACGAAGTAAGTTACCGATTATCGACTAGGAGGACCTACAGCTAAAATTTCAAGTCTCTAGCTCTTATAGCTTCTGAGATACTTGCGGACGGACGGACAGACAGACGGATATGGCTAGATCGACTCGGCTATTGATGCTGATCAAGAATATACATACTTTATGGGGTCGGAGATGCTTCCTTCTGCCTGTTACATACATTTACATTTTGTACAAATACAATATACCCTTTTTACCCATTTTTAATGGGATCAGGGTATAAATATATATCGGTTGATACAACTGATTGGCCCCATCTATGGCACATAATTATTATCCATATGAGTTAGTCTTTGGGAAAATAAACAATTTCCCAAGATATTTTAATAGTATAAATAATATAGAAGTCCGCAAAAGTCGGATTACGCAAAAGAAATTAAATATAGATTAGAAGTAGCATATAAATAGCTAGAATAATTATCGAAGAATAAAAGAAAAAGAATAATTAAAACTATGATCAGAAAGTAAAAACATAGATATATCAATGGGAGATATGGATAAGTTAGATTTTAAATATACTGGTCCGTATACAGTGGCGGAAATAGGAGAAAGAGATAACATTATAATCTCAGACAATAAAAATAAGAAACAAACAGTTCATAAGGATAGAATACAAATTTTCATTAATAAATCCATTTTAGTATGGCCATACACTAAAATAAATACATTTAATAACACGAAAAAAATATACTTAATAAAAATATTCTTTTAAAATATATAAAAACGAAAACACAAAAAAATTGTTTACCTATTACAGTATAATGTGCTTAGCTGCCTCAAGTACTTTGCACAGACATTAGAGGCAGCTATCCTAAAAAGGCAGTAAACTTAATTTTTTTTTTTCCTAAAAGTGAATCGATTTCATAGTAACCTCCATTTTTTTTTTAGTTGCACTGTATTCTTTTTAACAGAACTGAGTATGTATTTTAATTAAATTTAATTCAATTTCAATATAGTTTATTGTACAACAAATCAAAAATCAAATCAAAGATGGCGCAGTTAACTTACATGATATTCATAGAAATTAACAAAAAATTACTGTCGATACGAGTCGCATAAGTCCAAAAGGCTGTTAAGTTAGATCACTAACCAACCAGCCTCACTGAGTGAGCCTCAGTCAATGCTACGTTCAGATTAGCATTGAACTGGCATCAACACAGTACAATATATTACACATATGCATGTATACAAATTATATATACAAACACACTTTACATAATTAACCAAGTTTAAGTGCGAGTAAAACATGAACACCGACTTATGCACCATGTATCATAAATGCAGAGTAAGCGATCACACGCTGACCCCCTAGCTATGTACATATGTATATGCTCATAACATACTCTCTCTCTTAGCGCTGTTAACAACAATACATATATATGTAAATACATTATGTATAAGATATAGATAATGCAGCCGCTTCGCTGCTGGCGTTACCGACAGCGCAGCTACGCGGCCTTAGCTAAGTTAATTCTAAGACAAATTGTAACGAATTATTAATAAAAGAACCTTCACGACACAAAGTAAAAAATAATTGAATACTATAATTGAAATTGAAATCACATCTTATCGCCCTTACCGCCCCACTCAGAGAGCTCTTTAGGCAGGCAAGGTATATTAAGCGCATTAACACACATATATACATACCACTCGACATAATTTTTTTTTGTGGCATATTTATATACATATTTGTTTCAGCGGCTACTTGTTCTCCAATTGGTTCAATAATTACATTGTATTTGTATCTTTTTCTTTGCAACTGGCAATAACCTTGGGACGTACTTTTGTCGCCTGTGCAATTTAATGTTGATAAAAAAAAGCACTCTGTAAAACAATTGAAATTTTAGAAGCTAATATCAACTGTGAATAACCATAAGAATATGCCAATAATTCTACGCACCTGTTGAAGTTAGAAAGAAATGTCCGCTTGCAAAATTATAAATAACTGAGTGGAGATATCATGCAAGGAAAAAAAGAAATAACATCAACTGTCAATAATTATAAGATAATGCAAATAATTACATGCACCAGTTGAAGTTGAAAAGAAAAGAGAAATGTCAGCTTGCACGGAATCGTAAATTGCAGATTGGGGATACCCTTAATAACTATGAGAAATGCGATCAATTACATACAACTACTGAAGAACGAAATGTCCGGCTAAGTTTCTATTGATGGGGAGATTTGTTTTTGATTTTTTTGTGTGCAGATCGCATTAAAAATATGTGTTGTCTTTTATTTGCGCCCTCTGTTCACAACTGAACATTTCAAACGAATGTATCGTTAATAAACGACTGAACGCGTAGCTAGACGGAGTGTGTCGTCATGACCGACTGAACGAGTACGGAATACTTCGTTCATGACGTACTGAATAGCTGAACGAGTAAACTAAATGACCGACTTAGTTCATTAATCACTGAATAAGTTCAGTAGTTCATTTAATGACCCAATCGAACTTGGTCTGAACTAAACGACACAGCTCTACCCCCAATGTTCCCGTCAGGGACTTTGCGTCGATGGGAATCCTTGGGTGATGTTGCATGGGCAGTCGCTAAGGTCTATTGATATATCGGTGCGGGCCCTAAACACCTTAGAGCGTCCAAAATTTTGCAGGGGTGGCAACGCCTAGCCTTGAGCAAAAAAAAGGTGAGAGAGTATAAGCGGTTGCCCGCCCTATTCGCTCGTAGGGTAATGAGCGGATCGGATGCCCTTGGCCTACAACTGGGCCGTTGAATTAAAATGCAGCTGTGCATATGGGTAGCAACGGTGCCCACATTTGAATGTATGCGTGTGCCGAATTTCGGCATCTATGATGTCGCTGCCCAAATTACAGCAGGGCGTTCGATTTTGTAAGTGGTCAACGGCGGGCGTGCCGTGCTCGAAACAAGTAAAGGTTTTTTTTTTTGTTTTATGTCGGCCTCGTGCAAATAGTACTCGACAAAAAGTTTCTTACCGGCCAACTAAGCCGACGCGCACTAGTAAAAATAACAAAGAATTTTTTTGTTGATTAAAAATTAAACTTTAATTTAAACATTGTACCGAGATATACAAAAATTAAAGAAACTTAAAACTTACATGCGACACAGAACGAGCAAATAAAATCAACGACCCACTGTTCCGGCAGTCCAGGTTTCGGCTGCGCACTTATCACCGACGATATCCAGAAGGATAGGCTAAGAAGCGGCCACGGGCGAAACCACGCCCACACCACATGAGTGAGTCTGTTTAATTTCGTCCATCCTCGCCCTGACAGGTAGGTAACAGGCAGAGTCAGACGCAGACTCATATTCGAGTTCCCTAAAAGAGAGCAGATTTTCACCATTATTAAATTTAGTTTTTTTTTTTTGTAAATTACATATGCACTTACGCCTAGTTTCACTTAAGAAAACTTCATTGATCTCCGACGGTGAAGGAAAGGCCCCAAAAGTTATTGCGTCTGCCAAATAAATAAAAAAAATAACCATAAGAATATGCCAATAATTATACGCACCTGTTGAAGTTGGAAAGAAATGTCCGCTTGCATAGAAAAAAGAAATAAGAGGAATCCTAAATTGCAGATTGTGGATACCCTGTGAAAATAGGAAATAAGAAATAATAATAATTGTTAATAATTATGATGAATGCGACTACTGAAGAACGAAATGTCCGGCTAAGTTTCTATTGATGGGGAGAGGGGGGCATGACGGCCGACACGGCTGTTGAAGGCCATCTAATGGCCAAAATGAGGGAGACGAGTGTAGGTGATCGTCTCAAGTAGGGCGGATACGATGGGTCCAGAACCGGGACCCGATCTCGAAAAGTAAAGTGGACTAATAAAGTTTTTTTTTTTTTATTTGTATTAGCGTCTCACCTTTGATGTTTACTTTTCTTGTTGTCACAGCTGTTTATGTTGTTCAAAATTTAGAAGTTCCGGCTGTTTGATGTTATCGATTTTGTGGCTCGTTTTGGATAGTGTTGTGTAGGTCTGTTTTCCCACAGACGTTGTACCCTTTTTGACACCGATTGTGCGGACTGCGGGCCAGGGATGGGACTACACCCAGAGAGCCGATAAGAATAAAAGTTTTTAATTAATTTTTTCAAAACAAAGTTTTGTCTTTCTTTGTTGATTTCAGTGACTATTTCAAAGTCACTCAAAATTTCATATTTTATTTGGTTTAAATTAACAATTTTAATTGAATATGTAGCTTATAATATTCGGACAAATGTATCATTGTGATTAGAAATTGTACTTCCTATAAAAATTTCTTCATAAATTTCTTGGTTTGGAATTAATATGTTATTTGTTACTGAAGATAATTTTATTTGATGGACCACTTCAGAACGGGCTGGAAGTATTGTGGCAGTATTGCCACAAATTTGAATAACTGGTATTTTAATCGGATACTTGAGATTATTCGGAAGAACCATTTGTAAAATCGACAACCAATCGAATGTAAATTTAAATGTCATCAATGTAACCATATTATAGGATAAGATTATAAGCAACTAAGTGCAATATGCCTGAAGTATCGATATCGCTTACGATATCGATACTTCGAGCAAAACAAGAAGAAGAATAAAAAAAAAGAATTTGAATGCTGAAATCGGAGCCGTACGGAACGGACGAGAATCTTAAAAATAAAGGCAACGGCCATTTGTATTTTACAAATCAGGTGTGGGGTATACTCAAATAACATTGCAAATCATTGGTAATGAAATACACCGAAATATTAAGAAAATCAAAGAGCGAATTAATTTCCCTATTGGGCGCCCACAGCGTCGAGTTTGGAGAAAGTGTCACAATTCATCAATTGCGCTCAGCCCTAAAAGCAATCATGGACGATCCTGTGGATAGAGCCGGAGCCGCAGAAGGAGATTGGATGCTGGATGTGTTTGAGGGAAGTAACAAAACGTTAGGTGGCGACGACGCAGAAGACGCTATAATTCGGGGAAACATGGTGCCAAAGGTAGTCGAGGCAAGCGTACGTGAGAAAGAAAGAGACAACCATAGTGATGCAATTTCGAAAAACGTACGCACAACCTTGACGGCTGAAAGTATTTCACCACAAAGCGCGCTGCAAACATCAGAAGGTCACGAAATTAAGCAATTGCAAGAGATGGCGAAATTATTGGAAAGCAGAAAACGTATAGCCGAGTTACAGTTAGCTATATCAAAAGCTGAAAAAGAGGTGGCTGATTTGCAGCTTGCGCCAAAGGAACGCCTTGTCAGTCATATTTATACTTTAGTGCGCAGCTTTTCTGGCGATGATGGCTACTCGATCGTGAAATGGGTGCGCGACTTCGAAGACGTAATGACCCTATACGACATACCAGATGTTAAGCGGTGGATATTAGCGAAAAAATTGCTAACTGGTTCCGCTAAGGCGTACATAGACCATGTAGCTCCATTGACCTGGAAGGACGTGCGTTGCGAACTGCTGGAAGTTTTCGAGCAAAAAGTGACTACATGGGATATATGCAAGCAGTTGGAGGCGCGTAAGATCGGAGGAGGCGAAAGCGCATTGCAGTACTATGTTGCAATGTGCAGCATAGCAGCGCAAGCAGACATGGCTGCAAGCGACTTCATCAAATTTATTGTGGACGGCCTGCAGGATAGGACTGGAGCAACAGCAGCCATGTTATATTGCCGTTCCTTGAATGAGCTGCGTGACAAGATGATTGTATACGAGAAAGTGCGCAGAGCATCAGCTAATGTGCCTAGTCGTAGCAGCGAAACGCCAAGAGGTCGAGCAACGGGAAGTAATGCAGCAAGTCAACAGCAAAAAACCAGTGAGATACTTTGCTATAATTGCCGTGGCTTTGGCCATTTGATGAAGGAGTGCAGCCAGCCAAAGAGGCCAGATGGGGCGTGCTTTAAGTGCTGGCGTATGGATCATCAGCACGAGTGAGATGAATAATAACGAGTTAGCAGCTGTTCAATTAATACAATTATGAGTTCCGTTTGGTGAAGAAAGAGGCAAAAGTGTTTTTTGTTCATTCGATACGGGGAGTCCCGTAAGCTTTATTCATAAGGCATTAATACCAAAAAATATAAAGTTAAAATCTGAAGTCAGTCAATACCATGGATTACGAGGACGGCCTATCCCAACATGGGGAAAGTTGAAATGCCGAATTGACTTTCTTACGAAAACCTATATTATTTCACTTAATATTGTAGACGCTAAGATATTACCTCTACCAGTATTATTAGGAAGAGATACTTTAGAAATCATTGAAGTAAAATTAGTTCATAAGAAAAGTATTAATGCTAAATATCATTTACCTTTACCGTTTCAAATCTTGGGCAGACAAATGTAAGGAACTAATAAGAACTCATTATCTGTATCGGGAATGTGACTTTACTGTGCCCCCTAAATACAACATGACTATTAGAGCAACGGACACAACACCATTCTACTGCAATCCACGGCGCTTGTCTTACTATGAGAGAGACAAAGTAGCAGAAATTATAGAGGACCTTCTAAATAAAAAATTTCCGTTCCGTTCCGTTTTTAAATTCTCCGTTGCCGCTCATTGAGGACTGTCTGGAATATTTAGAGAACGAATGCTGTTTTTCCGTTATAGATTTTAAAAGTGGTTACCACCAGATTGGAGTTAAGGAAAAATCAATCCCGTACACTGCGTTCGTAACCCCACATGGTCAGTACGAGTATTTAAGAATACCTTTCGGGCCTAAAAATGGATCAGCCATATTTCAGAGATTTATTTCCAATCTGCTTAGTGACCTCATTAGAAATAAGAGCATCGTAGTTTATATGGACGATATAATGGTGGCAACAAAGACAGTAGAGGAACACATACAGATCTTGAAGAAGTTGTTAGCCCGTATCAGTGAACATAATTTAGAGATAAATATGAAGAAATGCATATTTTTAAGACGAGATATTGAGTTTTTGGGATATAAGGGTACACAAAAGGGCATAGTAGCAAGTGACTCTCATACAGAAGCGTTAAAAAGCTATCCAATTCCACAAAATATAAAAGCACTACATTCGTGTGTAGGGTTTTTTTCATATTTTATACGCTTTGTGTTGTCATTCGCGAAAATAGCAAAACCATTGCTCGAAGTACTAAAAGCGGGTGGTCCTTCTCCCCTTAACAAAGAACAGCTAGAAGTATTTCAAACGTTGAAATGGATTCACAGAAAGTAGAGCAAAAGAGAAGGAAAATTTTGAATATAAAGAGCAGCCGATTCTAAACTCAGCACTAGAAATTGGAGTGGTTGGTGTTACCCCAGATGATGTGGATTTAATCTTACAAACTGAGCAGATGCGAGATAAAAGAGTAAAAATTAGAGAAATAATAGAGGAAGGTCGCGAGACTGAATTTGAAATGATAGATGCAATATATGCAATAATATACAAAAGAGATAGTGATGGCAAGTTAGGTCTATATGTTCCGAAGTGCATGGAAGAGCAATTAATCAGCATAGCACACGCGAAGTTAGGACATCTAACGGCAGACAAGGGTGTTAATGACCTAAAAAGAACATATTGGTTCCCGTCAATGCGTAGTAAAGTAGCACAATTTATTAGAAATTGTTTACCGTGCATATTACACTCTATGCCCAAAACCATACATAATAGAACATTACATAGCATACCGAAGTCAGAAGTGCCCTTTCATACATTACACATAGACCATCTAGGCCCTTTACCGAGCATCACATCAAAAAGAAAATATATTTTGGTAATCGTAGATGCCTTCACAAAATTTGTGAAGTTATTTCCGGTAAATAGTACCAGTACACTTGAAGCCAAAGACACCTTGAGTAAATACTTCGAATTTTACATCAGACCTGTAAGAATAATCTCGGACCGAGGCACGTGTTAACATCGCTAGAGTCTGCGAATTTCTTGCAAGAACGCGGTATAGAGCATTTCAAAGTTGCCACTGGGGCACCACAGGCTAATTGCCAAATTGAAAGAGTTAATCGTGTTCTTACCCCCATGAAAGAGTTAATCGTGTTCTCACCCCCATGTTAGGTAAACTCTCAGAGCCCATTCAGCAGGCAGATTGGTATAAGTTGATGAACAAAGTCGAGCATGCCATAAATAACGCTATTCATAGTAGCACGCAGAAAACACCCAGTATCTTGTTATTTGGAGTGATCCAAAAAGGACCAATAGTTGATGAATTAACTGAATATTTAGAGGATAAATTAAACATAAAGGAGAGAAATCTTAATGCGGCTCACAGCTAAGAAATGAGAATATATATGGCAAGAAACATAAAGCCCCGTTAACGTATCAAATAGGTGATTACGTGGCCATTCGTAATGTTGACACTACAATAGGAGTTAATAAGAAATTCGCACCATAATATCGTGGCCCATATATGTATGATAAACAGAGTCTTTGACAACGACCGTTATGAAATGGTTGATATTGAAGATTGCCAATTGACTCAGATGCCATACTGTAGTATATTAGAGCCAGCTAGGCTCAAGCCATGGGTTCAGTGTGTATCCGACACAAAAGATGTACATATGTCGTTAACCTACATATATAGAGATAACCTAAGATCATATAAATAAGTGAGATGTATAGTAACCCCAAAATGGTAAGATCGTGGGCGATCTGTAGTCAGGTTAGCCGAATGTAAGATCGACAACCAATCGAATGTAAATTTAAATGTAATCAATGTAACCATATTATAGGATAAGATAATAAGCAACTTAGTGCAATATGCCTGAAGTATCGATATCGCTTACGATATCGATACTTCGAGCAAAACAAGAAGAAAAATAAAAAAAAGAATTTGAATGCTGAAATCGGAGCCGTGCGGACGGACGAGAATCGTAAAAATAAAGCCAACGGCCGTTTGTATTTTACACATTAGAATATTACTTCTTTGTGTGAAATCTAATTGACAATTGTATTTTTTAATGAAATCTATTCCTATTATGCGATCACTAGGTATTGGGAAATTTTGTTCGACTAAATGGAAGTCGGGAGTGAGCCCTATAAATGCTAAACCTTTTGAATATATTCTGAACCTTCGCCAGTTCCTGAGATTTGTGTTTTAATACTTTTCTTAATATTGTCGAAAGTGTCGTTTTTTAGTATTAAGATATCTGCACCAGCATCTAATAACAGGCTAAATGTTTTTCCTGTATTCTCATTTCTAATTTTTATAAATATACTAAGGTTAAGATTGATTGTGAGTATATTATTTATTGGTTTTGAATATCTGAAGGGGTCTGGTTTTCCGAGTTGCCTTGAGTTATTATTCTGAGCCATTTCTACTATTGGAGTTATTCCTTCCTTGGTTGTAACCAAAGCAATTTCGTCTGAAATTGCCTCTATTGTTGTTATTATAGTTGGCATTATAATTATCGTGGCCATTGCGGTAATTATTAGCTCAATAATTTTATCTGTACAATCGCACCATTAGTATTGTTGCCGCACCCAATATTGGATGTTCTTCAGTTTGGCAATTCATAAGGCAATGTATTTAAAATAATTCCTTCTACTATTTTTGAACAGTGTATTAAAGGAATTAAATCAGTATTAATTTCTTCTACGTATTCGATTTCGAATTCAATTATCGCCATGAATTCGCGATGTGAACGCAAAATATTTATTCTTATTCGAAAATTGGGGTCGTTATTATAAGTATTTCTAATTTTGGACTCTATATCATTGTAGTGTATTCATACATATAATACATAACTCAACTTGTAACACTTTTTATAAACAAATATAAAAGACTCAAGCGCATAGCATAAATATAATCGTATATATGTATGTATGCACATACCCATGCAAATATGTGCATGCATACAGAGCTGCTTATATAAGTAACATAATGCAGGCCAAGACATGCACGAAGTCACTTTTCTAGGTAATAAGTGTACTGATCAAGGTATTTTGTCAGATGACAAAAAGTCAGTTTTAACCCAAACTTATGGTGATAAGCAATTACCAGTAGCATACGCTTCACGTTAATTCACAAAAGGTGAATCTAACAAAAATACCACAGAGCAAGAGTTAGCAGCAATTCATTGGGCAATAGCCCATTTTCGACCTTACATATATGGTCAACATTTCACTATTAAAACAGACCACAGACCACTTACGTATTTATTCCAAATGGTTAATCCCAGTTCAAAATTAACTAGAATAAAGCTAAACTTAGAAGAGTATGAATTTACTGTAGAATATCTCAAGGGAAAAGATAACTTTAATGCTGATGCGATATCTAGAATAACCATTAAGGATTTAAAAAATACAAAAACAAATTTTTTTTCCTGCGCAGGAAAATAATTAGCGGCATTTATTCTAATCGAACTCTCGACTTAGGTCAATTTTTCCAAAGGCTTGAAAAAGAAGCCGGTATAATAGGAATCAGCCAACTCAATGTGGTACCGAGCGATAAAATCTTTGAATTAATTTCAATTGATACTTTTAAACAGACGTAAATGCAAAAGAGAAAGAAAAGGAAGCTATACTGTCTACATGATGATCCTATTCAAATTGGTCACACAGGCATTTCAAAAACGCTAGCATATATAAAAAGACAATACTATTGGAAAAATACGACACGTCATATAAAAAAGTGCAAAAGTAAATGTCAGAAATGTCAAAAAGCTAAAACAACAAAGCACACTAAGACACCTATGATAATAACAGAAACACCATTAAACGCTTTCGACAGGATAATTGTCGACACTATACGTCCATTACCATGGTCAGAGAATGTTATCGAGTATGCAGTTACACTAATATGTCATTTAACAAAATATCTAGTTGCCATTCCGATCCCAAATAAAAATGCAAAAACTGTCGCTAAAGCTATATTTGAATCTTTTATTCTGAAATACAGTCCAATGAAGACGTTCATTACGGACATGGGTACAGAATACAAGAATTCAATAATAATAGACATATGTAAATATCTAAATATAGATAACATAACATCAGCAGCACACCACCATCAAACAGTTGGTACTGTTGAAAGAAGTCACAGAAATTTCAACAGCCAATCAGCAAGAGCAATCGCGCCAGCCTAAGAGCGGATATTATAAGAGAGCGCATGAAAAGAGCGATTGACGAAAATGCACCTGCGCTTAGATCAGCCGCATTTGAGTAATGTCTTATCACTCAATAGATCGCGCGCTATCACGGTTGAGTTGAATTTATTGGTTCTCTCAAGCGGCCGAGCCTTCCGTCCTGTTACTTAAAGTTATCTTATTTTCTTGTATTTTGTAATTCTATTGAGCTTTAAATTTGCACGCTTAGTAACAGCGGAATTTGCGACACATGTTGAAGTCTGTGTGCTCTGTCTCCGCTCGTGAACTGGGATTCGTGTGCTAATCTCATCATTCCCACCAATCGTGCAAAACCCTCAAAGCCGCCTCGGTTGGTGACGACGCCGCAGGCCGCATCATATCAACGGGCAGTTTGGGGCTCCGCATCTGGCGCAGCCGATATCCAACATGTTTTTGGTGCCTCCTGTGAGGATTGATTCTTGGCGATTGGACTGAGGAATTTGGGATTGGACATTGGACATTGGATCGTGATTGCTGAAGACAGTGCGACCTAATTGAAAAGGTGAGTGCAATTTGACACTAATGTGTAAGGTTAGGTATTCATAATGGCCGAAAATCTCATGTATTTGACTTTTGAGCAAACTGCACTGTTAACCTCGATGGAGAAATCACTGAAAAAATACAAGGCTGATGAATCGGTACATACGGAAACCCAGCTCGAAGCTCGAATCGCTGGTAGAAATTAACGCAGAATTTAAACGCAACCATCAGCAGCTTCTACGAGTGCGAGACAACGAGGAGATTAGAGCAAGGTATTTTGATACGGCAATCAGGGATGTGTTTAAAGAGACCTACAACGTGGAAGTATGATTACGTTATCTACCGCATTCGATGATACCATGAATGAACATTGTATAATTCCTATGGAGGAAATGAAGTTGCCCACGGTTAGGCTGCCAACTTTCATAGATTGGCCGGCATTCAAGGAGGTGTTCCTATCGCGTGTTCATCACTGTTGGAGACTTACTGACTTACATCGCTTCCATTATTTAAAAGATTCGCTATCAGAGGAAGCTGCTAAAGATATAGAGCACTTGACTTTGATAGAATCGAATTACCCAGTAGCATGGAAAATGTTGGTGAACTTATATGACAATAAACGAGTATTGTTTTTACATTACATGGATGTTTTTGATCATCAATTAGCAGTTCAACATGGAGACGCCGAGTGTCTCAGGCGGTTTGTGCAGACCTGTCGCTCATGTGTGAATTCGCTGGAGAAAGCTGGAGTTGATATAAAGCAGCAATCTCAACTTTTGGTATATTATATGATGAAAAAGCTGTAGATTGGGAACGCTCATTAGCGTCGTCGCCATATCTACCTACATTTGATGATTTTTGTGTTTACCTCGAGTCCCAATATCGAACGATGATTACGGCATCGTCGAGAAGTTGCGAGGAAACGCAGCTAATAGATAGTCGCAGGAATAAAAAGCAAGGCGTATATGGCTTACGTGCAAGCCAAAGAGACGCAAAAGCTTCATTTATTACTCGACAAGCGGATATATGCATCGTCTGCGGCAAGGAGGAGCACCCCATTGGAACTTGTAATGTATTCAAGAAAATGTGTGCGTCGGATCGTAAGGCAATTGTATTGAAACATCGGCTGTGTTTTAAGTGTCTTAGTCCGAATCATCACGCAGCTGCATGTGGCAGCTCGGGAAATTGTGCGAGGTGCTCTGCACCATACTTGAATTCTCCTGGATAGAACGATTGGTCAAATGGATGAGTCTAGAAACGGCGCCCCACGGAAAACGGATACAAGTGCACAGCAAGTATCTACAAATTTAATCAACGGAAAGGATGAAGTCCTACATTTTACAAGACAGGAGGTCTTGTTACCAACAGCAATGGTGCTTATTGAGTCCAAAGATGGGTACCCTTTAAAGTTTCGAGCTTTCTTGGATCAGGGTTCCCAAGCGTCGTTCATTTCGGAGAACAACAACAACTACGACTTACAAGGAAACGAGTACATATAAAAATCAATGGTTTAGCGAATGAAAGAATTACCGAAGCGTCTACAAGAATTGAGTTAAAATTAGGATCCCAAGGTTATTCAAAGAATGCCTGATAGAAGAATATCTACCACGAAGTGGCCACATCTAAAGGATTTCCGTTTAGCCTATCCTAATTATTTTATTCCGCAAGGTGTCGACATTTTGCTCGGGAGCGATATTTATGATGAGCTGATGCTAGGTGAAGCATACCGAGGACCAACAGGTTCACCTCTAGCACAAAATACGCATTTGGGCTATATCGTGTCCTCGCACACAGTGAAGATACACGCACATGATGTAAATGCGGAGCTCGGCAATGTTTAACGTAAGTTTTTGGAACTAGAGTAATTCGACAATGAGTCTTCAGGTCTGTCACCGGAGGAGAGGTGGTGCTAGGACTTTTTTGTCAATACTCATTGTCGCTTATCTTCGGGAAAATATCTTGTGCGTCTACCCTTTTTGTCCCATCTGGATCAAACTATGGTGATTGGTTCGTCATATCGAAGCGCACTGAAGCGACTAGATTATCTGGACAGGCGCCTGCGTGCAGACCCCAGGTTGAATGAAGCATATTGTCACACCATTAATGAGTATCTGGAGCTGGGCCAAATGGAACGGGTTACGCCTAAGATTAATACCATCGTGCAATCATCCGAAGGAGGAGTTCAACATTGTTATCTACCGCATCACGCAGTTATCAAGGAAAAATCATCAACTACGAAGGTCCGAGTTGTGTTCGATGGCTCGAGTAAGACAAGCAATGGGAAGTCATTGAATGATATCTTAGCAATTGGGCCAAAATTACACTTGAAGCTGGAGCCTGGAGGTATCTCAATTGGCGTGGTCTCAGATTCGTGCTTACGGCTGATGTAGAAAAAATGTACAGGTGCATCAATATTCCAAGGGAAGATGCCTAGTATCAGCGCATATTATGGAAACCCGATAAGAACGATGACGTTGAGGAGTATGCATGCTTAACAGTTATGTTGGGAACTAGTTCAGCACCCTATTTAGCTCTGTGAGTCATGCAACAGTTAGCTGTGGATGTGGTGAAACATCAGATGTATTTTGATGACATCTTTTCTGGAGTGGATAGTGTTGGAGAGGCGGAAGCTATCCAGAGTCAAGTGGCACATTTGAGTTGAGAAAGTGGTTGAGTTGAAAGTAATAGCCTTAAATTGTTAGAAAAGGTACCTATCGAATTTCGAGAACCGAAGGGATTGTTGCACCTTGATGACGAGGACACAATTCGTACGCTGGGTATACATTGGAGCCCCGTGGAGGATAAATTTCGATTTCATTTAAATTTTGATCTATCAGCAGGCTTACCGACGAAGCGGTCAATACTGTCAACAGTTGCGAGGTTATTCGATCCTATGGGATGGCTGAGTCCGATTGTTGTAACCGGGAAAATACTAATGCAGCGTCTATGGAAGGATAAGATTGGCTGGGATGACATAGTGCCAGCAGCCGTTAGAAGAGAATGGGAGAAGTTTTTAACGGACTTGCCCAATATTTCAGACATACGCATACCACGATATATAACATGTGGATTATATAACGCAGCAGCAGAACTACATATCTTTTGTGATGCATCAGCTCAAGCCTATGGAGCGGTTGCATATTTACGTGTTCCAACCGGGGATCACGAATTTCATACGGAGTTGCTGCTGTCAAAATGTAAGGTCTCGCCTGTTAAGCCACAATTAACCACACCCAGAGCCGAGTTGTGTGCTGCTCTTGAAGCTGCAAAAATTTATATGTATTTAAAACAAAATTTGCGAATTAATATAAACTTCTGCAGTACTATTTTTTGGTCCGACTCAATGATAGCCATCAGTTGGATCCGTGGAGGAGGTGCAAACTGAAAAGTATTTGTTTCAAATCGCATTAACAAAATTCTGGAGATCTCGAATGGAAGACAATGGAGACATGTTCCCTGATTGATAATCCTGCCGACCATCTGAGTCGGGTAATTAGCGTATCTAAGTTGACGTCATGTGAAATGTGGTGGCATGGACCGCAGTGGTTACAAGGTCCGGAAGAAGGATGGCCTTGCAATAACATTGATCAACACTCACTCTCACATGTGAGTATTGAGACACGAAGCTTGACTTGCCACAGGATATCATTGGAAGAGATTCCTAGCTCGATGTTCATAGGTCAATATTCATCGTATACCCGACTTCTTCGAGTTATGGCATATGTTAAACGTTTTATTCGAAGCTGTCAACCCATATTTTGATTTGGGGGAGCGCGTCTTACGGCTCGGAGGAAGATTACGCGATGCCTTGTTGCCAGTGAACGAGAAACATCCACCTTGCTTGCACCTTGCATGGAGGTTCATCGCTCACATTCAATTATATAAGAAAGAAATTTTGGATCATCAATGAGCGCAACGCAGTTCGTTTTGTATCAAATGTTTTAAAATGAAGCCTAAGTTTGCAAGTCAACAAATGGGAAATTTGCCAGCGGTGCGTGTGCGGCCCTCAAGAGCTTTCTCATCTGTCGGAGTTGACTATGCTGGACCTATTAATATTTCGCCATCCAAGGGAAGAGGACGTGTAGCACAAAAGGAATACATTGCCGTGTTTATATGTTTGGTGATCAAGGCTATAAATTTAGAGCCAGTTGGAGATTTAACGTCAGATGCGTTTTTAGAAGCCTTACATCGATTCATAGCCAGACGTGGTCTATGTACAGATATTTATAGTGACTGTGGTACAAATTTTGTTGGAGCCAACAACAAACTACAAGCTGATAGGGAGGCATACTACTCATACATTTCAAGATTAGTCGCGCCAAAATTGCTGAATAAGGCAATCACTTGGCATTTCAACCCTCCATCAGCTGCACACTTTGGTGGATTATGGGAAGCCGGAGTTAAGTCCATGAAGTATCATCTCAAGAGAACCATTGGAGAGCGAGTGTTAACCTTTGAGGAAATTGCGACAGTATTAGCACAAATTGAGTCTTGTCTTAATTCAAGGCCTCTATGTCCTATTTCGAATGATTCTGAGGATTTGAAGGTGTTAACCCCCGGTCACTTTCTCACAGGTGATGCGCTCTTGTCGCCTCCTACAGCTGAAGTACCTCAACTGAGTTTACTGCATCGGTGGAGAAACTGTCAATACTATTCACAACAATTTTGAAAAAGGTGGAACTCTGAATACTTGACACGGTTGCAGATAGGACCAAAATGGCTGCAGATGAAGAGAAACCTAGAGGTTGGATGCATGGTGTTAATTAAGGATGAGCGATTCCGTTCGCATCGGTGGCCTTTGGGTCGAATTACAAGCACTCATGCTGGTGCAGATGGATTAGTTAGAGTTGTGACTCTAAAAACAAGCAGTGGTGTTATCAAATACCAGTAACAAAGCTCTGTCCATTACCCATACAAGAGAATTGGCTTGATAATGACACCTAACCTTTACGTAAATGTTAAATTGTACTCTTCTATTTTCAGTTAAGTTAAGGTACTAAGCCCGAGAATCTGACGGCTTGCGGACGTAAATTTGATGATGAATGCTGCAATCATCAAAGGGGGGAGAATGTTTGGGCTACAGCCAATCAGCAAGAGCAATCGCGCCAGCCTAAGAGCGGATATTATAAGAGAGCGCATGAAAAGAGCGATTGACGAAAATGCACCTGCGCTTAGATCAGCCGCATTTGAGTAATGTCTTATCATTCAATAGATCGCGCGCTATTACGGTTGAGTTGAGTTGAATTTAGTGGCTCTCTCTTAAGCGGCCGAGCATTCAGTCCTGTTACTTTAAGTTATCTTATTTTCTTGTATTTTGTAATTCTATTGAGCTTTAAATTTGCACGCTTAGTAACAGCGGAATTTGCGACACATGTTGAAGTCTGTGAGCGTCAGACCAAGTCAACGGACGTGTGCTCCGATATCCAACACAACCCCATCAATGGTACATGATTATTGTCCATATGAGCTAACTATTATCAAAAACCCAAATCTACCAACTTATTTTAATAGTATAGAACCACTCTATAATGTAGAGGATTACGCTAAGGAATCTAAATATTGATTAGAAACAGCTTATAAAAGAGCAAGAATAATTATAGATAAAAATAAGCAGAAAAATAAGAAACTTTATGAAAGGACATTAGACTTAAATTTGAGTAAAGAAGAAAAAGTACTTTTAAAAAATGAAGTAGGTCATAAATTAGAAAATAAATACTCGGGACTATATACGGTAGTAGGCATAAAATGAAAGGACAATGCTAAAAGATACAAAAGGTAAAGAACAAAAAGTACACAATAATAGACTTAAAATTTTTATAGAATTATAGCCTCTGTCCACTGCACACATTTTTTACACATTTCTGAAAATGTCACATTTTTTAAAAATGTGTAAAATGCAGCCTGTACGTTTTCCCATAAGAAAATACATTTCAAAATGTGACATTTTTGAAAAATGTGTAAATTCGCCCCGAACATTTCATGTCGTTTGCGATGATTAATCGATAATCGAAAGAATGTGAAAGTATCGTAACCATAAACAGCTGAAGGCATGCGGTAACTTCAAATAAGAAATTTAAAATTGTACTACTCCACCGTTTTTAGCATTTAAACATGGCGAAATGTCGAAAAGAGTCCCTTACTTCGAGAGCGCATTATTTGAGTTTTGGAAGAAAAGCTTTGCGGCGCTTATCTAAATTAAAGCAACTCGATCTACTGTTTATTTAAAGAAGCGATACTTTTCCCACTCACATGTTATCGACAACCAGTGGGACTCCAATATATGAAATTTGAAAATGTGACATTTCTTAAGCCAGTGCGCAGAGGCTATTAAATATATAAATTCTCTTTATTTGGCCTGATCAGCCAAATGAAAAAAAAAGCAAAAACGGGTGGATCGCACTTGTGCAAACGCACTTTAATATGAAAAAATTCAAGTGATCTTTTTATGAATTTCTTGATATTGTAAAAATTTTAGGTTAAAGCGTTTTATGACAGGCAATAAACGATCCGAATGTCTAGCATACGTCCGGATCCATATCAAAGTGCAAGTGAGCGACAAGTGCGATCCACCTGTTTTCATTGATGGTTCACACATTTGCGCCTTTTGCGACCGCAAGCCCACCGCAGGCATGCCAAGAAAAAAAAGACCGTGCCCGTTGCCTTAATTTACGCACCCATTGATGAAAATATCTCTTTCTCACGACAAACTCTTGATCGGCTCATTCGCACACATTTGTGTGTGCTTGTGTGTGTGAAGAACTCGAAATTCAGATATCTTAAAAACTTAAAATCTTGTCAAATGTGCATCGGGCAGACAGACAACCAACACGCACACCAACGCATAAATGCTTCCATCCATATAGAAAAGTATGTAAATGTGTGTTTGCTTGGGAGGCCCAAAAACCTATCATACATACATGCCAACGTTCAGGTACCCTTACCCTTACAACAAGCATGAAAAATAGAAATTTTTCACATGAGCAAGCCAAGCCCTCTAATAATTTCATACAACCGCTTACTAGAAAGAGTGTGCGTGTGCACAAGCAGCAAGTCGCAAAAATTAAACATTGCCAATTTTTGGTCTTCTCTTAGAATTCTTTGACAAGCCGACTATGAATTACCCTTGCAGAAATACGACTTAGATATTGTTTTTTTTTAAGCAAAATAGGTCCCCACAGTAAACAAAGAATAAATATAAATATTTAATTTGGGTCAATTAATTGATTATTAAATAAAAATATAACAAATTCTTCTAAAAACGCCCTGATCTACTTGTGCATACATCAACACAACACAAACATATGTACAGTTTGTCAAGTAATTGTTTGCAAAACGAAAAACAGCACACAAATTCATGTTTAAGCTTATATTTCACCGATTTAAACTGTTTTCCTTGAACTTTTTTTTGCATATAATTATTATTCTAAGTATTCTTCTTAGATATACGGCACAAACATAACAAAATTCAGAACACAGAAGATAAAAAACAAACAAAACTAAAATGAGGCAATTTTTGCGCTGTCAATTAATTCTTTGCAAAATGCAAACTATGACTGTATACATAACTAAATCTAGGAAACTATAGCTATTGTGGTACTAATATTTGGTATATTGGCCATTAGCATCCATTACAGCCCGCAGACGACGACACATTGACTGAATAAGGTTATGCAAGTCATATATTTCGGGTATTTTTATCCATTCTTCTTGAATGGCCTTAAAGAGAGCGTTTTTATTAGTTGGGCTCCGTTTCCCGACGCGCTTCTTTAGGAAAGCCCACAAATTTTTAATCGGGTTTAAGTCAGGACTCTGGGCAGGGGTGTCAATGACTTTGCTGCAATTATACAGCAGCCAAGTCCTGCACAAAAACGATTTGTGTTTGGGGTCGTTGTCCTGATAAAGCTTGTACCTCTGTTTACTGGGGTTTTGGGGGTCTACGAAGCCAAACTTTATTGCGCTCGTTGACAATTCATTCTATAGAATGTCCAAGTAAAACTCTTTCGTCATCACATCAGTGAAAATGCGCAGCTCACCAACACCTTTCGACGATACGCAGCCCCACACCATTACAGAAAGCATGGTAAACTTTGCTGTTGGTATTATATTCTCCGGTTCTAAAGCTGTATTGGGCTTTTTCCAAACTTTGCTGTGTCCGTCATGATAATATAACATTATTTTAGTCTCGTCGCAAAAAATAACGTCATCCCAGTACTACGCGGGCTTGTTGACAGTGGTAATAGAGAAATTAAGCCGCCTCTGAATATTTACTGCAGATAGTAGTGGCTTCTTTCTAGCTATTTGCGAGGAGTATTTATGCATTTTTAAAACTTTCCGAACTGTCTCGTGGCTCACTGTCTTATCGCAGTCAATTTTTAAGTCCAATGCCAACTGTCTGATGCTAGTTTGAGGTTTATCGTTGATCTGTTTTAAAATTTTAAAATGATCGCGTCTAGTGAGCTTCGCTGATCTGCCCCCGGAGTGCTTTAATTCCAACCTGTTTTCTTTTTCGGCGCGATTAATAATATTATAAATAGTTCCTAACTTAAATGAGAACATTTCCGCCAATTCCTTAGCTGATTTCCCCTTGTGGTAGTGGAAATAAACTAATTGAATTAGATTTTCATTAAGGCATTGCAAGAAGCTTTAAATTATGCAATATTTGTACTGTTTTAAACCCAACATCGTTTAGAAGGCATTCGCAGAATGCATAGCAATGACTCACTTCAATTTTCTTCGAATTGGAAGTACCGTTAGGTAGCTTGGGCTCTATTTCAGATTGTGTTTGCATTTTGCAAAGAATTAATTGACAGCGCAAAAATTGCCTCATTTTAGTTTTGTTTGTTTTTTATCTTCTGTGTTCTGAATTTTGTTATGTTTGTGCCGTATATCTAAGAAGAATACTTAGAATAATAATTATATGCAAAAAAAAGTTCAAGGAAAACAGTTTAAATCGGTGAAATATAAGCTTAAACATGAATTTGTGTGCTGTTTTTCGTTTTGCAAACAATTACTTGACAAACTGTATGTATGTGTGTAGATCTCGGGATTTTGTGAGAAGCTATGCAGGGAGAAAGAAATGCACACAAGTGCGCAAAGCAATGAGTGAGGGCGAGGCACATGCGTAAGCACATATGTGTTTGGGCTGTAGGATTTAAAACTGGCAGACATATATTGAGAAAAAGCACCAGCCGCAGCAACGTCGTGGGCTGAGCGAGATGCGGCTTCATACTGAACGTTCGGCTTTCGAGGCCGGCGTTCGGCTGCCATTCTCAGTATTCTTACTCTATCTGCGCTACTTTTAATGTATTAAAATATTTATTGCCCATATTTTTAAATTCATTTTATGATACAAATTCAAAAATTGGTGACAACTGTAAGTTACATATTCCGGCTTCTTAATTAAGCCGTTAAAAAAATTGACCTAAGTCGAATTTTCCATTGGAGTACAAATCATTAGCTGAAAATTGTGATATGATTCGATTTCCTCTTTTCAGTAGACAATTTTTTTTACCGAATTTTAGTTTCACAAATTTCTTTATTATCTTTATTCGTTATTACTATCGACTTCATCAGTACCTATAAGAGCCAGAGACTTGCAATTTGAGCTGTTGGTCCTCCAAGTCCATGCGCAGATTGAGTTTGTTCCGATGATCGATAACTTATCCCGTTTCCAAGCAATCGTTTTTGCGCAAATTGGGTAAATAATAAGAGCTTGAGTCACCAAAAGTGATATGTTTGTTCTATAGCCTCATACCTATAAATCAAGTTAATAACCCAACTTGTATTGCCCACCAATTTAAGCCACAATTTTAATGCAATTTACTTTTTGAGAATACAGAAATATTTTATGTTACAATAAGATAAACTGTTGAAAATTTCATTATGATCGGTTAAGAACAGAAATCTGTATACATGTACACACACACATTCAAGCGCGTCTGCTTCGAGTTCTATCAACAGCTTTGCAATTGCGATTTTATTGTTTTCTGTGCTGCTATTTAAATTTTTTTTTTTCTCATTAAGACTCAATAGTTGGTGTGGCTGTTGAGTAGAGGCGGTGGCAAGTGGTGTCGTCTGTCTTGAGTTCGAGACCTACCCAGGAAGCTAATTATTATTTGTGCAAGTAGTCGGCTAGTTGCAAGCTCAATCCCTGCCAAGGGAACTTACTTTTTTTTAATTTATCTCATTTACTACTAAAGCAAATAATGCGTAGCACGAGCTGAATTTGGTATTGGAGTAAGAGGGTTCAGTCAAAGACAATAAAAACACTAAGATGAGTAACAAAATGTTTCTATGCAGCTTGATTTTTTGAAAATTGAGAATGCAAACGAAATATGTATCATAGCGCTCTCATAGTCGAGAGAGCGAAAAAGCTAAAAATAGCATGTACTCTCGGCTTGGGCTCTATGAGGGCCGTGCAAGCAATTATGTTTGTATCCGTGTGAATATACATACATGACAGCATATTTTAATGTGTTGTTATCCACTGCTCTGGCAAAGTCTCTGGCTGGCAAATAAATAAATTTTCTTAGCAGGAAAATAAAAGGAAATTTTCCAAGGCAAAACCTTAATAAAGCTTCTCAGACCAACGTATATAACGTCATCAAAAATAACGATGTACGAAAAATAGTGACCTTGCACATAACATATGTATATATTATGGCTTTTGAGGCATGGCGAAAAGATTGTTGCAAGAATTGAGATTAGCGACATTTATACTAATCGAACTCTCGACTGAGGTCAATTTTTCCAAAGGCTTGAAAAAGAAGCCGGTATAATAGGAATCAGCCAACTCAAAGTGGTACCGAGCGATAAAATCTTTGAATTAATTTCAATTGATACTTTTAAACAGATTGGCAATAAATATATTAAAAAACTCAGAGTAGAGCTACTCAAGCCGGTAACCGTAAATGAAAAAGAGAAAGAAAAGGAAGCTATACTGTCTACATGATGATCCTATTCAAATTGGTCACACAGGCATTTCAAAAACGCTAGCAAATATAAAAAGACAATACTATTGGAAAAATATGACACGTCATATAAAAAAGTACAAAAGTAATTGTCCGAAATGTCAAAAAGCTAAAACAACAAAGCACACTAAGACACCTATGATAATAACAGAAACACCATTAAACACTATACACTATACGTCCATTACCATGATCAGAGAATGTTATCGAGTATGCAGTTACACTAATATGTCATTTAACAAAATATCTAGTTGCCATTCCGATCCCAAATAAAAATGCAAAAACTGTCGCTAAAGCTATATTTGAATCTTTTATTCTGAAATACAGTCCAATGAAGACGTTCATTACGGACATGGGTACAGAATACAAGAATTCAATAATAATAGACATATGTAAATATCTAAATATAGATAACATAACATCAGCAGCACACCACCATCAAACAGTTGGTACTGTTGAAAGAAGTCACAGAAATTTCAACAGCCAATCAGCAAGAGCAATCGCGCCAGCCTAAGAGCGGATATTATAAGAGAGCGCATGAAAAGAGCGATTGACGAAAATGCACCTGCGCTTAGATCAGCCGCATTTGAGTAATGTCTTATCACTCAATAGATCGCGCGCTATCACGGTTGAGTTGAATTTAGTGGCTCTCCCTTAAGCGGCCGAGCATTCAGTCCTGTTACTTTAAGTTATCTTATTTTCTTGTATTTTGTAATTCTATTGAGCTTTAAATTTGCACGCTTAGTAACAGTGGAATTTGCGACACATGTTGAAGTCTGTGAGCGTCAGACCAAGTCAACGGACGTGTGCTCCGATATCCAACACAATGATTATTATTATTGGTACATGATTATTGTCCATATGAGCTAACTATTATCAAAAACCCAAATCTACCAACTTATTTTAATAGTATAGAACCACTCTATAATGTAGAGGATTACGCTAAGGAATCTAAATATTGATTAGAAACAGCTTATAAAAGAGCAAGAATAATTATAGATAAAAATAAGCAGAAAAATAAGAAACTTTATGAAAGGACAACATTAGACTTAAATTTGAGTAAAGAAGAAAAAGTACTTTTAAAAAATGAAGTAGGTCATAAATTAGAAAATAAATACTCGGGACTATATACGGTAGTAGGCATAAAATGAAAGGACAATGCTAAAAGATACAAAGGGTAAAGAACAAAAAGTACACAATAATAGACTTAAAATTTTTATAGAATTATAGCCTCTGTCCACTGCACACATTTTTTACACATTTCTGAAAATGTCACATTTTTTAAAAATGTGTAAAATGCAGCCTGTACGTTTTCCCATAAGAAAATACATTTCAAAATGTGACATTTTTGAAAAATGTGTAAATTCGCCCCGAACATTTCATGTCGTTTGCGATGATTAATCGATAATCGAAAGAATGTGAAAGTATCGTAACCATAAACAGCTGAAGGCATGCGGTAACTTCAAATAAGAAATTTAAAATTGTACTACTCCACCGTTTTTAGCATTTAAACATGGCGAAATGTCGAAAAGAGTCCCTTACTTCGAGAGCGCATTATTTGAGTTTTGGAAGAAAAGCTTTGCGGCGCTTATCTAAATTAAAGCAACTCGATCTACTGTTTATTTAAAGAAGCGATACTTTTCCCACTCACATGTTATCGACAACCAGTGGGACTCCAATATATGAAATTTGAAAATGTGACATTTCTTAAGCCAGTGCGCAGAGGCTATTAAATATATAAATTCTCTTTATTTGGCCTGATCAGCCAAATGAAAAAAAAAGCAAAAACGGGTGGATCGCACTTGTCTCTCGTTTGCACTTTAATATGAAAAAAATTCAAGTGATCTTTTTATGAATTTCTTGATATTGTAAAAATTTTAGGTTAAAGCGTTTTATGACAGGCAATAAACGATCCGAATGTCTAGCATACGTCCGGATCCATATCAAAGTGCAAGTGAGCGACAAGTGCGATCCACCTGTTTTCATTGATGGTTCACACATTTGCGCCTTTTGCGACCGCAAGCCCACCGCAGGCATGCCAAGAAAAAAAAGACCGTGCCCGTTGCCTTAATTTACGCACCCATTGATGAAAATATCTCTTTCTCACGACAAACTCTTGATCGGCTCATTCGCACACATTTGTGTGTGCTTGTGTGTGTGAAGAACTCGAAATTCAGATATCTTAAAAACTTAAAATCTTGTCAAATGTGCATCGGGCAGACAGACAACCAACACGCACACCAACGCATAAATGCTTCCATCCATATAGAAAAGTATGTAAATGTGTGTTTGCTTGGGAGGCCCAAAAACCTATCATACATACATGCCAACGTTCAGGTACCCTTACCCTTACAACAAGCATGAAAAATAGAAATTTTTCACATGAGCAAGCCAAGCCCTCTAATAATTTCATACAACCGCTTACTAGAAAGAGTGTGCGTGTGCACAAGCAGCAAGTCGCAAAAATTAAACATTGCCAATTTTTGGTCTTCTCTTAGAATTCTTTGACAAGCCGACTATGAATTACCCTTGCAGAAATACGACTTAAATATTGTTTTTTTTAAGCAAAATAGGTCCCCACAGTAAACAAAGAATAAATATAAATATTTAATTTGGGTCAATTAATTGATTATTAAATAAAAATATAACAAATTCTTCTAAAAACGCCCTGATCTACTTGTGCATACATCAACACCACACAAACATATGTATGTATGTGTGTATATTTCGGGATTTTCTGAGAAGCTATGCAGGGAGAAAGAAATGCACACAAGTGCGCAAAGCAATGAGTGAGAGCGAGGCACATGCGTAAGCACATATGTGTTTGGGCTGTAGGATTTAAAACTGGCAGACATATATTGAGAAAAAGCACCAGCCGCAGCAACGTCGTGGGCTGAGCGAGATGCGGCTTCATACTGAACGTTCGGCTTTCGAGGCCGGCGTTCGGCTGCCATTCTCAGTATTCTTACTCTATCTGCGCTACTTTTAATGTATTAAAATATTTATTGCCCATATTTTTAAATTCATTTTATGATACAAATTCAAAAATTGGTGACAACTGTAAGTTACATATTCCGGCTTCTTAATTAAGCCGTTAAAAAAATTGACCAAAGTCGAATTTTCCATTGGAGTACAAATCATTAGCTGAAAATTGTGATATGATTCGATTTCCTCTTTTCAGTAAACAATTTTTTTTACCGAATTTTAGTTTCACAAATTTCTTTATTATCTTTATTCGTTATTACTATCGACTTCATCAGTACCTATAAGAGCCAGAGACTTGCAATTTGAGCTGTTGGTCCTCCAAGTCCATGCGCAGATTGAGTTTGTTCCGATGATCGATAACTTATCCCGTTTCCAAGCAATCGTTTTTGCGCAAATTGGGTAAATAATAAGAGCTTGAGTCACCAAAAGTGATATGTTTGTTCTATAGCCTCATACCTATAAATCAAGTTAATAACTCAACTTGTATTGCCCACCAATTTAAGCTACAATTTTAATGCAATTTACTTTTTGAGAATACAGAAATATTTTATGTTACAATAAGATAAACTGTTGAAAATTTCATTAAGATCGGTTAAGAAGAATTTCTGTATACATGTACACACACACATTCAAGCGCCTCTACTTCGAGTTCTATCAACAGCATTGCAATTGCGATTTTATTGTTTTCTGTGCTGCTATTTAAATTCTTTTTTTTTCTCATTAAGACTCAATAGTTGGTGTGGCTGTTGAGTAGAGGCGGTGGCAAGTGGTGTCGTCTGTCTTGAGTTCGAGACCTACCGAGGAAGCTAATTATTATTTGTGCAAGTAGTCGGTAGTAATTGCAAGCTCAATCCCTGCCAAGGGAACTTACTTTTTTTTTTTAATTTATCTCATTTACTACTAAAGCAAATAATGCGTAGCACGAGCTGAATTTGGTATTGGAGTAAGAGGGTTCAGTCAAAGACAATAAAAACACTAAGATGAGTAACAAAATGTTTCTATGCAGCTTGATTTTTTGAAAATTGAGAATGCAAACGAAATATGTATCATAGCGCTCTCATAGTCGAGAGAGCGAAAAAGCTAAAAATAGCATGTACTCTCGGCTTGGGCTCTATGAGGGCCGTGCAAGCAATTATGTTTGTATCCGTGTGAATATACATACATGACAGCATATTTTAATGTGTTGTTATCCACTGCTCTGGCAAAGTCTCTGGCTGGCAAATAAATAAATTTTCTTAGCAGGAAAATAAAAGGAAATTTTCCAAGGCAAAACCTTAATAACGCTTCTCAGACCAACGTATATAACGTCATCAAAAATAACGATGTACGAAAAATAGTGACCTTGCACATAACATATGTATATATTATGGCTTTTGAGGCATGGCGAAAAGATTGTTGCAAGAATTGAGATTAGCGACATTTATACTAATCGAACTCTCGACTTAGGTCAATTTTTCCAAAGGCTTGAAAAAGAAGCCGGTATAATAGGAATCAGCCAACTCAAAGTGGTACCGAGCGATAAAATCTTTGAATTAATTTTAATTGATACTTTTAAACAGATTGGCAATAAATATATTAAAAAACTCAGAGTAGAGCTACTCAAGCCGGTAACCGTAAATGAAAAAGAGAAAGAAAAGGAAGCTATACTGTCTACATGATGATCCTATTCAAATTGGTCACACAGGCATTTCAAAAACGCTAGCAAATATAAAAAGACAATACTATTGGAAAAATATGACACGTCATATAAAAAAGTACAAAAGTAATTGTCCGAAATGTCAAAAAGCTAAAACAACAAAACACACTAAGACACCTATGATAATAACAGAAACACCATTAAACGCTTTCGACAGGATAATTGTCGACACTATACGTCCATTACCATGGTCAGAGAATGTTATCGAGTATGCAGTTACACTAATATGTCATTTAACAAAATATCTAGTTGCCATTCCGATCCCAAATAAAAATGCAAAAACTGTCGCTAAAGCTATATTTGAATCTTTTATTCTGAAATACAGTCCAATGAAGACGTTCATTACGGACATGGGTACAGAATACAAGAATTCAATAATAATAGACATATGTAAATATCTAAATATAGATAACATAACATCAGCAGCACACCACCATCAAACAGTTGGTACTGTTGAAAGAAGTCACAGAAATTTCAACAGCCAATCAGCAAGAGCAATCGCGCCAGCCTAAGAGCGGATATTATAAGAGAGCGCATGAAAAGAGCGATTGACGAAAATGCACCTGCGCTTAGATCAGCCGCATTTGAGTAATGTCTTATCACTCAATAGATCGCGCGCTATCACGGTTGAGTTGAATTTAGTGGCTCTCCCTTAAGCGGCCGAGCATTCAGTCCTGTTACTTTAAGTTATCTTATTTTCTTGTATTTTGTAATTCTATTGAGCTTTAAATTTGCACGCTTAGTAACAGTGGAATTTGCGACACATGTTGAAGTCTGTGAGCGTCAGACCAAGTCAACGGACGTGTGCTCCGATATCCAACACAACCCCATCAATGGTACATGATTATTGTCCATATGAGCTAACTATTATCAAAAACCCAAATCTACCAACTTATTTTAATAGTATAGAACCACTCTATAATGTAGAGGATTACGCTAAGGAATCTAAATATTGATTAGAAACAGCTTATAAAAGAGCAAGAATAATTATAGATAAAAATAAGCAGAAAAATAAGAAACTTTATGAAAGGACAACATTAGACTTAAATTTGAGTAAAGAAGAAAAAGTACTTTTAAAAAATGAAGTAGGTCATAAATTAGAAAATAAATACTCGGGACTATATACGGTAGTAGGCATAAAATGAAAGGACAATGCTAAAAGATACAAAAGGTAAAGAACAAAAAGTACACAATAATAGACTTAAAATTTTTATAGAATTATAGCCTCTGTCCACTGCACACATTTTTTACACATTTCTGAAAATGTCACATTTTTTAAAAATGTGTAAAATGCAGCCTGTACGTTTTCCCATAAGAAAATACATTTCAAAATGTGACATTTTTGAAAAATGTGTAAATTCGCCCCGAACATTTCATGTCGTTTGCGATGATTAATCGATAATCGAAAGAATGTGAAAGTATCGTAACCATAAACAGCTGAAGGCATGCGGTAACTTCAAATAAGAAATTTAAAATTGTACTACTCCACCGTTTTTAGCATTTAAACATGGCGAAATGTCGAAAAGAGTCCCTTACTTCGAGAGCGCATTATTTGAGTTTTGGAAGAAAAGCTTTGCGGCGCTTATCTAAATTAAAGCAACTCGATCTACTGTTTATTTAAAGAAGCGATACTTTTCCCACTCACATGTTATCGACAACCAGTGGGACTCCAATATATGAAATTTGAAAATGTGACATTTCTTAAGCCAGTGCGCAGAGGCTATTAAATATATAAATTCTCTTTATTTGGCCTGATCAGCCAAATGAAAAAAAAAGCAAAAACGGGTGGATCGCACTTGTGCAAACGCACTTTAATATGAAAAAAATTCAAGTGATCTTTTTATGAATTTCTTGATATTGTAAAAATTTTAGGTTAAAGCGTTTTATGACAGGCAATAAACGATCCGAATGTCTAGCATACGTCCGGATCCATATCAAAGTGCAAGTGAGCGACAAGTGCGATCCACCTGTTTTCATTGATGGTTCACACATTTGCGCCTTTTGCGACCGCAAGCCCACCGCAGGCATGCCAAGAAAAAAAAGACCGTGCCCGTTGCCTTAATTTACGCACCCATTGATGAAAATATCTCTTTCTCACGACAAACTCTTGATCGGCTCATTCGCACACATTTGTGTGTGCTTGTGTGTGTGAAGAACTCGAAATTCAGATATCTTAAAAACTTAAAATCTTGTCAAATGTGCATCGGGCAGACAGACAACCAACACGCACACCAACGCATAAATGCTTCCATCCATATAGAAAAGTATGTAAATGTGTGTTTGCTTGGGAGGCCCAAAAACCTATCATACATACATGCCAACGTTCAGGTACCCTTACCCTTACAACAAGCATGAAAAATAGAAATTTTTCACATGAGCAAGCCAAGCCCTCTAATAATTTCATACAACCGCTTACTAGAAAGAGTGTGCGTGTGCACAAGCAGCAAGTCGCAAAAATTAAACATTGCCAATTTTTGGTCTTCTCTTAGAATTCTTTGACAAGCCAACTATGAATTACCCTTGCAGAAATACGACTTAAATATTGTTTTTTTTTAAGCAAAATAGGTCCCCACAGTAAACAAAGAATAAATATAAATATTTAATTTGGGTCAATTAATTGATTATTAAATAAAAATATAACAAATTCTTCTAAAAACGCCCTGATCTACTTGTGCATACATCAACACAACACAAACATATGTATGTATGTGTGTAGATCTCGGGAATTTGTGAGAAGCTATGCAGGGAGAAAGAAATGCACACAAGTGCGCAAAGTAATGAGTGAGAGCGAGGCACATGCGTAAACACATATGTGTTTGGGCTGTTGGATTTCGAGGCCGGCGTTCGGCTGCCACTCTCAGTAGTCTTACTCTATCTGCGCTACTTTTAATGTATTAAAATATTTATTGCCCATATTTTTAAATTCATTTAATGATACAAATTCAAAAATTGGTGACAAGTGTAAGTTAGCAATTTTACATATTCCGGCTTCTGAATTAAGCCGTTGAAAAAATTGACCTAAGTCGAATTTTCCATTGGAGTACAAATCATTAGCTGAAAATTGTGAAATGATTCGTTTTCTTCTTTTCAGTAAACAATTTATTTTAGCGAATTTTAGTTTCACAAATTCCTTTTTTATCTTTGTTCGTTATTACTAACGTCTTCACGGACATTGGGCTCTTTTACATCTTTTTGCAATTTTATTTTGTCATCTGCGCAGATGTTTTTCTGTCTTTCTGATGATCTTGTTTGGACCATTAATATTTTCCTATTCATGTCAATTAGTGTCTCTATGTTTATGCGGTCTAATGCATCCGCTACATGGTTATCTTTCCCCTTAAGGTATTCTACCGTAAATTGGTATTCATCTAAGTCTAGTCTCATCCTGGTTAATTTTTATGTGGGGTTTTCATCGAAAACAAATAGGTTAGGGGTCTATGGTCTGTTTTAACTAAGAAATGCCTGCCATAAACATATGGTCTGAAGTGTTTTATTGCCCAATGCTTATTGCTCGGCTTAATCCTGCTCTGTAGTTGATTTATTGCTTTCTCACTGTGTGAAAGCTCGGGAAGCGTATGCAATTGCAATTGCACACCGTTGTACTCTTGGGATATACCGCACCACATACATGTAATGTTGGATTCAGTAATATCTTTTTATACCCGAAACCCATTGAAATCGGTAAAAAGGGTATATTGTATTTGTGCAAATGTATGTAACAGGCAGAAGGAAGCATCTCCGACCCCATAAAGTATATATATTCTTGATCAGCATCAATAGCCAAGTCGATCTAGCTATGTTCGTCTGTCTGTCTGTCTGTCCGTCCGTCCGCCTGTTCGTCTGTCCGTATGTATAAGGATATCAGAACCTATAAGAGCTAGAGACTTGCAATTTTAGCTGTTGGTCCTCCAAGTCCATGCGCAGATCGAGAATGTTTCCGATGATCGATAACTTATCCCGTTTCCAAGCAATCGTTTTTGGGCAAATTGGGTAAATAATAAGAGCTTGAGTCACCAAAAGTGATATGTTCATTCTATAGCCTCATACCTATAAATCAAGTTAATAACCCAACTTGTATTACCCACCAATTTAAGCCACAATTTTAATGCAATTTACTTTTTGAGAATACAGAAATATTTTATGTTACAATAAGATAAACTGTTGAAAATTTCATTATGATCGGTTAAGAACAGAAATCTGTATACATGTACACACACACATTCAAGCGCGTCTGCTTCGAGTTCTATCAACAGCTTTGCAATTGCGATTTTATTGTTTTCTGTGCTGCTATTTAAATTTTTTTTTTTCTCATTAAGACTCAATAGTTGGTGTGGCTGTTGAGTAGAGGCGGTGGCAAGTGGTGTCGTCTGTCTTGAGTTCGAGACCTACCGAGGAAGCTAATTATTATTTGTGCAAGTAGTCGGCTAGTTGCAAGCTCAATCCCTGCCAAGGGAACTTACTTTTTTTTTTTAATTTATCTCATTTACTACTAAAGCAAATAATGCGTAGCACGAGCTGAATTTGGTATTGGAGTAAGAGGGTTCAGTCAAAGACAATAAAAACACTAAGATGAGTAACAAAATGTTTCTATGCAGCTTGATTTTTTGAAAATTGAGAATGCAAACGAAATATGTATCATAGCGCTCTCATAGTCGAGAGAGCGAAAAAGCTAAAAATAGCATGTACTCTCGGCTTGGGCTCTATGAGGGCCGTGCAAGCAATTATGTTTGTATCCGTGTGAATATACATACATGACAGCATATTTTAATGTGTTGTTATCCACTGCTCTGGCAAAGTCTCTGGCTGGCAAATAAATAAATTTTCTTAGCAGGAAAATAAAAAGGAAATTTTCCAAGGCAAAACCTTAATAAAGCTTCTCAGACCAACGTATATAACGTCATCAAAAATAACGATGTACGAAAAATAGTGACCTTGCACATAACATATGTATATATTATGGCTTTTGAGGCATGGCGAAAAGATTGTTGCAAGAATTGAGATTAGCGACATTTATACTAATCGAACTCTCGACTTAGGTCAATTTTTCCAAAGGCTTGAAAAAGAAGCCGGTATAATAGGAATCAGCCAACTCAAAGTGGTACCGAGCGATAAAATCTTTGAATTAATTTTAATTGATACTTTTAAACAGATTGGCAATAAATATATTAAAAAACTCAGAGTAGAGCTACTCAAGCCGGTAACCGTAAATGAAAAAGAGAAAGAAAAGGAAGCTATACTGTCTACATGATGATCCTATTCAAATTGGTCACACAGGCATTTCAAAAACGCTAGCAAATATAAAAAGACAATACTATTGGAAAAATATGACACGTCATATAAAAAAGTACAAAAGTAATTGTCCGAAATGTCAAAAAGCTAAAACAACAAAGCACACTAAGACACCTATGATAATAACAGAAACACCATTAAACGCTTTCGACAGGATAATTGTCGACACTATACGTCCATTACCATGGTCAGAGAATGTTATCGAGTATGCAGTTACACTAATATGTCATTTAACAAAATATCTAGTTGCCATTCCGATCCCAAATAAAAATGCAAAAACTGTCGCTAAAGCTATATTTGAATCTTTTATTCTGAAATACAGTCCAATGAAGACGTTCATTACGGACATGGGTACAGAATACAAGAATTCAATAATAATAGACATATGTAAATATCTAAATATAGATAACATAACATCAGCAGCACACCACCATCAAACAGTTGGTACTGTTGAAAGAAGTCACAGAAATTTCAACAGCCAATCAGCAAGAGCAATCGCGCCAGCCTAAGAGCGGATATTATAAGAGAGCGCATGAAAAGAGCGATTGACGAAAATGCACCTGCGCTTAGATCAGCCGCATTTGAGTAATGTCTTATCACTCAATAGATCGCGCGCTATCACGGTTGAGTTGAATTTAGTGGCTCTCCCTTAAGCGGCCGAGCATTCAGTCCTGTTACTTTAAGTTATCTTATTTTCTTGTATTTTGTAATTCTATTGAGCTTTAAATTTGCACGCTTAGTAACAGTGGAATTTGCGACACATGTTGAAGTCTGTGAGCGTCAGACCAAGTCAACGGACGTGTGCTCCGATATCCAACACAACCCCATCAATGGTACATGATTATTGTCCATATGAGCTAACTATTATCAAAAACCCAAATCTACCAACTTATTTTAATAGTATAGAACCACTCTATAATGTAGAGGATTACGCTAAGGAATCTAAATATTGATTAGAAACAGCTTATAAAAGAGCAAGAATAATTATAGATAAAAATAAGCAGAAAAATAAGAAACTTTATGAAAGGACAACATTAGACTTAAATTTGAGTAAAGAAGAAAAAGTACTTTTAAAAAATGAAGTAGGTCATAAATTAGAAAATAAATACTCGGGACTATATACGGTAGTAGGCATAAAATGAAAGGACAATGCTAAAAGATACAAAAGGTAAAGAACAAAAAGTACACAATAATAGACTTAAAATTTTTATAGAATTATAGCCTCTGTCCACTGAAATTCTGAAAATGTCACATTTTTTAAAAATGTGTAAAATGCAGCCTGTACGTTTTCCCATAAGAAAATACATTTCAAAATGTGACATTTTTGAAAAATGTGTAAATTCGCCCCGAACATTTCATGTCGTTTGCGATGATTAATCGATAATCGAAAGAATGTGAAAGTATCGTAACCATAAACAGCTGAAGGCATGCGGTAACTTCAAATAAGAAATTTAAAATTGTACTACTCCACCGTTTTTAGCATTTAAACATGGCGAAATGTCGAAAAGAGTCCCTTACTTCGAGAGCGCATTATTTGAGTTTTGGAAGAAAAGCTTTGCGGCGCTTATCTAAATTAAAGCAACTCGATCTACTGTTTATTTAAAGAAGCGATACTTTTCCCACTCACATGTTATCGACAACCAGTGGGACTCCAATATATGAAATTTGAAAATGTGACATTTCTTAAGCCAGTGCGCAGAGGCTATTAAATATATAAATTCTCTTTATTTGGCCTGATCAGCCAAATGAAAAAAAAAAGCAAAAACGGGTGGATCGCACTTGTGCAAACGCACTTTAATATGAAAAAAATTCAAGTGATCTTTTTATGAATTTCTTGATATTGTAAAAATTTTAGGTTAAAGCGTTTTATGACAGGCAATAAACGATCCGAATGTCTAGCATACGTCCGGATCCATATCAAAGTGCAAGTGAGCGACAAGTGCGATCCACCTGTTTTCATTGATGGTTCACACATTTGCGCCTTTTGCGACCGCAAGCCCACCGCAGGCATGCCAAGAAAAAAAAGACCGTGCCCGTTGCCTTAATTTACGCACCCATTGATGAAAATATCTCTTTCTCACGACAAACTCTTGATCGGCTCATTCGCACACATTTGTGTGTGTGAAGATCTCGAAATTCAGATATCTTAAAAACTTAAAATCTTGTCAAATGTGCATCGGGCAGACAGACAACCAACACGCACACAAACGCATAAATGCTTCCATCCATATAGAAAAGTATGTAAATGTGTGTGTGCTTGGGAGGCCCAAAAAGCTATCATACATATGTACATGCCAACGTTCAGGTACCCTTACCCTTACAACAAGCATAAAAACGCCCTGATCTACTTGTGCATACATCAACACAACACAAACATATGTATGTATGTGTGTAGATCTCGGGATTTTGTGAGAAGCTATGCAGGGAGAAAGAAATGCACACAAGTGCGCAAAGTAATGAGTGAGAGCGAGGCACATGCGTAAACACATATGTGTTTGGGCTGTAGGATTTCGAGGCCGGCGTTCGGCTGCCACTCTCAGTAGTCTTACTCTATCTGCGCTACTTTTAATGTATTAAAATATTTATTGCCCATATTTTTAAATTCATTTAATGATACAAATTCAAAAATTGGTGACAAGTGTAAGTTAGCAATTTTACATATTCCGGCTTCTGAATTAAGCCGTTGAAAAAATTGACCTAAGTCGAATTTTCCATTGGAGTACAAATCATTAGCTGAAAATTGTGAAATGATTCGTTTTCTTCTTTTCAGTAAACAATTTATTTTAGCGAATTTTAGTTTCACAAATTCCTTTTTTATCTTTGTTCGTTATTACTAACGTCTTCACGGACATTGGGCTCTTTTACATCTTTTTGCAATTTTATTTTGTCATCTGCGCAGATGTTTTTCTGTCTTTCTGATGATCTTGTTTGGACCATTAATATTTTCCTATTCATGTCAATTAGTGTCTCTATGTTTATGCGGTCTAATGCATCCGCTACATGGTTATCTTTCCCCTTAAGGTATTCTACCGTAAATTGGTATTCATCTAAGTCTAGTCTCATCCTGGTTAATTTTTATGTGGGGTTTTCATCGAAAACAAATAGGTTAGGGGTCTATGGTCTGTTTTAACTAAGAAATGCCTGCCATAAACATATGGTCTGAAGTGTTTTATTGCCCAATGCTTATTGCTCGGCTTAATCCTGCTCTGTAGTTGATTTATTGCTTTCTCACTGTGTGAAAGCTCGGGAAGCGTATGCAATTGCAATTGCACACCGTTGTACTCTTGGGATATACCGCACCACATACATGTAATGTTGGATTCAGTAATATCTTTTTATACCCGAAACCCATTGAAATCGGTAAAAAGGGTATATTGTATTTGTGCAAATGTATGTAACAGGCAGAAGGAAGCATCTCCGACCCCATAAAGTATATATATTCTTGATCAGCATCAATAGCCAAGTCGATCTAGCTATGTTCGTCTGTCTGTCTGTCTGTCCGTCCGTCCGCCTGTTCGTCTGTCCGTATGTATAAGGATATCAGAACCTATAAGAGCTAGAGACTTGCAATTTTAGCTGTTGGTCCTCCAAGTCCATGCGCAGATCGAGAATGTTTCCGATGATCGATAACTTATCCCGTTTCCAAGCAATCGTTTTTGGGCAAATTGGGTAAATAATAAGAGCTTGAGTCACCAAAAGTGATATGTTCATTCTATAGCCTCATACCTATAAATCAAGTTAATAACCCAACTTGTATTACCCACCAATTTAAGCCACAATTTTAATGCAATTTACTTTTTGAGAATACAGAAATATTTTATGTTACAATAAGATAAACTGTTGAAAATTTCATTAAGATCGGTTAAGAAGAATTTCTGTATACATGTACACACACACATTCAAGCGCCTCTACTTCGAGTTCTATCAACAGCATTGCAATTGCGATTTTATTGTTTTCTGTGCTGCTATTTAAATTCTTTTTTTTTCTCATTAAGACTCAATAGTTGGTGTGGCTGTTGAGTAGAGGCGGTGGCAAGTGGTGTCGTCTGTCTTGAGTTCGAGACCTACCGAGGAAGCTAATTATTATTTGTGCAAGTAGTCGGCTAGTTGCAAGCTCAATCCCTGCCAAGGGAACTTACTTTTTTTTTTTAATTTATCTCTTTTACTACTAAAGCAAATAATGCGTAGCACGAGCTGAATTTGGTATTGGAATAAGAGGGTTCAGTCAAAGACAATAAAAACACTAAGATGAGTAACAAAATGTTTCTATGCAACTTGATTTTTTAAAAATTGAGAATGCAAACGAAATCTGTATCATTGCGCTCTCATAGCCGAGAGAGCGAAAAAGCTCAAAATAGAATGTACTCTCGGCTTCGGCTCTATGAGGGCCGTGCAAGCAATTATGTTTGTATGCGTGTATATATACATACATAACAGCATATTTGAATGTGTTGTTATCCAATTTTCTGGCAAAGTCTCTGGCTGGCAAATAAATAAATGTTCTTAGTTTTCTAGCGCTGATCACGACCTACCCCAATTTTGTATTCATATATGAATGCATTTTGTATATTGAGGTTGGCTCCGTACAAAATATGTATTTTTAAGTCGATGCAAATAGAAGCAGTGAATAACAACACATATACACATATTTTAAAGTTCTTATACATGCATAATTCACGCATACAATCAAAGGTGCTTGCACGCCGTTGGCTGAGACAAGAACTTTTCTCGAGCATACACTGTTAAAAAACAAAAGTGAAATCAATCTATGTGTGCTATTTTCTTAACATAGTTATTGCACAAGATGCGCTTTGTGTATAAATTATTTAATTCTTAAAGTTTCCTGTAAAAGTTATCGTAAGTATCTAAATGGATAAAGCAAAAGTGCTTTGCGTCGATCGTAAGTTCAAAACTTAATCGCTCAATGTACTTCGAAAACGAAGCGACGCAAAACACCAACTACCAGCTTTGCTGAAGGCAGGCTGGCGACTAATTTCGCTGCTAGTGTCAGAATCAGCAAGCCGCGACTTCGGCATTCGTTCGTCTAAATGAACAGCAGTCGGCTGCCACGTCGTGCGGTATCGTAAAAGCCAGTTGAGGAAGCCAGGCTAGAAATTTTGCGTCGCATGCAAATGTATGGGCGTTACTTAACGTAGTGTTAAGATTGTCCTTGGTTCAGGGTATCCCCTAGTCCGGAGCCCCCGACTAGAACCTCTTACATGCTTTTTTTGGCTGCTGTGACCTCTGAGTAGAGTCGGCAGCAAGTAATGCGGTCAGTTGCGTGTTCGAACCCTGCCAATTGAATATTTTTTTTAATTTATCTTTATTATTCCCTAGTCGGGAGATCCCGACTAGAACCTCTTACTTGTTTGTTATGAATTAATGAATAAAATCAACAGGGGAACATTTTGTAGTTTACATTGGCAAATGTCAAGTTTACAATATTTCTCATAAATTAAGTTTACACTACAAAGTGTTGTTGGTTTTCTAGACATTCTTAGTTTTCGTACCTAGATGGGTAAGATGGGTACTTAAAAAAATTAAGCGAGTCGCCAACGTTTGTTAGCCCGCTTCTTCCTGTTTTGCAACAGGGTGTTGATCTGCTTGAGGTCCTTTATGTAGTTGCTTTCTTGTTGCTTCCTCGGTGTCAGCTTGACGAGGCCGGTGCTAGCGCGCTGACGCCCCCTCGCAGCAGTGCTTCCTTTATTGTTATTGGCTGGGCCCGTCTTGCGGCCTAGTCTCCAGCTCTTCCATAATTGTTGCTGAATTCGATCGCGTTTTTAGTGTTCCTTCTGCGAACGTCGGTATTTCTGTTTTCTCATCGGACATGTTTTTGTGGCTGCGATGGTAGGTATGTTGTGTGTAAATTTTGAATCCATACCAAGCGCTGTTTTTTTGCCAGATTCCATCCATGCCAGGCGACGGCTCCTTTTTGGGTAGTTGTTTGATTTTAATTGTTTCTATGATTCATTTTTGCACTTATCACGGTCGCCATGAAATATTTTGAGAGAAACACGACGACTGTTTTCGTTCAGTGAGGTTTCTAGAATGTTCTTTATTCGTAACTCTGTCCGCTTCAAAACCTTAGATTTAGATATTATTATATGTATCGCTCTGTCGCAGCTGATCAAAGTTAAAAGAGAGAGAGTGTGTGCTATGTGCATGCATTGGTAAGTACATATATGGTACTTACTTATGAATTTAAATCAGGGTGTTATTTAATGCATATACACACTACAGAGGGGCACAGTAAAACTAATAACTGCCGAGTTTTCTCGAAATATCGTGAAAAGAAAAAATTGTTCCATACAACAACTTAATTTTCGATCGATCGTTCCAATGGCAGTTATATGACATAGTGTTCCGATATTGGAATTCATAGGATTTTGCTTTTATATGAGGAGCATAGTAAAACTAATAAATGCCGAGTTTGGTCAAGATATCTTGAAAAAGTAAATTTTGTTCATACAAGATCCTACTTTTCGACCGAACGTTCCTATGGCAGCTTTATGATATAGTGGTCCGATCCAGCTGGTTTTGACATACATATGTGCTGCGTGCAACAGAATGGATTTCTGCAAAGTTTCATTAAGATAGCTTTCAAGCTGAGAGACCAGTTCGCATAAAAACAGACAGACGTACATGGCTATATCGGCTGTTGATACTGTTCAAGAATATATATACTTTATGGGGTCGGAGGTTTCTCTTTCTATGCGTTACACATTTCACAAGGGTATGAAAACAAAGCTGCAAGAAATTTAATCGGAAACGAAACTACAGTAACTGAAGTCATTTCACGATTAAAAACTAGTGTCAATGGTTAAACTGTTGAAGTACTGTCAGCAAAGCTGATGAACTTACAACAACGAAATAAAACTGCCAACTAATATAAATTAGAGGTTGAGCAGATGACAAAGGCCTAGAAAGTGCATATATAGTAGATGGTAGATGGTCTAACTCGGGAGTTAGCCATAAGTTATGCCAGCAAGCAATCAAAGCAATGACTAAAAATTGCGCCAACGATAAGTTAAAACTTATCATGCAAGCTGGCACTTTCCATACCATGAATGAGGTGGTATCAAAATTTGTGAATAGTTGCACAGAATCAACTGGGCAGTCCCACAATATATTGTACTGCCACAATTACTCTCAGCGCGGCGGTAACCGCGATCGAGGTAATAATAGAGGCCGCCAATTTAACAGAGGTGGCCATAGATACTATAACTCAGAAAATAATGACAATAATAATAGAAGGTCGAGGAAATGCCAATAGACACTATAAAAATTCTAATAGGAATGACAATAATAATAAAAACCGTAACAATGTTAGAGTATCCCAGAATACTTCGGGAATCCCTAACAGCCCTTAGATATTCAACAGTAGAAAATTTCAGGGTTCACACCATCAATCTTAGCTTAAACATATTCGTATCCTTTAGCAACGTAGCAACAGGAAAAAAGCTTGTCTTTTTTGTAGACACAGGTGCCGATATTTCTATTTAAAAGAAAATTATGATGTCTTTCAAGATATTCAAGCTTATCATAATATACAAGGAATAAGTCAAGAAGTCACCAAATCCAAGGGATTAACTTCAATTGGGATACAAACAGATAAATATATAATCCCACATGATCTTCAAATTGTAGATTTACAATGTGCAATTCCATGTGACGGAATATTAGGAATCGATTTGATTCAGAAATACAACTGTCAATTAGACTTCAAGCCATCTGAAAACTGGCTTATTACACCAAATAATTTAAATTTTCCGATGTTCCAATAATGTACAGTTCTGTCAATAATTCTATAATTCTGCCAGCAAGATCCCAAGTTTTCCGAAAAATTGAATTAAATTCAAAAGAAGAAAGTGTATTAATTCCAAACCAGGAAATGTTGAATTGAATTGAATTTACATCAAAACACTTTTATAAGAATACTTTATGTAACAAATACCGATCAAATACACTATATAAATAATTTAAAATATGAATAACTTTCAAACTACGACGTAGTTAAAACAAACATAGAAAACAGAGAAAAAACGGTAAAATTTGAACTTTCAAAAAACTTTCCTTCACAGTTCAATATTATGCACCCAATATACTGATGTATTCGGACTTGAAACCGAATCTATAACAACGAATAATTTCTACAAACAAAAATAAAGATTGAAGTATGATGAGCCCGTATATATTAAAAGTTATAGAAGTACTAATGATCAAAAAGAAGAAATTCAAGCACAGGTAGAAAAGTTAATTAACGACAAAATAGTCGAACCGTCTGTATCCGCATATTATAGACCACTTTTGTTAGTACCGAAGAAATCTCTTCCGGATTCCAAAACGAAAAAATGGCGATTAGAAATTGACTATCGTCAGATTAATAAAAAACTGTTGTCTGATAAATTTCCAATATCTGGAATTGATGATCAACTAGGTGGACCAAAATATTTTTCATGCTTTGACTTAATGTCTGGCTTTCACCAAATTGAACTTGAAACAAGTAAGAGGTTCTACTCGGGAGCTCCCGACTAGGAAATACCGTGAACCCTCTTTGAGGTGGTAACGGGAAGGTGGCGATAGGTATAAAATTAAAGATACTTGACATATATATAATATTCTAGAAGCAACATATCATGTTTGGTGACTCTTGCTCTTATTATTTACCCAATTTGCTCAAAAAACAGGATGTTGATATCAATTTTTATCGATTGCTTGGAAACGGGGCAAGTTATCGAATATCGGAAACAAACTCGATTTGCGCGAGCACTAGGAGGACCTACAGCTAAGTTTCAAGTCTCTAGCTCTTATGGGTTCTGAGATCATTGCGTTCATACATACGGACAGACGGACGGACAGATAGACGGACATGGCTAGATCGACTTGGCTGTTGATGCTGATCAAGAATATATATTCTTTATGGGGTCGGAGATGCTCCCTTCTGCCTGTTACATACATTAACATTTTGCAGAAATACAATATACCCTTTTTACCCACTTTTAATGGGTTGAGGGTATACAAAGAGATATGTCGTTTTTCTCAATCAGCAATGGTTCAAATCGCTTCACGCGACTACCATTCGGCTCAAAAATAGCGCCAATGATGACTATAGACTTGACTCTCTGGACTTGAGCCTTCTCAAGCATTCCTTTATTCATTCAGAGAGAGTTATTTTATTTCTAAATTTGTCTTTTTTGTGCTTTATTTAAAAAGCTTTATAATTGTGCAAAGTGTTATTCTGTTGTCGCAGCGTAAGTCTGTTAATAATTGCATTTATTGAACGCGGCGTCAGTTCCGTATTGTTGTTATTGCCTGTTTTGATTCTTTTGCTTTGGTGCACCCCTGTGCATACACTTGTTTGTGCGTGTGTTCGCTGCCGCATATTTCTGCTTGTGCATCGCGCTCTCCCAAATTTTTGCTATTGCCTTTCGCTCCAAACAATTTGTTTGAATACGAATAGTTATTTTTAGAGCATTTACTTGCTCTACTTCTGTGCACTGTGTTTTGTTTTGCTCTGCGCTCTCGCAATCTGCTGCTTACCTTTTAACGCTGGTACTTATTATGTCGTGCTGTAAGAAACCTTGCACGTTCAAGCAGGCTGATGATTCTGCACTGCCGCAATTTGTTAATTGCTGGCTGTGTGAGAATATGATGCATGCTAAATGTGCAGGTCTCACTGGGCGTGATTGCGATAAGATCGCTGCAATTGCCAAGAAGGGCTGCGGCGGCTTGCGTTGGTCATGCCCAGTATGCATTGACAAGCAAATTGATTTCTCTAGAATGTATTATTCTGTGAGAAATCAATTCTTAAAATTGAACAACGTGGCAAGCAGCTATCGAGTAATTTTGACTCGAGTTTTGAGTTGCTTGGCAAATACAAATTCGAGTCTCCAACCAATCGCCGGTTGGAGCCTCAACTTTTGCAATTGCCCTCTACGTCTGTTCAGACACCTACGCCTTTCTTGTCCCTACCTAGCAACTTGGATTTATCTCCAATGTTGTCCTTATCGCCCTTTCCAAGCGACTGCCCAAATACTACCCCCGTTTTATCCCCATTAATAGTCCCATTAGTATCCGTACCTGAACCTGTCCCAGTTAGCCAAACTACCTCAGCCCCGTCAGCTCCTGGCCGCAAAGGTAGACCTGCGCGCAATCTAGCCCAGATTGTTAAAAACAATCAAGGTGCCTCTTTAGCCCCACCAAATCCTGAATTACCTGATGCCCCATCAGCTCCTACCTTAACTGTGGTTGCCCCTCGTAGGAAATTTTTTGTGTCTCGACTTTCGTCTGACACCACTTCTGAGTCATTGGCAGCCTATATTGCTAGCAAATCTTCTGCTAGCGTGTCAATAACCAAATTTAATTTCTCCACCCCTCGTGAAATATCATCGTTCAAAATAAATGTGATATGTTCCCAATAATTTGTGATCCCAAATTTTGGCCTCCTCACATGATTGTTCACGAGTTCAAGCCAAAAAAGCGTAACCAGCCTGTCATACTTCCAGTCCCTTCAATACAAGGTACCATTTATGCCCCAAAAAACTAACTTCATCTTCTGACCAAGTCTCTATTCATTATCAGAATGTCAGAGGTCTTATTTCAAAGCTCAAAAATCTTTTCCTAACCAGCACTTCCTTCGATTCGGATATAATCGCATTTTCAGAAACATGGTTAAATTCAACTATATCTGATTTTGCGGTTTTTTCGAATAATTTTATTTTGCATAGAAATGATCGGCCGACTCGAGGTGGTGGGATATTAATTGCAGTTAAAGCCACTCTCCAGTCTGAACTTTTCTGTTTTCGTATGCCTACTGACGCTGAGATTGTCTCAGTCAATGTGTCTTTTCCTACACGGAATATCTATATTACATGCTCTTATGCTCCTCCATCTTCTGATATTCAAGTTTATATGAAACATATTACTTGTATTAAAGAAGTTTCTTCACACGTGCGTGATAATGACCTATTTATTGTGTTGGGTGATTTTAATTTGGCGAACGTCTCTTGGTCATTATTCACTGCCGAAAATTATCTAGTGCCCTCAGCACAGCATGACTTTATAGATTGCATGCTTGATCTTTCGTTGTTTCAAATCAATTCAATTTCTAATCTTTTGAATAGAACTCTTGATCTGGTATTTGTAAACGACTACCTTATTTCTAATGTGTCTAGGTCCCTTCCTTTATCTCTTCCTGAGGATGTATATCATCCTTTTTTAGAGGTTGCAATGTGCAATTGTTATCCTCTCATTTCGTGCTTATCAGCCAATAAGCCCCGCCGCTGCTTTCGCAAAGGAAATTATACATTGCTAAATCAGCTTATTTATGCAACCGATTGGTCTTTCTTATATGACTCGGTTGATATGAATAATGCTATTAATTATTTTTATAACACCCTAAACTCCCTCTTAGATATATGTATTCCCAAGTCAATACTTTCGACTTGGCTGAATATTCCATAGCCAAGTCGAACTTCTTTCTTCTGAATTCTCAATGCTATGAGAATTATCTAACTCGTTGCAAAAGGCAATTTGAACAAAATCCAAGTCAGTTTTACAATTTTGTAAACTTCAGGCGTAAATCTTCAAGTTTGCCATCTTCTTTCTCTCTCGAGATGGATAAAGCTAGCAATGACTCTGATTCTGCTAACCTCTTTGCTATTTTTTTCCTATCAACTTACTCTTCAGTCTGTCCTAATAATAATTCTTACCCTTATACTATTACTTCCTCTAGTTCTATACCTCCTATTATTTCCCATTCATCTCTTCTTTTAGCTATAAATTCTTTAAAATCTTCTTACTCTCCTGGGCCTGACAATATTCCTAGTTGCCTACTCAAGGAGTGTAGTTTTTCCCTTGTTTATAAATTGCTACAGCTTTTTAATCTATCCCTTGAATCTTCTGTCTTTCTATCTCTTTGGAAAGAATCTTATATCATTCCTCTCCACAAGAAGGGTGGAAAGTCTGATGCACCATGACATTTTACTTTTTAAACTTGACCGAAAAGGTTTCCCTTCGTCTCATTTGCTTTGGATTAGTTCTTATTAAAAAGGTAGGAAAGAAGAGTAATGCTGAGGCTGACTACCTCTAAACAGGTTCACGTTGGGTGGTGTTTCTCAAGGTAGTCATCTTGGACCTTTACTCTTTACTCTTTTTATAAATGATCACCCCTCTGTTATATAACATGCCCGTGTTCTTATGTATGCGGACGATGTAAAACTTATTCCATCATACACTAATCCACTACATCATTCTTAGCTAAGTACAAGACGATTTGAACGCTATGCAACTTTGGTGTTCGGCCAATCAATTGCATCTGAATTGTTGAAAGAGTATGTTTATGACATTTAATCGTACTACACCTTATCTTGGCAGCTATACAATTGAAAATACTCCATAGCAACGTATACAAACAGTTAAGGATCTAGGCGTTCTTTTTGATTCTAAGCTCAGCTTCAATCTGCATATAGATACCATCGTTAATGAGGCAAAAGGTGTACTTGGATTCATTAAACGATGGTCTAAAGAGTTTAACGATCCTTTTATAACGAAACTTCTGTACATCTCTCTCGTTCGCCCTATCCTTGAATACTGCTCTCGCAACTGGTCTCCGCAGTATATCAATAGTCAGAATCGTATTAAATCAGTTCAGAAGCAATTTCTGCTTTTTGCCTAACGAGGTTTAAATTGGGACCCTAATCTTCGGTTGCCATCTTACTCCAGCAGACTGCTTCTTCTTAATCTTCCGTCGTTAATCAACCGTAGGACAATTCTCGGTGTTGTCTTCCTATATAAGTTGATTGTTGGCGATATAGATTCTCCTTTTCTGTTAGGGTGTCTTCAATTCTCTGTTCCGTCCAGACCAAATAGAAATTATCGCCCCTTATTTCTATCTACGTGCACAACAGACTACGCTACGCACAATCCTTTTCGAGTGCTATGTAAAAATTATAATAGTTTACATCACGTTTTCTCTACCGAACTTTCTCTACCACTTATAAAATCGTTGCTTTCAGGATACCTTCGGGAAGTCACTGACCATTCCCAGCTATGAGCAGGGGCATAGCTTGCCGGACAGGCTATAAATTTTCCACCACCGGGTCGGTGATTTCCCATTTCTATCTCCCTATCTTATCTACATAACCTTCTATATATCTTGTTTAATTCCTTATTTTTTTAATAACTTCTCTCTTTATTATTCCCAGTTTATTGTATTTTCTTAATTAATATATTAAATGAAGATTATTTCTAAATTTTACTAAAGAACACTATTTTCTCTACTAACACCCTTCTTCTTAGCTGTAGGCTCTAATAGCGTCACCGACAAAATTAGCTGTGAATAGGGGCACAGCTGGCCGGACTGGCAAATAAAACACCTCCATCGGTTGGTGATGCTATTAGAGAATTGTGTACTCTAACTAGCCTTTTAGCATTAAATTTTATTATATATGTATTGAATAATTAGGAAGACACTCGTTTTGTCGACCAATAATAAATAAATAAATAAATAAATAAATATGGTTGTGCCGAAAAACATATGCTTAAAAACCTAACATGTTTTTCACAAATGCAGGAAATACAATCTGAAGTTACATCCTGAAAAATGTTCATTTTTTACGCATGAAGTCACATTTCTGGGACACAAATGCACTGATAAAGGAGTCTTGCCGGACGACGCCAAAAAATACGACGTCATTAAAAATTACCCAGTCCAACATGATGCGGACAGCGTTAAAAGATTCGTTGCATTTTGCAACAAATATAGACGTTTCATAAGAAATTTTGCCGTCACATAACAAGATTATGTAAAAGTATGTTAAATTCGAATGGACAGCTGACTGCATAATAACAGATGCAAGTAAACAAGCGAGTGGAGCAGTTTTAACTAACAACCACAACGGACTCCAACTTCCAGTTGCATACGCATCAATGTCATGAAAGTAGCAAGAGTACAACAGAACAAGAATTATCAGCAATTCATTGGGCAATAACACATTTTAGACCATATATTTATGGTAGACATTTCACTGTCAAAACAGATCACAAGCCTCTTACGTACCTATTCTCAATGGTTAACCCGAATTCTAAGCTCACACGCATGAGACTTTAATTAGAGAAATATAATTCTACAGTAGAACATCTAAAAGGCAAAGACAATTATGTAGCTGAAGCGTTATCAAGAATAACTATCAAAGAACTAAAAGTTAATACCAGAAACATAATGAAAGTCACTACTAGATATCAAAGTAGACAAAAATCCTGCGCAGGAAATAAAGAAATAGAATTGCCTATGCAATCTATAGAAAAAGTAAAAAATAAATCGATAAAAATGTTTATCGAAATCATGTTTTTTGAGTAATTTTGGTAAATGTAGTTCCTAGAATAGTATATATATTTGCATTTGGTGTTGGAATAAGAGGGTTCAGGGTATCCCCTAGTCGGAAGCTCCCGACTAGAACCTTTTACTCGTTTTCGACAAAGGTAAAATATGCTTGTCCAGTTTTTGAACATGTGCTGTCTGAGCAGCCGATAACTACTAGGTCATCCATATGGAAAAATGCATGGAATGGCTTTAGGCATGAAAATGCGAGTGTCATTATTCGCATAAATGAATTTGGTGCTACCTTAAGACGATATGGTAACCGCGTGAAGCTTTAAGAGCCGGTGCTCGTTGAAAATGATGTTATATTTCTAGATTTCTTATCTAGTTCAATTTGGTGGAATCCAGACATAAGATCGAGACATGAAAAATATTTTGCTCGTCCTAATTGGTCTAGGATTACTTCTTTTCTTGGCAGTGCAGTTTTTGTGCAAAATGTTAATGTATGTAACAGGCAGAAGGAAGCATCTCCGACCACATAAAGTATATATATTCTTGATCAGCATCAATAGCCAAGTCGATCTAGCCATGTGTGTCTGTCTGTCCGTCCGTTCGTCCGTCCGTATGTATGAACGCAAGGATCTCAGAACCTATAAGTGCTAGAGAATTGAAATTTTAGCTGTAGGTCCTCTTAGGGCCCACGCAGAGTTTGTTTCCGATAATCGATAACTTACTCCGTTTCCAAGCAATCGATAAAAATCGATATTGACATCCTGTTTTTTAAGCAATTTTGGTAATAAGAGCTAGAGTCACCAAACAAGATATGTTGCTTCTAGAATATTATATATATGTCAAGTATCTTTCATTTTAGACCTATCGCCACTTCCCCGCTACCACCTCAAAGAGGGTTCAGGGTATTCCCTAGTCGAGAGCTCCCGACTAGAACCTCTTACTTGTTTTGTTTATTTGGCGATAATCAACTACTAAACGCCATTTTTGTTTTGTCTGCTAAACTTAATTTTTGTTTATAAAAATTATTACTTGAAATAGCTTCTGTTTCTAGACCAAATATGTCACTGTATTTGGTAAATAAATCAATAAGCTTGTTTTAAATTGAAATTCTTGTAGTGACTCAAATTTTTTTTTTGGATTCTGAATTTTTATTTGTTTACTAGTTGTAATTAAAATACAGGCAATTGCACTATTACTTATTTCGATACTATTTGCTATTATTACCCCAGGGTGTATTTTCTGGTTTGGTATAAGAACTGTATCTTCATTTGTCAGTAGCGTAATTTTTCTCATTACCTCTGATCTATCTGGTAATAATATTGAATTGCCAATATCATTATGTAATACATGTGATTTTGGTTTCATGATAAATTCATCATGTTAATAATCTATTAAGAATTCCGTCGCATGGTATCGGAAATTCATTGTGGAAATTTTGGAAATTGCGACTGATTAAGAAGTAATCGAAAAGTAGATCAATTGTGGATTGTCCAATTGTTTCTTTTGTTCCCTGTCCGATTCCTGTGATATTTGTTTTGTAATTTTGATTAATATTTGAATTAAGGTTATTGTTCTTAAGGATTGAGACACTACCTCCTGCTAGCAAAGTTAATTAAAAATTACTATTTTCATTTGGAACTTTAATGAGACTAATTAGACTAAGGTTAATATTCAGTATTATTACTGTTGGTTGCTCAATGGGGTTTTAAGGTTTTCCGAATTACTTTGTGTAACTCGGATCTGGTTTTGCTGTTCGTGTCCTCTGTTTGAGCCGCCTCGAGGATTATCTCTGTAATTTTTGAATATGGCATCATTCATGTTATTGAATGTGCCTGCGTGCATGATATGTTTTACCCTATCTATAGCGCAATTCTTGATCAGCATCAATAGCCAAGTCGATCTAGCTATGTTCGTCTGTCTGTCTGTCTGTCCGTCCGTCCGCCTGTTCGTCTGTCCGTATGTATAAGGATATCAGAACCTATAAGAGCTAGAGGCTTGCAATTTTAGCTGTAGGTCCTCCAAGTCTATGCGCAGATCGAGTTTGTTTCCGATGATCGATATCTTATCCCGTTTCCAAGCAATCATTTTTGCGCAAATTGGGTAAATAATAAGAGCTTGAGTCACCAAAAGGGATATGTTTGTTCTATAGCCTCATACCTATAAATCAAGTTAATAACCCAACTTGTATTGCCCACCAATTTAAGCTACAATTTTAACGCAATTTACTTTTTGAGAATACAAAAATATTTTATGTTAAAATAAGATAAACTGTTGAAAATTTCATTAAGATCGGTTAAGAAGAATTTCTGCATACATGTACACACACACATTAAAGCGATTGTATCGTTTTCTGTGCTGCTATTTAAATTTTTTTTTTTCATTTAGACTCAATAGTTGGTGTGGCTGTTGAGTAGAGGCGGTGGCAAGTGGAGTCGTCTGTCTTGAGTTCGAGACCTACCGAGGAAGCTAATTATTATTTGTGCAAGTAGTCGGCTAGTTGCAAGCTCAATCCCTGCCAAGGGAACTTACTTTTTTTTTTTAATTTATCTCTTTTACTACTAAAGCAAATAATGCGTAGCACAAACACTAAGATGAGTAACAAAATGTTTCTATGCAGCTTGATTTTTTGAAAATTGAGAATGCAAACGAAATCTGTATCATTGCGCTCTCACAGCCGAGGGAGCGAAAAAGCTCAAAATAGAATGTACTCTCAGCTCTATGAGGGCCGTGCAAGAAATTATGTTTGTATGCGTGTGAATATACATACATAACAGCATATTTGAATGTGTTGTTATCCACTGCTCTGGCAAAGTCTCTGGCTGGCAAATAAATAAATTTTCTTGGTTTTCTAGCGCTGATCACGACCTACCCCAATTTTGTATACATATATGAATGCATTTTGTGTATTGAGGTTGGCTCCGTACAAAATATGTATTTTTAAGTCGATGCTCTTTAGGCAGGCAAGGTATATTAAGCGCATTAACACACATATATTAATACCACTCGACATAATTTTTTTTTGTGGCATATTTATATACATATTTGTTTCAGCGGCTACTTGTTCTCCAATAGGTTCAATAATTACATTGTATTTGTACCTTTTTCTTTGCAACTGGCAATAACCTTGGGACGTACTTTTGTCGCCAGCGCAATTTAATGTTGTTAAAAAAAAAACACTCTGTAAAACAATTGAAATTTTAGAAGCTAATATCAACTGTGAACAACCATAAGAATATGCCAATAATTCTACGCACCTGTTGAAGTTAGAAAGAAATGTCCGCTTGCAAAATTATAAATAACTGAGTGGAGATATCATGCAAGGAAAAAAAGAAATAACATCAACTGTCAATAATTATAAGATAATGCAAATAATTACATGCACCAGTTGAAGTTGAAAAGAAAAGAGAAATGTCAGCTTGCACGGAATCCTAAATTGCAGATTGGGGATACCCTTAATAACTATGAGAAATGCGATCAATTACATACAACTACTGAAGAACGAAATGTCCGGCTAAGTTTCTATTGATGGGGAGATTTGTTTTTGATTTTTTTGTGTGCAGATCGCATTAAAAATATGTGTTGTCTTTTATTTGCGCCCTCTGTTCACAACTGAACATTTCAAACGAATGTATCGTTAATAAACGACTGAACGCGTAGCTAGACGGAGTGTGTCGTTCATGACCGACTGAACGAGTACGGAATACTTCGTTCATGACGTACTGAATAGCTGAACGAGTAAACTAAATGACCGACTTAGTTCATTAATCACTGAATAAGTTCAGTAGTTGATTTAATGACCCAATCGAATTTGGTCTGAACTAAACGACACAGCTCTACCCCCAATGTTCCCGTCAGGGACTTTGCGTCGATGGGAATCCTTGGGTGATGTTGCATGGGCAGTCGCTAAGGTCTATTGATATATCGGTGCGGGCCCTAAACACCTTAGAGCGTCCAAAATTTTGCAGGGGTGGCAACGCCTAGCCTTGAGCAAAAAAAAGGTGAGAGAGTATAAGCGGTTGCCCGCCCTATTCGCTCGTAGGGTAATGAGCGGATCGGATGCCCTTGGCCTACAACTGGGCCGTTGAATTAAAATGCAGCTGTGCATATGGGTAGCAACGGTGCCCACATTTGAATGTATGCGTGTGCCGAATTTCGGCATCTATGATGTCGCTGCCCAAATTACAGCAGGGCGTTCGATTTTGTAAGTGGTCAACGGCGGGCGTGCCGTGCTCGAAACAAGTAAAGGTTTTTTTTTTTGTTTTATGTCGGCCTCGTGCAAATAGTACTCGACAAAAAGTTTCTTACCGGCCAACTAAGCCGACGCGCACTAGTAAAAATAACAAAGAATTTTTTTGTTGATTAAAAATTATACTTTAATTTAAACATTGTACCGATATATACAAAAATTAAAGAAACTTAAAACTTACATGCGACACAGAACGAACAGATAAAATCAACGACCCACTGTTCCGGCAGTCCAGGTTTCGGCTGCGCACCGACGATATCCAGAAGGATAGGCTAAGAAGCGGCCACGGGCGAAACCACGCCCACACCACATGAGTGAGTCTGTTTAATTGCGTCCATCCTCGCCCTGACAGGTAGGTAACAGGCAGAGTCAGACGCAGACTCATATTCGAGTTCCCTAAAAGAGAGCAGATTTTCACCATTATTAAATTTAGTTTTTTTTTTTTGTAAATTACATATGCACTTACGCCTAGTTTCACTTAAGAAAACTTCATTGATCTCCGACGGTGAAGGAAAGGCCCCAAAAGTTATTGCGTCTGCCAAATAAATAAAAAAAAATTACATTTTCGTTAACACTTGCACGAACAGTCCCCACTTATGTACATACAAACTGAGAATAACCATAAGAATATGCCAATAATTATACGCACCTGTTGAAGTTGGAAAGAAATGTCCGCTTGCATAAAATTATAAATTACTGAGTGGTGTAGGGACCAACTGGCACAAAAATTCATCATTTCATCCCATTATACCAGCACCCGTTTATAGTCAGAAAAGTCACCGAAATATTTTGCATGCATCCCATCGTAGTCGCTATTTGCTTTCGCACGATGCTGCATGATTTCGCTATCTCAGCGTCGATGCGTTTCTTCACTCGCACTTCACTCGCACGCGAGAATGAAGAAATGCTCGACAGATCAGGCCACATCACCGTTCTAATTCAGATGTGGTGAATAATAATTGTGTTTGTATTTGTGTCTTTGCTGAAATTGAAGAAAAAGTAGAAGGTCCGATTGCCACGCTGTGTTCTATTTATTGTAATTCGACAGCGGAACAAGCAAGACGCATATTTTGAGCGCGCATGAATCATAGTAATTTAAGGTGCAGTGGCTGTACACCGCTTCGGATTTTTAAGGGCATATCGAGCCAACTCTTTTCAAAAGTCTCCAGTGCCCATAGATTTCGCGTTCAGCAGTTTTCCGCCACCAGGTGATATTCGCTTTTAATTAATCAAGCGCGTAATTCTGAATTAATCCTTTTTCAGTGGGTAAAATCTTACTTAGCCAGCCATTGCCATATATATAAACACATATATGTAAATTCAGCGTGGCTGGTCGGTCGTAGCCAATTTGGGAGTTGCAACAGCTCTATGGGAGTGGAAAATATCAAAAGGGCCACGGATTTCTTAAGGCTCACTACGGATTTACACTGCGGCGCCACCGGCACTTTGCGGCTGAGTCTACACCCTGCGACCGCGTGTTTTGCCATTGATAACCAAGCTATTTGCTGATCTATTTCTACCTGGCCGCCCCTTTTTGATTAACAGAGTGTCTCCAACAAGGAATGGGACCGCTTAAGTGTCCGCAGATCGAGATCGAATATACGTGCTAGGCGATTGGTTGGAATTTTTGCGTACACGCTTCGATCTAAATGTTCATGCCTTACTATTTAAAAACCTCTTTCGTTTTGCTTAAATTATGAAAGTAATATAAAAGTTGCTGCTTTAGAAACTTCATTTCTTTAGCCAAATCAATATAGTCAAGATCTATCGTATTTTTTTTTTTTTTGGAATCGACCATTTAAAGTAACTTAATAATGAAATATTATACTTAAACTAAACGGAAAACTAAGTGCCATGACAATTAGGCGATAAGTGTACGGTATGTCCCAAATTATTTGTAAACAGATCAAATAATTCGAATTGCTCCACAGCTATTACCACCATGCTAAAGATGGGCCCAACGTACGCATCGATGGATTTATTTGTTCAATTTTCTGAGTATGCAATGGCCACATAAGCCAGCAAAAGAGTTTGAAATATTGTAAAATAATTGTAAATCGGCGAGCCTTCAGCACTACCCGACATAGGAAAAGCATGTAATTTGAAACTACCGTCTCCCAGGGCCCATTATCTATTGTCAAGCAGCATGATTTCTGTTTTCGATTATTTATTAGGATTATGTTACGTATATAGATTCTTTTGTAATCACGACACAGCGTCGACCGAGCGTTAGTGCTCTTAACATAAGTCTTATGTTTATGATCTTTATACATTGGTTTCAAACACGTCCTATATGAAGCAAATAGGCAATAAATAATATGAAAATGGGAATTAATATGTTTAAATAAAACTTGCGTGGTTCGTCGCCAGTACCTTAGGAAACTAAATATGTGCAAAACAATCAATTAACCGACCAAAGGTTCGAATAAGGGGTGGCCGTGACTTTCTCCGTGCCACCAAGGTAGGGTGGTTACAGACCGTAGGGCCACTAACATCTTTGGTACCCTACAACCAAATCGAACCTCTTAACCGTCGACGACTGACATAGCACCCGTTACCATTCGCAGCCACGACATTGTTGGACTCGTAGTTTTGACCCCTTTTTTTTTGTTATAGTGCACTTATCATTGTGCTAGTGTGTAGCATAGTAGGATGACGAAAGAACCCGACCCCATCCGACGAGCTAAGTCTAAAGAAGAAGGCAGAAGTGCACGACTTCTGATTCCACTATGCACAAGTAGGCGAGATAAAGTCTATCTACTCAGTACGCACACGCTACATAATTGGCGCCCAAACGTGGGGCCCGATCTGATTTTTGTTAACATGCCGAAAAATTAGCACCCAGAGGGGAAGCTTAGAAAGAATACAGAAAAGGTGCGTTAACATTAGAAAATCAGCCTTGACCAATGCATCTGGCAAGGCTCAAAGCAGATCAATAAATAGCCAAAGTTTATAAGTCAGTCCGACGACAGTAAGGAGTTTCGATTATTGTTTTGCAAGTTTATACCTTCGGCGTCCCTGAATCTGTACTAACGGATAATGGATCACAATTTAAGTCTTTATATTTTAAGGCATTCTTGGTGTCTCGCATATTTATACGGCTATACATTCGCCACAAGCCGACGCAACCGAGCGTCTTAACCGATCTGTATTGGCAGCCATTCGAGCGTACATAGGCACTGATCATTCAGGGTGGGACCTACATCTAGCTGAATCTGGTGAGCGACGATACCATCTTAAATCGGCCTGATTTGATGCAGCTAGCGCGTAGAGCAGCGAAAACGAAGATAGCCGAAGCCCATGATGCAAGTGCTCGGAAATATAACTTACGAAGTCGTGTTAAAGAACTGAGGATCGGAGATAATGTATACGCGAGGAATTTTGCCCAGAGCGATGCCAAAAAGAAATTCAATAGCAAACTAGCACCTGTCTTTAATAGAGCCACAGTTGTTCGAAAGCTTGGTAAGTCTTATTATGAATTAGCAAATGAGTCAGGAAAAATTTTGGGCGTATATCATCTTAAGGATATTCAAACTTGAGTCGGGATTACCAGCTGTTCTTTTTTCAGTTAACGTCCTCTCAAGAAATTCTTAGCCGACGTAACTGCGTTGTAGGGACCAACTGGAACAAAAATTCATCATTTCATCCCATTATACCAGCACCCGTTTATAGTCAGAAAAGTCACCGAAATATTATGCATGCATCCCATCGTAGTCGCTATTTGCTTTCGCACAATGCTGCATGATTTCGCTATCTCAGCGTCGATGCGTTTCTTCACTCGCACTTCACTCGCACGCGAGAATGAAGAAATGCTCGATAGATCAGGCCACATCACCGTTATAATTTAGATGTGGTGAATAATAATTGTGTTTGTATTTGTGTCTTTGCTGAAATTGAAGAAAAAGTAGAAGGTCCGATTGCCACGCTGTGTTCTATTTATTGTAATTCGACAGCGGAACAAGCAAGACGCATATTTTGAGCGCGCATGAATCATAGTAATTTAAGGTGCAGTGGCTGTACACCGCTTCGGATTTTTAAGGGCATATCGAGCCAACTCTTTTCAAAAGTCTCCAGTGCCCATAGATTTCGCGTTCAGCAGTTTTCCGCCACCAGGTGATATTCGCTTTTAATTAATCAAGCGCGTAATTCTGAATTAATCCTTTTTCAGTGGGTAAAATCTTACTTAGCTACCGGCCAGCCATTGCCTAACTACGCTTTCGTGTATTCATATATATAAACACATATATGTAAATTCAGCGTGACTGGTCGGTCGTAGCCAATTTGTGAGTTGCAACAGCTCTATGGGAGTGGAAAATATCAAAAGGGCCACGGATTTCTTAATTTCTCATGGAAATTGTTCTTCTTATACATCCAAGTTTAATTGACCCTTTTGTATTTTTAAATGCTTTGTAATTTCTCGACTTGACATCAGGGGGATCGGGAAATCTAAATCTTGGAATTGCGGCTTCAATTCGATTTAATATACGGATTGGTCGACCAGAGAATGAACCCATCTCACAGTATTGACTTTCAAGTCCTGAACAGAAGCACACTCAAAGTGGAATCTTATGATAAGTAAAGGTGCGTTAACATTAGAAAATCAGCCTTGACCAATGCATCTGGCAAGGCTCAAAGCAGATCAATAAATAGCCAAAGTTTATAAGTCAGTCCGACGACAGTAAGGAGTTTCGATTATTGTTTTGCAAGTTTATACCTTCGGCGTCCCTGAATCTGTACTAACGGATAATGGATCACAATTTAAGTCTTTATATTTTATGGCATTCTTGGTGTCTCGCATATTTATACGGCTATACATTCGCCACAAGCCGACGCAACCGAGCGTCTTAACCGATCTGTTTTGGCAGCCATTCGAGCGTACATAGGCACTGATCATTCAGGGTGGGACCTACATCTAGCTGAATCTGGTGAGCGACGATACCATCTTAAATCGGCCTGATTTGATGCAGCTAGCGCGTAGAGCAGCGAAAACGAAGATAGCCGAAACCCATGATGCAAGTGCTCGGAAATATAACTTACGAAGTCGTGTTAAAGAACTGAGGATCGGAGATAATGTATACGCGAGGAATTTTGCCCAGAGCGATGCCAAAAAGAAATTCAATAGCAAACTAGCACCTGTCTTTAATAGAGCCACAGTTGTTCGAAAGCTTGGTAAGTCTTATTATGAATTAGCAAATGAGTCAGGAAAAATTTTGGGCGTATATCATCTTAAGGATATTCAAACTTGAGTCGGGATTACCAGCTGTTCTTTTTTCAGTTAACGTCCTCTCAAGAAATTCTTAGCCGACGTAACTGCGTTGTAGGGACCAACTGGAACAAAAATTCATCATTTCATCCCATTATACCAGCACCCGTTTATAGTCAGAAAAGTCACCGAAATATTATGCATGCATCCCATCGTAGTCGCTATTTGCTTTCGCACAATGCTGCATGATTTCGCTATCTCAGCGTCGATGCGTTTCTTCACTCGCACTTCACTCGCACGCGAGAATGAAGAAATGCTCGATAGATCAGGCCACATCACCGTTATAATTTAGATGTGGTGAATAATAATTGTGTTTGTATTTGTGTCTTTGCTGAAATTGAAGAAAAAGTAGAAGGTCCGATTGCCACGCTGTGTTCTATTTATTGTAATTCGACAGCGGAACAAGCAAGACGCATATTTTGAGCGCGCATGAATCATAGTAATTTAAGGTGCAGTGGCTGTACACCGCTTCGGATTTTTAAGGGCATATCGAGCCAACTCTTTTCAAAAGTCTCCAGTGCCCATAGATTTCGCGTTCAGCAGTTTTCCGCCACCAGGTGATATTCGCTTTTAATTAATCAAGCGCGTAATTCTGAATTAATCCTTTTTCAGTGGGTAAAATCTTACTTAGCTACCGGCCAGCCATTGCCTAACTACGCTTTCGTGTATTCATATATATAAACACATATATGTAAATTCAGCGTGACTGGTCGGTCGTAGCCAATTTGTGAGTTGCAACAGCTCTATGGGAGTGGAAAATATCAAAAGGGCCACGGATTTCTTAATTTCTCATGGAAATTGTTCTTCTTATACATCCAAGTTTAATTGACCCTTTTGTATTTTTAAATGCTTTGTAATTTCTCGACTTGACATCAGGGGGATCGGGAAATCTAAATCTTGGAATTGCGGCTTCAATTCGATTTAATATACGGATTGGTCGACCAGAGAATGAACCCATCTCACAGTATTGACTTTCAAGTCCTGAACAGAAGCACACTCAAAGTGGAATCTTATGATAAGTAAAGGTGCGTTAACATTAGAAAATCAGCCTTGACCAATGCATCTGGCAAGGCTCAAAGCAGATCAATAAATAGCCAAAGTTTATAAGTCAGTCCGACGACAGTAAGGAGTTTCGATTATTGTTTTGCAAGTTTATACCTTCGGCGTCCCTGAATCTGTACTAACGGATAATGGATCACAATTTAAGTCTTTATATTTTATGGCATTCTTGGTGTCTCGCATATTTATACGGCTATACATTCGCCACAAGCCGACGCAACCGAGCGTCTTAACCGATCTGTTTTGGCAGCCATTCGAGCGTACATAGGCACTGATCATTCAGGGTGGGACCTACATCTAGCTGAATCTGGTGAGCGACGATACCATCTTAAATCGGCCTGATTTGATGCAGCTAGCGCGTAGAGCAGCGAAAACGAAGATAGCCGAAACCCATGATGCAAGTGCTCGGAAATATAACTTACGAAGTCGTGTTAAAGAACTGAGGATCGGAGATAATGTATACGCGAGGAATTTTGCCCAGAGCGATGCCAAAAAGAAATTCAATAGCAAACTAGCACCTGTCTTTAATGGAGCCACAGTTGTTCGAAAGCTTGGTCAGTCTTAATATGAATTAGCAAATGAGTCAGTAAAAATTTTGGGCGTATATCATCTTAAGGATATTCAAACTTGAGTCGGGATTACCAGCTGTTCTTTTTTCAGTTAACGTCCTCTCAAGAAATTCTTAGCCGACGTAACTGCGTTGTAGGGACCAACTGGCACAAAAATTCATCATTTCATCCCATTATACCAGCACCCGTTTATAGTCAGAAAAGTCACCGAAATATTATGCATGCATCCCATCGTAGTCGCCATTTGCTTTCGCACGATGCTGCATGATTTCGCTATCTCAGCGTCGATGCGTTTCTTCACTCGCACTTCACTCGCACGCGAGAATGAAGAAATGCTCGATAGATCAGGCCACATCACCGTTATAATTTAGATGTGGTGAATAATAATTGTGATTGTATTTGTGTCTTTGCTGAAATTGAAGAAAAAGTAGAAGGTCCGATTGCCACGCTGTGTTCTATTTATTGTAATTCGACAGCGGAACAAGCAAGACGCATATTTTGAGCGCGCATGAATCATAGTAATTTAAGGTGCAGTGGCTGTACACCGCTTCGGATTTTTAAGGGCATATCGAGCCAACTCTTTTCAAAAGTCTCCAGTGCCCATAGATTTCGCGTTCAGCAGTTTTCCGCCACCAGGTGATATTCGCTTTTAATTAATCAAGCGCGTAATTCTGAATTAATCCTTTTTCAGTGGGTAAAATCTTACTTAGCTACCGGCCAGCCATTGCCTAACTACGCTTTCGTGTATTCATATATATAAACACATATATGTAAATTCAGCGTGACTGGTCGGTCGTAGCCAATTTGGGAGTTGCAACAGCTCTATGGGAGTGGAAAATATCAAAAGGGCCACGGATTTCTTAATTTCTCATGGAAATTGTTCTTCTTATACACCCAAGTTTAATTGACCCTTTTGTATTTTTAAATGCTTTGTAATTTCTCGACTTGACATCAGGGGGATCGGGAAATCTAAATCTTGGAATTGCGGCTTCAATTCGATTTAATATACGGATTGGTCGACCAGAGAATGAACCCATCTCACAGTATTGACTTTCAAGTCCTGAACAGAAGCACACTCAAAGTGGAATGATTAGTAGTTTGTCTATCAGAATCTCGTCTCTCGGAAAAACGATTTCAATTCGATTTGATATACGGATTGGTCGACCAGAGAGAGACTGTTTCACATTTCTGCAATTTCGTAAGAGCTTTGTAATTCAAGTCTGTTGATGAACATTGCTATTTCGCATTTGGAGCTGCAGGCACCTAGAGAAGCCTTTATGAGCTTGACCAATGCATCTGGCAAGGCTCAAAGCAGATCAATAATCGCGACTACGCTCTTTTGCGAAAGCTGAATCTGGTGAGCGACGTTACCATCTTAAATCGGCCTGAATTGATGCAGCTAGCGCGTAGAGCAGCGAAAACGAAGATAGCCGAAACCCATGATGCAAGTGCTCGGAAATATAACTTACGAAGTCGTGTTAAAGAACTGAGGATCGGAGATAATGTATACGCGAGGAATTTTGCCCAGAGCGATGCCAAAAAGAAATTCAATAGCAAACTAGCACCTGTCTTTAATAGAGCCACAGTTGTTCGAAAGCTTGGTAAGTCTTATTATGAATTAGCAAATGAGTCAGGAAAAATTTTGGGCGTATATCATCTTAAGGATATTCAAACTTGCGTCGGGATTACCAGCTGTTCTTTTTTCAGTTAACGTCCTCTCAAGAAATTCTTAGCCGACGTAACTGCGTTGTAGGGACCAACTGGAACAAAAATTCATCATTTCATCCCATTATACCAGCACCCGTTTATAGTCAGAAAAGTCACCGAAATATTATGCATGCATCCCATCGTAGTCGCCATTTGCTTTCGCACGATGCTGCATGATTTCGCTATCTCAGCGTCGATGCGTTTCTTCACTCGCACTTCACTCGCACGCGAGAATGAAGAAATGCTCGATAGATCAGGCCACATCACCGTTCTAATTTAGATGTGGTGAATAATAATTGTGTTTGTATTTGTGACTTTGCTGAAATTGAAGAAAAAGTAGAAGGTCCGATTGCCACGCTGTGTTCTATTTATTGTAATTCGACAGCGGAACAAGCAAGACGCATATTTTGAGCGCGCATGAATCATAGTAATTTAAGGTGCAGTGGCTGTACACCGCTTCGGATTTTTAAGGGCATATCGAGCCAACTCTTTTGAAAAGTCTCCAGTGCCCATAGATTTCGCGTTCAGCAGTTTTCCGCCACCAGGTGATATTCGCTTTTAATTAATCAAGCGCGTAATTCTGAATTAATCCTTTTTCAGTGGGTAAAATCTTACTTAGCTACCGGCCAGCCATTGCCTAACTACGCTTTCGTGTATTCATATATATAAACACATATATGTAAATTCAGCGTGGCTGGTCGGTCGTAGCCAATTTGGGAGTTGCAACAGCTCTATGGGAGTGGAAAATATCAAAAGGGCCACGGATTTCTTAAGGCTCATTACGGATTTACACTGCGGCGCCACCGGCACTTTGCGGCTGAGTCTACACCCCGCGACCGCGTGTTTTGCCATTGATAACCAAGCTATTTGCTGATCTATTTCTACTTGGCCGCTCCTTTTTGATTAACAGAGTGTCTCCAACAAGGAATGGGACCGCTTAAGTGTCCGCAGATCGAGATCGAATATACGTGCTAGGCGATTGGTTGGAATTTTAGCGTACACGCTTCGATCTAAATGTTCATGCCCTACTATTTAAAAACCTCTTTCGTTTTGCTTAAATTATGAAAGTAATATAAAAGTTGCTGCTTTAGAAACTTCATTTCTTTAGCCAAATCAATATAGTCAAGATCTATCGTATTTTATATATTTTTTTTTTTGGAATCGACCATTTAAAGTAACGTAATAATGAAATATTATACTTAAACTAAAAGGAAAACTAAGTGCCATGACAATTAGGCGATAAGTGTACGGTATGTCCCAAATTATTTGTAAACAGATCAAATAATTCGAATTGCTCCACAGCTATTACCACCATGCTAACGATGGGCCCAACGTACGCATCGATGGATTTATTTGTTCAATTTTGTGAGTATGCAATGGCCACATAAGCCAGCAAAAGAGTTTGAAATATTGTAAAATAATTGTAAATCGGCGAGCCTTCAGCACTACCCGACATAGGAAAAGCATGTAATTTGAAACTACCGTCTCCCAGGGCCCATTATCTATTGTCAAGCAGCATGATTTCTGTTTTCGATTATTTATTAGGATTATGTTCCGTATATAGATTCTTTTGTAATCACGACACAGCGTCGACCGAGCGTTAGTGCTCTTAACATAAGTCTTATTTTTATGATCTTTATACATTGGTTTCAAACACGTCCTATATGAAGCAAATAGGCAATAAATAATATGAAAATGGGAATTAATATGTTTAACTAAAACTTTCGTGGTTCGTCGCCAGTACCTTAGGAAACTAAATATGTGCAAAACAATCAATTAACCGACCAAAGGTTCGAATAAGGGGTGGCCGTGACTTTCTCCGTGCCACCAAGGTAGGGTGGTTACAGACCGTAGGGCCACTAACATCTTTGGTACCCTACAACCAAATCGAACCTCTTAACCGTCGACGACTGACATAGCACCCGTTACCATTCGCAGCCACGACATTGTTGGACTCGTAGTTTTGACCCCTTTTTTTTTGTTAAAGTGCACTTATCATTGTGCTAGTGTGTAGCATAGTAGGATGACGAAAGAACCCGACCCCATCCGACGAGCTAAGTCTAAAGAAGAAGGCTAGAAGTGCACGACTTCTGATTCCACTATGCACAAGTAGGCGAGATAAAGTCTATCTACTCAGTACGCACACGCTACATAATTGGCGCCCAAACGTGGCGCCCCATCTGATTTTTGTTAACATGCCGAAAAATTAGCACCCAGAGTGGAAGCTTAGAAAGAATACAGAAAAGGTGCGTTAACATTAGAAAATCAGCCTTGACCAATGCATCTGGCAAGGCTCAAAGCAGATCAATAAATAGCCAAAGTTTATAAGTCAGTCCGACGACAGTAAGGAGTTTCGATTATTGTTTTGCAAGTTTATACCTTCGACGTCCCTGAATCTGTACTAACGGATAATGGATCACAATTTAAGTCTTTATATTTTAAGGCATTCTTGGTGTCTCGCATATTTATACGGCTATACATTCGCCACAAGCCGACGCAACCGAGCGTCTTAACCGATCTCTTTTGGCAGCCATTCGAGCGTACATAGGCACTGATCATTCAGGGTGGGACCTACATCTAGATGAGATAAGCGGATCCTTGAGAGCTTCCATCCACCGTAGCACTGGTTACTCGCCATACTTTTTATGTTTTGGCCAGAATATGATCCTAGACGGTCGCGACTACGCTCTTTTGCGAAAGCTGAATCTGGTGAGCGACGTTACCATCTTAAATCGGCCTGAATTGATGCAGCTAGCGCGTAGAGCAGCGAAAACGAAGATAGCCGAAACCCATGATGCAAGTGCTCGGAAATATAACTTACGAAGTCGTGTTAAAGAACTGAGGATCGGAGATAATGTATACGCGAGGAATTTCGCCCAGAGCGATGCCAAAAAGAAATTCAATAGCAAACTAGCACCTGTCTTTAATAGAGCCACAGTTGTTCGAAAGCTTGGTCAGTCTTATTATGAATTAGCAAATGAGTCAGGAAAAATTTTGGGCGTATATCATCTTAAGGATATTCAAACTTGAGTCGGGATTACCAGCTGTTCTTTTTTCAGTTAACGTCCTCTCAAGAAATTCTTAGCCGACGTAACTGCGTTGTAGGGACCAACTGGCACAAAAATTCATCATTTCATCCCATTATACCAGCACCCGTTTATAGTCAGAAAAGTCACCGAAATATTATGCATGCATCCCATCGTAGTCGCCATTTGCTTTCGCACGATGCTGCATGATTTCGCTATCTCAGCGTCGATGCGTTTCTTCACTCGCACTTACGCGAGAATGAAGAAATGCTCGACAGATCAGGCCACATCACCGTTCTAATTTAGATGTGGTGAATAATAATTGTGTTTGTATTTGTGACTTTGCTGAAATTGAAGAAAAAGTAGAAGGTCCGATTGCCACGCTGTGTTCTATTTATTGTAATTCGACAGCGGAACAAGCAAGACGCATATTTTGAGCGCGCATAAATCATAGTAATTTAAGGTGCAGTGGCTGTACACCGCTTCGGATTTTTAAGGGCATATCGAGCCCAACTCTTTTCAAAAGTCTCCAGTGCCCATAGATTTCGCGTTCAGCAGTTTTCCGCCACCAGGTGATATTCGCTTTTAATTAATCAAGCGCGTAATTCTGAATTAATCCTTTTTCAGTGGGTAAAATCTTACTTAGCTACCGGCCAGCCATTGCCTAACTACGCTTTCGTGTATTCATATATATAAACACATATATGTAAATTCAGCGTGGCTGGTCGGTCGTAGCCAATTTGGGAGTTGCAACAGCTCTATGGGAGTGGAAAATATCAAAAGGGCCACGGATTTCTTAAGGCTCACTACGGATTTACACTGCGGCGCCACCGGCACTTTGCGGCTGAGTCTACACCCCGCGACCGCGTGTTTTGCCATTGATAACCAAGCTATTTGCTGATCTATTTCTACTTGGCCTCCCCTTTTTGATTAACAGAGTGTCTCCAACAAGGAATGGGACCGCTTAAGTGTCCGCAGATCGAGATCGAATATACGTGCTAGGCGATTGGTTGGAATTTTTGCGTACACGCTTCGAGCTAAATGTTCATGCCTTACTATTTAAAAACCCCTTTCGTTTTGCTTAAATTACTTGCTGCTTTAGAAACTTCATTTCTTTAGCCAAATCAATATAGTCAAGATCTATCGTATTTTATAATTTTTTTGGAATCGACCATTTAAAGTAACTTAATAATGAAATATTATACTTAAACTAAACGGAAAACTAAGTGCCATGACAATTAGGCGATAAGTGTACAGTATGTCCCAAATTATTTGTAAACAGATCAAATAATTCGAATTGCTCCACAGCTATTACCACCATGCTAACGATGGGCCCAACGTACGCATCGATGGATTTATTTGTTCAATTTTGTGAGTATGCAATGGCCACATAAGCCAGCAAAAGAGTTTGAAATATTGTAAAATAATTGTAAATCGGCGAGCCTTCAGCACTACCCGACATAGGAAAAGCATGTAATTTGAAACTACCGTCTCCCAGGGCCCATTATCTATTGTCAAGCAGCATGATTTCTGTTTTCGATTATTTATTAGGATTATGTTCCGTATATAGATTCTTTTGTAATCACGACACAGTGTCGACCGAGCGTTAATGCTCTTAACATAAGTCTTCTTTTTATGATCTTTATACATTGGTGTCAAACACGTTCTATATGAAGAAAATAAGCAATAAATAATATGAAAATGGGAATTAATATGTTTAACTAAAACTTTCGTGGTTCGTCGCCAGTACCTTAGGAAACTAAATATGTGCAAAACAATCAATTAACCGACCAAAGGTTCGAATAAGGGGTGGCCGTGACTTTCTCCGTGCCATCAAGGTAGGGTGGTTACAGACCGTAGGGCCACTAACATCTTTGGTACCCTACAACCAAATCGAACCTCTTAACCGTCGACGACTGACATAGCACCCGTTACCATTCGCAGCCACGACATTGTTGGACTCGTAGTTTTGACCCCTTTTTTTTTGTTAAAGTGCACTTATCATTGTGCTAGTGTGTAGCGTAGTAGGATGACGAAAGAACCCGAGCCCATCCGACGAGCTAAGTCTAAAGAAGAAGGCTAGAAGTGCACGACTTCTGATTCCACTATGCACAAGTAGGCGAGATAAAGTCTATCTACTCAGTACGCACACGCTACATAATTGGCGCCCAAACGTGGGGTCCGATCTGATTTTTGTTAACATGCCGAAAAATTAGCACCCAGAGGGGAAGCTTAGAAAGAATACAGAAAAGGTGCGTTAACATTAGAAAAATCAGCCTCATGGAAATTGTTCTTCTTATACATCCAAGTTTAATTGACCCTTTTGTATTTTTAAATGCTTTGTAATTTCTCGACTTGACATCAGGGGGATCGGGAAATCTAAATCTTGGAATTGCGGCTTCAATTCGATTTAATATACGGATTGGTCGACCAGAGAATGAACCCATCTCACAGTATTGACTTTCAAGTCCTGAACAGAAGCACACTCAAAGTGGAATCTTACGATAAGTAGTTTGTCTATCAGAATCTCGTCTCTCGGAAAAACGATTTCAATTCGATTTGATATACGGATTGGTCGACCAGAGAGAGACTGTTTCACATTTCTGCAATTTCGTAAGAGCTTTGTAATTCAAGTCTGTTGATTAACATTGCTATTTCGCATTTGGAGCTGCAGGCACCTAGAGAAGCCTTTGGGAGCTTGACCAATGCATCTGGCAAGGCTCAAAGCAGATCAATAAATAGCCAAAGTTTATAAGTCAGTCCGACGACAGTAAGGAGTTTCGATTATTGTTTTGCAAGTTTATACCTTCGACGTCCCTGAATCTGTACTAACGGATAATGGATCACAATTTAAGTCTTTATATTTTAAGGCATTCTTGGTGTCTCGCATATTTATACGGCTATACATTCGCCACAAGCCGACGCAACCGAGCGTCTTAACCGATCTCTTTTGGCAGCCATTCGAGCGTACATAGGCACTGATCATTCAGGGTGGGACCTACATCTAGATGAGATAAGCGGATCCTTGAGAGCTTCCATCCACCGTAGCACTGGTTACTCGCCATACTTTTTATGTTTTGGCCAGAATATGATCCTAGACGGTCGCGACTACGCTCTTTTGCGAAAGCTGAATCTGGTGAGCGACGTTACCATCTTAAATCGGCCTGAATTGATGCAGCTAGCGCGTAGAGCAGCGAAAACGAAGATAGCCGAAACCCATGATGCAAGTGCTCGGAAATATAACTTACGAAGTCGTGTTAAAGAACTGAGGATCGGAGATAATGTATACGCGAGGAATTTCGCCCAGAGCGATGCCAAAAAGAAATTCAATAGCAAACTAGCACCTGTCTTTAATAGAGCCACAGTTGTTCGAAAGCTTGGTCAGTCTTATTATGAATTAGCAAATGAGTCAGGAAAAATTTTGGGCGTATATCATCTTAAGGATATTCAAACTTGAGTCGGGATTACCAGCTGTTCTTTTTTCAGTTAACGTCCTCTCAAGAAATTCTTAGCCGACGTAACTGCGTTGTAGGGACCAACTGGCACAAAAATTCATCATTTCATCCCATTATACCAGCACCCGTTTATAGTCAGAAAAGTCACCGAAATATTATGCATGCATCCCATCGTAGTCGCCATTTGCTTTCGCACGATGCTGCATGATTTCGCTATCTCAGCGTCGATCAGTGGGTAAAATCTTACTTAGCTACCGGCCAGCCATTGCCTAACTACGCTTTCGTGTATTCATATATATAAACACATATATGTAAATTCAGCGTGGCTGGTCGGTCGTAGCCAATTTGGGAGTTGCAACAGCTCTATGGGAGTGGAAAATATCAAAAGGGCCACGGATTTCTGAAGGCTCACTACGGATTTACACCGCGGCGCCACCGGCACTTTGCGGCTGAGTCTACACCCCGCGACCGCGTGTTTTGCCATTGATAACCAAGCTATTTGCTGATCTATTTCTACTTGGCCGCCCTTTTTTGATCAACAGAGTGTCTCCAACAAGGAATGGGACCGCTTAAGTGTCCGCAGATCGAGATCGAATATACGTGCTAGGCGATTGGTTGGAATTTTTGCGTACACGCTTCGATCTAAATGTTCATGCCTTAATATTTAAAAACCTCTTTCGTTTTGCTTAAATTATGAAAGTAATATAAAAGTTGCTGCTTTAGAAACTTCATTTCTTTAGCCAAATCAATATAGTCATCTATCGTATTTTATAATTTTTTTGGAATCGACCATTTAAAGTAACTTAATAATGAAATATTATACTTAAACTAAACGGAAAACTAAGTTACAATTAGGCGATAAGTGTACGGTATGTCCCAAATTATTTGTAAACAGATCAAATAATTCGAATTGCTCCACAGCTATTACCACCATGCTAACGATGGGCCCAACGTACGCATCGATGGATTTATTTGTTCAATTTTGTGAGTATGCAATGGCCACATAAGCCAGCAAAAGAGTTTGAAATATTGTAAAATAATTGTAAATCGGCTGCCTTCAGCACTACCCGACATAGGAAAAGCATGTAATTTGAAACTACCGTCTCCCAGGGCCTATTATCTATTGTCAAGCAGCATGATTTCTGTTTTCGATTATTTATTAGGATTATGTTCCGTATATAGATTCTTTTGTAATCACGACACAGTGTCGACCGAGCGTTAATGCTCTTAACATAAGTCTTCTTTTTATGATCTTTATACATTGGTGTCAAACACGTTCTATATGAAGAAAATAAGCAATAAATAATATGAAAATGGGAATTAATATGTTTAACTAAAACTTTCGTGGTTCGTCGCCAGTACCTTAGGAAACTAAATATGTGCAAAACAATCAATTAACCGACCAAAGGTTCGAATAAGGGGTGGCCGTGACTTTCTCCGTGCCATCAAGGTAGGGTGGTTACAGACCGTAGGGCCACTAACATCTTTGGTACCCTACAACCAAATCGAACCTCTTAACCGTCGACGACTGACATAGCACCCGTTACCATTCGCAGCCACGACATTGTTGGACTCGTAGTTTTGACCCCTTTTTTTTTGTTAAAGTGCACTTATCATTGTGCTAGTGTGTAGCGTAGTAGGATGACGAAAGAACCCGAGCCCATCCGACGAGCTAAGTCTAAAGAAGAAGGCTAGAAGTGCACGACTTCTGATTCCACTATGCACAAGTAGGCGAGATAAAGTCTATCTACTCAGTACGCACACGCTACATAATTGGCGCCCAAACGTGGGGCCCGATCTGATTTTTGTTAACATGCCGAAAAATTAGCACCCAGAGGGGAAGCTTAGAAAGAATACAGAAAAGGTGCGTTAACATTAGAAAAATCAGCCTCATGGAAATTGTTCTTCTTATACATCCAAGTTTAATTGACCCTTTTGTATTTTTAAATGCTTTGTAATTTCTCGACTTGACATCAGGGGGATCGGGAAATCTAAATCTTGGAATTGCGGCTTCAATTCGATTTAATATACGGATTGGTCGACCAGAGAATGAACCCATCTCACAGTATTGACTTTCAAGTCCTGAACAGAAGCACACTCAAAGTGGAATCTTACGATAAGTAGTTTGTCTATCAGAATCTCGTCTCTCGGAAAAACGATTTCAATTCGATTTGATATACGGATTGGTCGACCAGAGAGAGACTGTTTCACATTTCTGCAATTTCGTAAGAGCTTTGTAATTCAAGTCTGTTGATTAACATTGCTATTTCGCATTTGGAGCTGCAGGCACCTAGAGAAGCCTTTGGGAGCTTGACCAATGCATCTGGCAAGGCTCAAAGCAGATCAATAAATAGCCAAAGTTTATAAGTCAGTCCGACGACAGTAAGGAGTTTCGATTATTGTTTTGCAAGTTTATACCTTCGACGTCCCTGAATCTGTACTAACGGATAATGGATCACAATTTAAGTCTTTATATTTTAAGGCATTCTTGGTGTCTCGCATATTTATACGGCTATACATTCGCCACAAGCCGACGCAACCGAGCGTCTTAACCGATCTCTTTTGGCAGCCATTCGAGCGTACATAGGCACTGATCATTCAGGGTGGGACCTACATCTAGATGAGATAAGCGGATCCTTGAGAGCTTCCATCCACCGTAGCACTGGTTACTCGCCATACTTTTTATGTTTTGGCCAGAATATGATCCTAGACGGTCGCGACTACGCTCTTTTGCGAAAGCTGAATCTGGTGAGCGACGTTACCATCTTAAATCGGCCTGAATTGATGCAGCTAGCGCGTAGAGCAGCGAAAACGAAGATAGCCGAAACCCATGATGCAAGTGCTCGGAAATATAACTTACGAAGTCGTGTTAAAGAACTGAGGATCGGAGATAATGTATACGCGAGGAATTTCGCCCAGAGCGATGCCAAAAAGAAATTCAATAGCAAACTAGCACCTGTCTTTAATAGAGCCACAGTTGTTCGAAAGCTTGGTCAGTCTTATTATGAATTAGCAAATGAGTCAGGAAAAATTTTGGGCGTATATCATCTTAAGGATATTCAAACTTGAGTCGGGATTACCAGCTGTTCTTTTTTCAGTTAACGTCCTCTCAAGAAATTCTTAGCCGACGTAACTGCGTTGTAGGGACCAACTGGCACAAAAATTCATCATTTCATCCCATTATACCAGCACCCGTTTATAGTCAGAAAAGTCACCGAAATATTATGCATGCATCCCATCGTAGTCGCCATTTGCTTTCGCACGATGCTGCATGATTTCGCTATCTCAGCGTCGATGCGTTTCTTCACTCGCACTTACGCGAGAATGAAGAAATGCTCGACAGATCAGGCCACATCACCGTTCTAATTTAGATGTGGTGAATAATAATTGTGTTTGTATTTGTGACTTTGCTGAAATTGAAGAAAAAGTAGAAGGTCCGATTGCCACGCTGTGTTCTATTTATTGTAATTCGACAGCGGAACAAGCAAGACGCATATTTTGAGCGCGCATAAATCATAGTAAATTAAGGTGCAGTGGCTGTACACCGCTTCGGATTTTTTAAGGGCATATCGAGCCCAACTCTTTTCAAAAGTCTCCAGTGCCCATAGATTTCGCGTTCAGCAGTTTTCCGCCACCAGGTGATATTCGCTTTTAATTAATCAAGCGCGTAATTCTGAATTAATCCTTTTTCAGTGGGTAAAATCTTACTTAGCTACCGGCCAGCCATTGCCTAACTACGCTTTCGTTTATTCATATATATAAACACATATAAATTCAGCGTGGCTGGAGTGGAAAATATCAAAAGGGCCACGGATTTCTGAAGGCTCACTACGGATTTACACTGCGGCGCCACCGGCACTTTGCGGCTGAGTCTACACCCCGCGACCGCGTGTTTTGCCATTGATAACCAAGCTATTTGCTGATCTATTTCTACTTGGCCGCCCTTTTTTGATCAACAGAGTGTCTCCAACAAGGAATGGGACCGCTTAAGTGTCCGCAGATCGAGATCGAATATACGTGCTAGGCGATTGGTTGGAATTTTTGCGTACACGCTTCGATCTAAATGTTCATGCCTTACTATTTAAAAACCTCTTTCGTTTTGCTTAAATTATGAAAGTAATATAAAAGTTGCTGCTTTAGAAACTTCATTTCTTTAGCCAAATCAATATAGTCATCTATCGTATTTTATAATTTTTTGGAATCGACCATTTAAAGTAACTTAATAATGAAATATTATACTTAAACTAAACGGAAAACTAAGTTACAATTAGGCGATAAGTGTACGGTATGTCCCAAATTATTTGTAAACAGATCAAATAATTCGAATTGCTCCACAGCTATTACCACCATGCTAACGATGGGCCCAACGTACGCATCGATGGATTTATTTGTTCAATTTTGTGAGTATGCAATGGCCACATAAGCCAGCAAAAGAGTTTGAAATATTGTAAAATAATTGTAAATCGGCGAGCCTTCAGCACTACCCGACATAGGAAAAGCATGTAATTTGAAACTACCGTCTCCCAGGGCCCATTATCTATTGTCAAGCAGCATGATTTCTGTTTTCGATTATTTATTAGGATTATGTTCCGTATATAGATTCTTTTGTAATCACGACACAGTGTCGACCGAGCGTTAGTGCTCTTAACATAAGTCTTATTTTTATGATCTTTATACATTGGTTTCAAACACGTCCTATATGAAGCAAATAGGCAATAAATAATATGAAAATGGGAATTAATATGTTTAACTAAAACTTTCGTGGTTCGTCGCCAGTACCTTAGGAAACTAAATATGTGCAAAACAATCAATTAACCGACCAAAGGTTCGAATAAGGGGTGGCCGTGACTTTCTCCGTGCCATCAAGGTAGGGTTGTTACAGACCGTAGGGCCACTAACATCTTTGGTACCCTACAACCAAATCGAACCTCTTAACCGTCGACGACTGACATAGCACCCGTTACCATTCGCAGCCACGACATTGTTGGACTCGTAGTTTTGACCCCTTTTTTTTGTTAAAGTGCACTTATCATTGTGCTAGTGTGTAGCATAGTAGGATGACGAAAGAACCCGACCCCATCCGACGAGCTAAGTCTAAAGAAGAAGGCTAGAAGTGCACGACTTCTGATTCCACTATGCAGAAGTAGGCGAGATAAAGTCTATCTACTCAGTACGCACACGCTACATAATTGGCGCCCAAACGTGGGGCCCGATCTGATTTTTTGTTAACATGCCGAAAAAATTAGCACCCAGAGTGGAAGCTTAGAAAGAATACAGAAAAGGTGCGTTAACATTAGAAAAATCATGGAAATTGTTCTTCTTATACATCCAAGTTTAATTGACCCTTTTGTATTTTTAAATGCTTTGTAATTTCTCGACTTGACATCAGGGGGATCGGGAAATCTAAATCTTGGAATTGCGGCTTCAATTCGATTTAATATACGGATTGGTCGACCAGAGAATGAACCCATCTCACAGTATTGACTTTCAAGTCCTGAACAGAAGCACACTCAAAGTGGAATCTTATGATAAGTAAAGGTGCGTTAACATTAGAAAATCAGCCTTGACCAATGCATCTGGCAAGGCTCAAAGCAGATCAATAAATAGCCAAAGTTTATAAGTCAGTCCGACGACAGTAAGGAGTTTCGATTATTGTTTTGCAAGTTTATACCTTCGGCGTCCCTGAATCTGTACTAACGGATAATGGATCACAATTTAAGTCTTTATATTTTATGGCATTCTTGGTGTCTCGCATATTTATACGGCTATACATTCGCCACAAGCCGACGCAACCGAGCGTCTTAACCGATCTGTTTTGGCAGCCATTCGAGCGTACATAGGCACTGATCATTCAGGGTGGGACCTACATCTAGCAGCGAAAACGAAGATAGCCGAAACCCATGATGCAAGTGCTCGGAAATATAACTTACGAAGTCGTGTTAAAGAACTGAGGATCGGAGATAATGTATACGCGAGGAATTTTGCCCAGAGCGATGCCAAAAAGAAATTCAATAGCAAACTAGCACCTGTCTTTAATAGAGCCACAGTTGTTCGAAAGCTTGGTAAGTCTTATTATGAATTAGCAAATGAGTCAGGAAAAATTTTGGGCGTATATCATCTTAAGGATATTCAAACTTGCGTCGGGATTACCAGCTGTTCTTTTTTCAGTTAACGTCCTCTCAAGAAATTCTTAGCCGACGTAACTGCGTTGTAGGGACCAACTGGCACAAAAATTCATCATTTCATCCCATTATACCAGCACCCGTTTATAGTCAGAAAAGTCACCGAAATATTATGCATGCATCCCATCGTAGTCGCCATTTGCTTTCGCACGATGCTGCATGATTTCGCTATCTCAGCGTCGATGCGTTTCTTCACTCGCACTTCACTCGCACGCGAGAATGAAGAAATGCTCGATAGATCAGGCCACATCACCGTTATAATTTAGATGTGGTGAATAATAATTGTGTTTGTATTTGTGTCTTTGCTGAAATTGAAGAAAAAGTAGAAGGTCCGATTGCCACGCTGTGTTCTATTTATTGTAATTCGACAGCGGAACAAGCAAGACGCATATTTTGAGCGCGCATGAATCATAGTAATTTAAGGTGCAGTGGCTGTACACCGCTTCGGATTTTTTAAGGGCATATCGAGCCAACTCTTTTCAAAAGTCTCCAGTGCCCATAGATTTCGCGTTCAGCAGTTTTCCGCCACCAGGTGATATTCGCTTTTAATTAATCAAGCGCGTAATTCTGAATTAATCCTTTTTCAGTGGGTAAAATCTTACTTAGCTACCGGCCAGCCATTGCCTAACTACGCTTTCGTGTATTCATATATATAAACACATATATGTAAATTCAGCGTGGCTGGTCGGTCGTAGCCAATTTGGGAGTTGCAACAGCTCTATGGGAGTGGAAAATATCAAAAGGGCCACGGATTTCTTAAGGCTCACTACGGATTTACACTGCGGCGCCACCGGGACTTTGCGGCTGAGTCTACACCCCGCGACCGCGTGTTTTGCCATTGATAACCAAGCTATTTGCTGATCTATTTCTACTTGGCCGCTCCTTTTTGATTAACAGAGTGTCTCCAACAAGGAATGGGACCGCTTAAGTGTCCGCAGATCGAGATCGAATATACGTGCTAGGCGATTGGTTGGAATTTTAGCGTACACGCTTCGATCTAAATGTTCATGCCCTACTATTTAAAAACCTCTTTCGTTTTGCTTAAATTATGAAAGTAATATAAAAGTTGCTGCTTTAGAAACTTCATTTCTTTAGCCAAATCAATATAGTCAAGATCTATCGTATTTTATAATTTTTTTGGAATCGACCATTTAAAGTAACGTAATAATGAAATATTATACTTAAACTAAAAGGAAAACTAAGTGCCATGACAATTAGGCGATAAGTGTACGGTATGTCCCAAATTATTTGTAAACAGATCAAATAATTCGAATTGCTCCACAGCTATTACCACCATGCTAACGATGGGCCCAACGTACGCATCGATGGATTTATTTGTTCAATTTTGTGAGTATGCAATGGCCACATAAGCCAGCAAAAGAGTTTGAAATATTGTAAAATAATTGTAAATCGGCGAGCCTTCAGCACTACCCGACATAGGAAAAGCATGTAATTTGAAACTACCGTCTCCCAGGGCCCATTATCTATTGTCAAGCAGCATGATTTCTGTTTTCGATTATTTATTAGGATTATGTTCCGTATATAGATTCTTTTGTAATCACGACACAGCGTCGACCGAGCGTTAGTGCTCTTAACATAAGTCTTATTTTTATGATCTTTATACATTGGTTTCAAACACGTCCTATATGAAGCAAATAGGCAATAAATAATATGAAAATGGGAATTAATATGTTTAACTAAAACTTTCGTGGTTCGTCGCCAGTACCTTAGGAAACTAAATATGTGCAAAACAATCAATTAACCGACCAAAGGTTCGAATAAGGGGTGGCCGTGACTTTCTCCGTGCCACCAAGGTAGGGTGGTTACAGACCGTAGGGCCACTAACATCTTTGGTACCCTACAACCAAATCGAACCTCTTAACCGTCGACGACTGACATAGCACCCGTTACCATTCGCAGCCACGACATTGTTGGACTCGTAGTTTTGACCCCTTTTTTTTTTGTTAAAGTGCACTTATCATTGTGCTAGTGTGTAGCATAGTAGGATGACGAAAGAACCCGACCCCATCGGACGAGCTAAGTCTAAAGAAGAAGGCTAGAAGTGCACGACTTCTGATTCCACTATGCACAAGTAGGCGAGATAAAGTCTATCTACTCAGTACGCACACGCTACATAATTGGCGCCCAAACGTGGCGCCCGATCTGATTTTTGTTAACATGCCGAAAAATTAGCACCCAGAGTGGAAGCTTAGAAAGAATACAGAAAAGGTGCGTTAACATTAGAAAATCAGCCTTGACCAATGCATCTGGCAAGGCTCAAAGCAGATCAATAAATAGCCAAAGTTTATTAGTCAGTCCGACGACAGTAAGGAGTTTCGATTATTGTTTTGCAAGTTTATACCTTCGGCGTCCCTGAATCTGTACTAACGGATAATGGATCACAATTTAAGTCTTTATATTTTAAGGCATTCTTGGTGTCTCGCATATTTATACGGCTATACATTCGCCACAAGCCGACGCAACCGAGCGTCTTAACCTATCTGTTTTGGCAGCCATTCGAGCGTACATAGGCACTGATCATTCAGGGTGGGACCTACATCTAGCTGAATCTGGTGAGCGACGATACCATCTTAAATCGGCCTGATTTGATGCAGCTAGCGCGTAGAGCAGCGAAAACGAAGATAGCCGAAACCCATGATGCAAGTGCTCGGAAATATAACTTACGAAGTCGTGTTAAAGAACTGAGGATCGGAGATAATGTATACGCGAGGAATTTTGCCCAGAGCGATGCCAAAAAGAAATTCAATAGCAAACTAGCACCTGTCTTTAATAGAGCCACAGTTGTTCGAAAGCTTGGTCAGTCTTATTATGAATTAGCAAATGAGTCAGGAAAAATTTTGGGCGTATATCATCTTAAGGATATTCAAACTTGAGTCGGGATTACCAGCTGTTCTTTTTTCAGTTAACGTCCTCTCAAGAAATTCTTAGCCGACGTAACTGCGTTGTAGGGACCAACTGGCACAAAAATTCATCATTTCATCCCATTATACCAGCACCCGTTTATAGTCAGAAAAGTCACCGAAATATTATGCATGCATCCCATCGTAGTCGCCATTTGCTTTCGCACGATGCTGCATGATTTCGCTATCTCAGCGTCGATGCGTTTCTTCACTCGCACTTCACTCGCACGCGAGAATGAAGAAATGCTCGATAGATCAGGCCACATCACCGTTATAATTTAGATGTGGTGAATAATAATTGTGTTTGTATTTGTGTCTTTGCTGAAATTGAAGAAAAAGTAGAAGGTCCGATTGCCACGCTGTGTTCTATTTATTGTAATTCGACAGCGGAACAAGCAAGACGCATATTTTGAGCGCGCATGAATCATAGTAATTTAAGGTGCAGTGGCTGTACACCGCTTCGGATTTTTAAGGGCATATCGAGCCAACTCTTTTCAAAAGTCTCCAGTGCCCATAGATTTCGCGTTCAGCAGTTTTCCGCCACCAGGTGAATGAATTATTCCTTTTTCAGTGGGTAAATCTTACTTAGCTACCGGCCAGCCATTGCCTAACTACGCTTTCGTGTATTCATATATATAAACACATATATGTAAATTCAGCGTGACTGGTCGGTCGTAGCCAATTTGGGAGTTGCAACAGCTCTATGGGAGTGGAAAATATCAAAAGGGCCACGGACTTCTTAATTTCTCATGGAAATTGTTCTTCTTATACATCCAAGTTTAATTGACCCTTTTGTATTTTTAAATGCTTTGTAATTTCTCGACTTGACATCAGGGGGATCGGGAAATCTAAATCTTGGAATTGCGGCTTCAATTCGATTTAATATACGGATTGGTCGACCAGAGAATGAACCCATCTCACAGTATTGACTTTCAAGTCCTGAACAGAAGCACACTCAAAGTGGAATCTTATGATAAGTAGTTTGTCTATCAGAATCTCGTCTCTCGGAAAAACGATTTCAATTCGATTTGATATACGGATTGGTCGACCAGAGAGAGACTGTTTCACATTTCTGCAATTTCGTAAGAGCTTTGTAATTCAAGTCTGTTGATTAACATTGCTATTTCGCATTTGGAGCTGCAGGCACCTAGCGAAGCCTTTGGGAGCTTGACCAATGCATCTGGCAAGGCTCAAAGCAGATCAATAAATAGCCAAAGTTTATAAGTCAGTCCGACGACAGTAAGGAGTTTCGATTATTGTTTTGCAAGTTTATACCTTCGACGTCCCTGAATCTGTACTAACGGATAATGGATCACAATTTAAGTCTTTATATTTTAAGGCATTCTTGGTGTCTCGCATATTTATACGGCTATACATTCGCCACAAGCCGACGCAACCGAGCGTCTTAACCGATCTCTTTTGGCAGCCATTCGAGCGTACATAGGCACTGATCATTCAGGGTGGGACCTACATCTAGATGAGATAAGCGGATCCTTGAGAGCTTCCATCCACCGTAGCACTGGTTACTCGCCATACTTTTTTATGTTTTGGCCAGAATATGATCCTAGACGGTCGCGACTACGCTCTTTTGCGAAAGCTGAATCTGGTGAGCGACGTTACCATCTTAAATCGGCCTGAATTGATGCAGCTAGCGCGTAGAGCAGCGAAAACGAAGATAGCCGAAACCCATGATGCAAGTGCTCGGAAATATAACTTACGAAGTCGTGTTAAAGAACTGAGGATCGGAGATAATGTATACGCGAGGAATTTTGCCCAGAGCGATGCCAAAAAGAAATTCAATAGCAAACTAGCACCTGTCTTTAATAGAGCCACAGTTGTTCGAAAGCTTGGTCAGTCTTATTATGAATTAGCAAATGAGTCAGGAAAAATTTTGGGCGTGTATCATCTTAAGGATATTCAAACTTGAGTCGGGATTACCAGCTGTTCTTTTTTCAGTTAACGTCCTCTCAAGAAATTCTTAGCCGACGTAACTGCGTTGTAGGGACCAACTGGCACAAAAATTCATCATTTCATCCCATTATACCAGCACCCGTTTATAGTCAGAAAAGTCACCGAAATATTATGCATGCATCCCATCGTAGTCGCCATTTGCTTTCGCACGATGCTGCATGATTTCGCTATCTCAGCGTCGATGCGTTTCTTCACTCGCACTTCACTCGCACGCGAGAATGAAGAAATGCTCGATAGATCAGGCCACATCACCGTTATAATTTAGATGTGGTGAATAATAATTGTGTTTGTATTTGTGTCTTTGCTGAAATTGAAGAAAAAGTAGAAGGTCCGATTGCCACGCTGTGTTCTATTTATTGTAATTCGACAGCGGAACAAGCAAGACGCATATTTTGAGCGCGCATGAATCATAGTAATTTAAGGTGCAGTGGCTGTACACCGCTTCGGATTTTTAAGGGCATATCGAGCCAACTCTTTTCAAAAGTCTCCAGTGCCCATAGATTTCGCGTTCAGCAGTTTTCCGCCACCAGGTGATATTCGCTTTTAATTAATCAAGCGCGTAATTCTGAATTAATCCTTTTTCAGTGGGTAAAATCTTACTTAGCTACCGGCCAGCCATTGCCTAACTACGCTTTCGTGTATTCATATATATAAACACATATATGTAAATTCAGCGTGGCTGGTCGGTCGTAGCCAATTTGGGAGTTGCAACAGCTCTATGGGAGTGGAAAATATCAAAAGGGCCACGGATTTCTTAAGGCTCACTACGGATTTACACTGCGGCGCCACCGGCACTTTGCGGCTGAGTCTACACCCCGCGACCGCGTGTTTTGCCATTGATAACCAAGCTATTTGCTGATCTATTTCTACTTGGCCCCCCTTTTTGATTAACAGAGTGTCTCCAACAAGGAATGGGACCGCTTAAGTGTCCGCAGATCGAGATCGAATATACGTGCTAGGCGATTGGTTGGAATTTTTGCGTACACGCTTCGAGCTAAATGTTCATGCCTTACTATTTAAAAACCCCTTTCGTTTTGCTTAAATTACTTGCTGCTTTAGAAACTTCATTTCTTTAGCCAAATCAATATAGTCAAGATCTATCGTATTTTATAATTTTTTTGGAATCGACCATTTAAAGTAACTTAATAATGAAATATTATACTTAAACTAAACGGAAAACTAAGTGCCATGACAATTAGGCGATAAGTGTACAGTATGTCCCAAATTATTTGTAAACAGATCAAATAATTCGAATTGCTCCACAGCTATTACCACCATGCTAACGATGGGCCCAACGTACGCATCGATGGATTTATTTGTTCAATTTTGTGAGTATGCAATGGCCACATAAGCCAGCAAAAGAGTTTGAAATATTGTAAAATAATTGTAAATCGGCGAGCCTTCAGCACTACCCGACATAGGAAAAGCATGAAATTTGAAACTACCGTCTCCCAGGGCCCATTATCTATTGTCAAGCAGCATGATTTCTGTTTTCGATTATTTATTAGGATTATGTTCCGTATATAGATTCTTTTGTAATCACGACACAGTGTCGACCGAGCGTTAATGCTCTTAACATAAGTCTTCTTTTTATGATCTTTATACATTGGTGTCAAACACGTTCTATATGAAGAAAATAAGCAATAAATAATATGAAAATGGGAATTAATATGTTTAACTAAAACTTTCGTGGTTCGTCGCCAGTACCTTAGGAAACTAAATATGTGCAAAACAATCAATTAACCGACCAAAGGTTCGAATAAGGGGTGGCCGTGACTTTCTCCGTGCCATCAAGGTAGGGTGGTTACAGACCGTAGGGCCACTAACATCTTTGGTACCCTACAACCAAATCGAACCTCTTAACCGTCGACGACTGACATAGCACCCGTTACCATTCGCAGCCACGACATTGTTGGACTCGTAGTTTTGAGGCCTTTTTTTTGTTAAAGTGCACTTATCATTGTGCTAGTGTGTAGCGTAGTAGGATGACGAAAGAACCCGAGCCCATCCGACGAGCTAAGTCTAAAGAAGAAGGCTAGAAGTGCACGACTTCTGATTCCACTATGCACAAGTAGGCGAGATAAAGTCTATCTACTCAGTACGCACACGCTACATAATTGGCGCCCAAACGTGGGGCCCGATCTGATTTTTGTTAACATGCCGAAAAATTAGCACCCAGAGGGGAAGCTTAGAAAGAATACAGAAAAGGTGCGTTAACATTAGAAAAATCAGCCTCATGGAAATTGTTCTTCTTATACATCCAAGTTTAATTGACCCTTTTGTATTTTTAAATGCTTTGTAATTTCTCGACTTGACATCAGGGGGATCGGGAAATCTAAATCTTGGAATTGCGGCTTCAATTCGATTTAATATACGGATTGGTCGACCAGAGAATGAACCCATCTCACAGTATTGACTTTCAAGTCCTGAACAGAAGCACACTCAAAGTGGAATCTTACGATAAGTAGTTTGTCTATCAGAATCTCGTCTCTCGGAAAAACGATTTCAATTCGATTTGATATACGGATTGGTCGACCAGAGAGAGACTGTTTCACATTTCTGCAATTTCGTAAGAGCTTTGTAATTCAAGTCTGTTGATTAACATTGCTATTTCGCATTTGGAGCTGCAGGCACCTAGAGAAGCCTTTGGGAGCTTGACCAATGCATCTGGCAAGGCTCAAAGCAGATCAATAAATAGCCAAAGTTTATAAGTCAGTCCGACGACAGTAAGGAGTTTCGATTATTGTTTTGCAAGTTTATACCTTCGACGTCCCTGAATCTGTACTAACGGATAATGGATCACAATTTAAGTCTTTATATTTTAAGGCATTCTTGGTGTCTCGCATATTTATACGGCTATACATTCGCCACAAGCCGACGCAACCGAGCGTCTTAACCGATCTCTTTTGGCAGCCATTCGAGCGTACATAGGCACTGATCATTCAGGGTGGGACCTACATCTAGATGAGATAAGCGGATCCTTGAGAGCTTCCATCCACCGTAGCACTGGTTACTCGCCATACTTTTTATGTTTTGGCCAGAATATGATCCTAGACGGTCGCGACTACGCTCTTTTGCGAAAGCTGAATCTGGTGAGCGACGTTACCATCTTAAATCGGCCTGAATTGATGCAGCTAGCGCGTAGAGCAGCGAAAACGAAGATAGCCGAAACCCATGATGCAAGTGCTCGGAAATATAACTTACGAAGTCGTGTTAAAGAACTGAGGATCGGAGATAATGTATACGCGAGGAATTTTGCCCAGAGCGATGCCAAAAAGAAATTCAATAGCAAACTAGCACCTGTCTTTAATAGAGCCACAGTTGTTCGAAAGCTTGGTCAGTCTTATTATGAATTAGCAAATGAGTCAGGAAAAATTTTGGGCGTATATCATCTTTAGGATATTCAAACTTGAGTCGGGATTACCAGCTGTTCTTTTTTCAGTTAACGTCCTCTCAAGAAATTCTTAGCCGACGTAACTGCGTTGTAGGGACCAACTGGCACAAAAATTCATCATTTCATCCCATTATACCAGCACCCGTTTATAGTCAGAAAAGTCACCGAAATATTATGCATGCATCCCATCGTAGTCGCCATTTGCTTTCGCACGATGCTGCATGATTTCGCTATCTCAGCGTCGATGCGTTTCTTCACTCGCACTTACGCGAGAATGAAGAAATGCTCGACAGATCAGGCCACATCACCGTTCTAATTTAGATGTGGTGAATAATAATTGTGTTTGTATTTGTGACTTTGCTGAAATTGAAGAAAAAGTAGAAGGTCCGATTGCCACGCTGTGTTCTATTTATTGTAATTCGACAGCGGAACAAGCAAGACGCATATTTTGAGCGCGCATAAATCATAGTAATTTAAGGTGCAGTGGCTGTACACCGCTTCGGATTTTTAAGGGCATATCGAGCCCAACTCTTTTCAAAAGTCTCCAGTGCCCATAGATTTCGCGTTCAGCAGTTTTCCGCCACCAGGTGATATTCGCTTTTAATTAATCAAGCGCGTAATTCTGAATTAATCCTTTTTCAGTGGGTAAAATCTTACTTAGCTACCGGCCAGCCATTGCCTAACTACGCTTTCGTTTATTCATATATATAAACACATATAAATTCAGCGTGGCTGGAGTGGAAAATATCAAAAGGGCCACGGATTTCTGAAGGCTCACTACGGATTTACACTGCGGCGCCACCGGCACTTTGCGGCTGAGTCTACACCCCGCGACCGCGTGTTTTGCCATTGATAACCAAGCTATTTGCTGATCTATTTCTACTTGGCCGCCCTTTTTTGATCAACAGAGTGTCTCCAACAAGGAATGGGACCGCTTAAGTGTCCGCAGATCGAGATCGAATATACGTGCTAGGCGATTGGTTGGAATTTTTGCGTACACGCTTCGATCTAAATGTTCATGCCTTACTATTTAAAAACCTCTTTCGTTTTGCTTAAATTATGAAAGTAATATAAAAGTTGCTGCTTTAGAAACTTCATTTCTTTAGCCAAATCAATATAGTCATCTATCGTATTTTATAATTTTTTTGGAATCGACCATTTAAAGTAACTTAATAATGAAATATTATACTTAAACTAAACGGAAAACTAAGTTACAATTAGGCGATAAGTGTACGGTATGTCCCAAATTATTTGTAAACAGATCAAATAATTCGAATTGCTCCACAGCTATTACCACCATGCTAACGATGGGCCCAACGTACGCATCGATGGATTTATTTGTTCAATTTTGTGAGTATGCAATGGCCACATAAGCCAGCAAAAGAGTTTGAAATATTGTAAAATAATTGTAAATCGGCGAGCCTTCAGCACTACCCGACATAGGAAAAGCATGTAATTTGAAACTACCGTCTCCCAGGGCCCATTATCTATTGTCAAGCAGCATGATTTCTGTTTTCGATTATTTATTAGGATTATGTTCCGTATATAGATTCTTTTGTAATCACGACACAGTGTCGACCGAGCGTTAGTGCTCTTAACATAAGTCTTATTTTTATGATCTTTATACATTGGTTTCAAACACGTCCTATATGAAGCAAATAGGCAATAAATAATATGAAAATGGGAATTAATATGTTTAACTAAAACTTTCGTGGTTCGTCGCCAGTACCTTAGGAAACTAAATATGTGCAAAACAATCAATTAACCGACCAAAGGTTCGAATAAGGGGTGGCCGTGACTTTCTCCGTGCCATCAAGGTAGGGTTGTTACAGACCGTAGGGCCACTAACATCTTTGGTACCCTACAACCAAATCGAACCTCTTAACCGTCGACGACTGACATAGCACCCGTTACCATTCGCAGCCACGACATTGTTGGACTCGTAGTTTTGACCCCTTTTTTTTGTTAAAGTGCACTTATCATTGTGCTAGTGTGTAGCATAGTAGGATGACGAAAGAACCCGACCCCATCCGACGAGCTAAGTCTAAAGAAGAATGCTAGAAGTGCACGACTTCTGATTCCACTATGCAGAAGTAGGCGAGATAAAGTCTATCTACTCAGTACGCACACGCTACATAATTGGCGCCCAAACGTGGGGCCCGATCTGATTTTTGTTAACATGCCGAAAAATTAGCACCCAGAGTGGAAGCTTAGAAAGAATACAGAAAAGGTGCGTTAACATTAGAAAAATCATGGAAATTGTTCTTCTTATACATCCAAGTTTAATTGACCCTTTTGTATTTTTAAATGCTTTGTAATTTCTCGACTTGACATCAGGGGGATCGGGAAATCTAAATCTTGGAATTGCGGCTTCAATTCGATTTGATATACGGATTGGTCGACCAGAGAGAGACTGTTTCACATTTCTGCAATTTCGTAAGAGCTTTTTAATTCAAGTCTGTTGATGAACATTGCTATTTCGCATTTGGAGCTGCAGGCACCTAGAGAAGCCTTTGGGAGCTTGACCAATGCATCTGGCAAGGCTCAAAGCAGATCAATAAATAGCCAAAGTTTATAAGTCAGTCCGACGACAGTAAGGAGTTTCGATTATTGTTTTGCAAGTTTATACCTTCGGCGTCCCTGAATCTGTACTAACGGATAATGGATCACAATTTAAGTCTTTATATTTTAAGGCATTCTTGGTGTCTCGCATATTTATACGGCTATACATTCGCCACAAGCCGACGCAACCGAGCGTCTTAACCGATCTGTTTTGGCAGCCATTCGAGCGTACATAGGCACTGATCATTCAGGGTGGGACCTACATCTAGATGAGATAAGCGGATCCTTGAGAGCTTCCATCCACCGTAGCACTGGTTACTCGCCATACTTTTTATGTTTTGGCCAGAATATGATCCTAGACGGTCGCGACTACGCTCTTTGGCGTAAGCTGAATCTGGTGAGCGACGATACCATCTTAAATCGGCCTGATTTGATGCAGCTAGCGCGTAGAGCAGCGAAAACGAAGATAGCCGAAACCCATGATGCAAGTGCTCGGAAATATAACTTACGAAGTCGTGTTAAAGAACTGAGGATCGGAGATAATGTATACGCGAGGAATTTTGCCCAGAGCGATGCCAAAAAGAAATTCAATAGCAAACTAGCACCTGTCTTTAATAGAGCCACAGTTGTTCGAAAGCTTGGTCAGTCTTATTATGAATTAGCAAATGAGTCGGGAAAAATTTTGGGCGTATATCATCTTTAGGATATTCAAACTTGAGTCGGGATTACCAGCTGTTCTTTTTTCAGTTAACGTCCTCTCAAGAAATTCTTAGCCGACGTAACTGCGTTGTAGGGACCAACTGGCACAAAAATTCATCATTTCATCCCATTATACCAGCACCCGTTTATAGTCAGAAAAGTCACCGAAATATTATGCATGCATCCCATCGTAGTCGCCATTTGCTTTCGCACGATGCTGCATGATTTCGCTATCTCAGCGTCGATGCGTTTCTTCACTCGCACTTACGCGAGAATGAAGAAATGCTCGACAGATCAGGCCACATCACCGTTCTAATTTAGATGTGGTGAATAATAATTGTGTTTGTATTTGTGACTTTGCTGAAATTGAAGAAAAAGTAGAAGGTCCGATTGCCACGCTGTGTTCTATTTATTGTAATTCGACAGCGGAACAAGCAAGACGCATATTTTGAGCGCGCATAAATCATAGTAATTTAAGGTGCAGTGGCTGTACACCGCTTCGGATTTTTAAGGGCATATCGAGCCCAACTCTTTTCAAAAGTCTCCAGTGCCCATAGATTTCGCGTTCAGCAGTTTTCCGCCACCAGGTGATATTCGCTTTTAATTAATCAAGCGCGTAATTCTGAATTAATCCTTTTTCAGTGGGTAAAATCTTACTTAGCTACCGGCCAGCCATTGCCTAACTACGCTTTCGTTTATTCATATATATAAACACATATAAATTCAGCGTGGCTGGAGTGGAAAATATCAAAAGGGCCACGGATTTCTGAAGGCTCACTACGGATTTACACTGCGGCGCCACCGGCACTTTGCGGCTGAGTCTACACCCCGCGACCGCGTGTTTTGCCATTGATAACCAAGCTATTTGCTGATCTATTTCTACTTGGCCGCCCTTTTTTGATCAACAGAGTGTCTCCAACAAGGAATGGGACCGCTTAAGTGTCCGCAGATCGAGATCGAATATACGTGCTAGGCGATTGGTTGGAATTTTTGCGTACACGATCTAAATGTTCATGCCTTACTATTTAAAAACCTCTTTCGTTTTGCTTAAATTATGAAAGTAATATAAAGGTTGCTGCTTTAGAAACTTCATTTCTTTAGCCAAATCAATATAGTCAAGATCTATCGTATTTTATAATTTTTTTGGAATCGACCATTTAAAGTAACTTAATAATGAAATATTATACTTAAACTAAACGGAAAACTAAGTGCCATGACAATTAGGCGATAAGTGTACGGTATGTCCCAAATTATTTGTAAACAGATCAAATAATTCGAATTGCTCCACAGCTATTACCACCATGCTAACGATGGGCCCAACGTACGCATCGATGGATTTATTTGTTCAATTTTGTGAGTATGCAATGGCCACATAAGCCAGCAAAAGAGTTTGAAATATTGTAAAATAATTGTAAATCGGCGAGCCTTCAGCACTACCCGACATAGGAAAAGCATGTAATTTGAAACTACCGTCTCCCAGGGCCCATTATCTATTGTCAAGCAGCATGATTTCTGTTTTCGATTATTTATTAGGATTATGTTCCGTATATAGATTGTTTTGTAATCACGACACAGTGTCGACCGAGCGTTAGTGCTCTTAACATAAGTCTTATTTTTATGATCTTTATACATTGGTTTCAAACACGTCCTATATGAAGCAAATAGGCAATAAATAATATGAAAATGGGAATTAATATGTTTAACTAAAACTTTCGTGGTTCGTCGCCAGTACCTTAGGAAACTAAATATGTGCAAAACAATCAATTAACCGACCAAAGGTTCGAATAAGGGGTGGCCGTGACTTTCTCCGTGCCATCAAGGTAGGGTTGTTACAGACCGTAGGGCCACTAACATCTTTGGTACCCTACAACCAAATCGAACCTCTTAACCGTCGACGACTGACATAGCACCCGTTACCATTCGCAGCCACGACATTGTTGGACTCGTAGTTTTGACCCCTTTTTTTGTTAAAGTGCACTTATCATTGTGCTAGTGTGTAGCATAGTAGGATGACGAAAGAACCCGACCCCATCCGACGAGCTAAGTCTAAAGAAGAAGGCTAGAAGTGCACGACTTCTGATTCCACTATGCACAAGTAGGCGAGATAAAGTCTATCTACTCAGTATGCACACGCTACATAATTGACGCCCAAACGTGGGGCCCGATCTGATTTTTGTTAACATGCCGAAAAATTAGCACCCAGAGGGGAAGCTTAGAAAGAATACAGAAAAGGTGCGTTAACATTAGAAAAATCAGCCTCATGGAACTTGTTCTTCTTATACATCCAAGTTTAATTGACCCTTTTGTATTTTTAAATGCTTTGTAATTTCTCGACTTGACATCAGGGGGATCGGGAAATCTAAATCTTGAAATTGCGGCTTCAATTCGATTTAATATACGGATTGGTCGACCAGAGAATGAACCCATCGCACAGTATTGACTTTCAAGTCCTGAACAGAAGCACACTCAAAGTGGAATCTTATGATAAGTAGTTTGTCTATCAGAATCTCGTCTCTCGGAAAAACGATTTCAATTCGATTTGATATACGGATTGGTCGACCAGAGAGAGACCGTTTCACATTTCTGCAATTTCGTAAGAGCTTTGTAATTCAAGTCTGTTGATGAACATTGCTATTTCGCATTTGGAGCTGCAGGCACCTAGAGAAGCCTTTGGGAGCTTGACCAATGCATCTGGCAAGGCTCAAAGCAGATCAATAAATAGCCAAAGTTTATAAGTCAGTCCGACGACAGTAAGGAGTTTCGATTATTGTTTTGCAAGTTTATACCTTCGACGTCCCTAAATCTGTACTAACGGATAATGGATCACAATTTAAGTCTTTATATTTTAAGGCATTCTTGGTGTCTCGCATATTTATACGGCTATACATTCGCCACAAGCCGACGCAACCGAGCGTCTTAACCGATCTGTTTTGGCAGCCATTCGAGCGTACATAGGCACTGATCATTCAGGGTGGGACCTACATCTAGATGAGATAAGCGGATCCTTGAGAGCTTCCATCCACCGTAGCACTGGTTACTCGCCATACTTTTTATGTTTTGGCCACAATATGATCCTAGACGGTCGCGACTACGCTCTTTTGCGAAAGCTGAATCTGGTGAGCGACGTTACCATCTTAAATCGGCCTGAATTGATGCAGCTAGCGCGTAGAGCAGCGAAAACGAAGATAGCCGAAACCCATGATGCAAGTGCTCGGAAATATAACTTACGAAGTCGTGTTAAAGAACTGAGGATCGGATATAATGTATACGCGAGGAATTTTGCCCAGAGCGATGCCAAAAAGAAATTCAATAGCAAACTAGCACCTGTCTTTAATAGAGCCACAGTTGTTCGAAAGCTTGGTCAGTCTTATTATGAATTAGCAAATGAGTCAGGAAAAATTTTGGGCGTATATCATCTTAAGGATATTCAAACTTGAGTCGGGATTACCAGCTGTTCTTTTTTCAGTTAACGTCCTCTCAAGAAATTCTTAGCCGACGTAACTGCGTTGTAGGGACCAACTGGCACAAAAATTCATCATTTCATCCCATTATACCAGCACCCGTTTATAGTCAGAAAAGTCACCGAAATATTATGCATGCATCCCATCGTAGTCGCCATTTGCTTTCGCACGATGCTGCATGATTTCGCTATCTCAGCGTCGATGCGTTTCTTCACTCGCACTTCACTCGCACGCGAGAATGAAGAAATGCTCGATAGATCAGGCCACATCACCGTTCTAATTTAGATGTGGTGAATAACAATTGTGTTTGTATTTGTGTCTTTGTTGAAATTGAAGAAAAAGTAGAAGGTCCGATTGCCACGCTGTGTTCTATTTATTGTAATTCGACAGCGGAACAAGCAAGAAGCATATTTTAGGCGCGCATGAATCATAGTAATTTAAGGTGCAGTGGCTGTACACCGCTTCGGATTTTTAAGGGCATATCGAGCTAACTCTTTTCAAAAGTCTCCAGTGCCCATAGATTTCGCGTTCAGCAGTTTTCCGCCACCAGGTGATATTCGTTTTTAATTAATCAAGCGCGTAATTCTGAATTAATCCTTTTTCAGTGGGTAAAATCTTACTTAGCTACCGGCCAGCCATTGCCTAACTACGCTTTCGTGTATTCATATATATAAACACATATATGTAAATTCAGCGTGGCTGGTCGGTCGTAGCCAATTTGGGAGTTGCAACAGTTCCGCGACCGCGTGTTTTGCCATTGATAACCAAGCTATTTTCTGATCTATTTCTACTAGGCCGCTCCTTTTTGATTAACAGAGTGTCTCTAACAAGGAATGGGACCGCTTAAGTGTCCGCAGATCGAGATCGAATATACGTGCTAGGCGATCGATCTAAATGTTCATGCCCTACTATTTAAAAACCTCTTTCGTTTTGCTTAAATTATGAAAGTAATATAAAAGTTGCTGCTTTAGAAACTTCATTTCTTTAGCCAAATCAATATAGTCAAGATCGATCGTATTTTATAATTTTTTTGGAATCGACCATTTAAAGTAACTTAATAATGAGATATTATACTTAAACTAAACGGAAAACTAAGTGCCATGACAATTAGGCGATAAGTGTACGGTATGTCCCAAATTATTTGTAAACAGATCAAATAATTCGAATTGCTCCACAGCTATTACCACCATGCTAACGATGTCCCAAATTATTTGTAAACAGATCAAATAATTCGAATTGCTCCACAGCTATTACCACCATGCTAACGATGGGCCCAACGTACGCATCGATGGATTTATTTGTTCAATTTTGTGAGTATGCAATGGCCACATAAGCCAGCAAAAGAGTTTGAAATATTGTAAAATAATTGTAAATCGGCGAGCCTTCAGCACTACCCGACATAGGAAAAGCATGTAATTTGAAACTACCGTCTCCCAGGGCCCATTATCTATTGTCAAGCAGCATGATTTCTGTTTTCGATTATTTATTAGGATTATGTTCCGTATATAGATTCTTTTGTAATCACGACACAGTGTCGACCGAGCGTTAGTGCTCTTAACATAAGTCTTCTTTTTATGATCTTTATACATTGGTTTCAAACACGTCCTATATGAAGCAAATAGGCAATAAATAATATGAAAATGGGAATTAATATGTTTAACTAAAACTTTCGTGGTTCGTCGCCAGTACCTTAGGAAACTAAATATGTGCAAAACAATCAATTAACCGACCAAAGGTTCGAATAAGGGGTGGCCGTGACTTTCTCCGTGCCATCAAGGTAGGGTTGTTACAGACCGTAGGGCCACTAACATCTTTGGTACCCTACAACCAAATCGAACCTCTTAACCGTCGACGACTGACATAGCACCCGTTACCATTCGCAGCCACGACATTGTTGGACTCGTAGTTTTGACCCCTTTTTTTTGTTAAAGTGCACTTATCATTGTGCTAGTGTGTAGCATAGTAGGATGACGAAAGAACCCGACCCCATCCGACGAGCTAAGTCTAAAGAAGAAGGCTAGAAGTGCACGACTTCTGATTCCACTATGCACAAGTAGGCGAGATAAAGTCTATCTACTCAGTACGCACACGCTACATAATTGGCGCCCAAACGTGGGGCCCGATCTGATTTTTGTTAACATGCCGAAAAATTAGCACCCAGAGGGGAAGCTTAGAAAGAATACAGAAAAGGTGCGTTAACATTAGAAAAATCAGCCTCATGGAAATTGTTCTTCTTATACATCCAAGTTTAATTGACCCTTTTGTATTTTTAAATGCTTTGTAATTTCTCGACTTGACATCAGGGGGATCGGGAAATCTAAATCTTGAAATTGCGGCTTCAATTCGATTTAATATACGGATTGGTCGACCAGAGAATGAACCCATCTCACAGTATTGACTTTCAAGTCCTGAACAGAAGCACACTCAAAGTGGAATCTTATGATAAGTAAAGGTGCGTTAACATTAGAAAATCAGCCTTGACCAATGCATCTGGCAAGGCTCAAAGCAGATCAATAAATAGCCAAAGTTTATAAGTCAGTCCGACGACAGTAAGGAGTTTCGATTATTGTTTTGCAAGTTTATACCTTCGGCGTCCCTGAATCTGTACTAACGGATAATGGATCACAATTTAAGTCTTTATATTTTAAGGCATTCTTGGTGTCTCGCATATTTATACGGCTATACATTCGCCACAAGCCGACGCAACCGAGCGTCTTAACCGATCTGTTTTGGCAGCCATTCGAGCGTACATAGGCACTGATCATTCAGGGTGGGACCTACATCTAGATGAGATAAGCGGATCCTTGAAGCTTCCATCCACCGTAGCACTGGTTACTCGCCATACTTTTTATGTTTTGGCCAGAATATGATCCTAGACGGTCGCGACTACGCTCTTTTGCGTAAGCTGAATCTGGTGAGCGACGATACCATCTTAAATCGGCCTGATTTGATGCAGCTAGCGCGTAGAGCAGCGAAAACGAAGATAGCCGAAACCCATGATGCAAGTGCTCGGAAATATAACTTACGAAGTCGTGTTAAAGAACTGAGGATCGGAGATAATGTATACGCGAGGAATTTTGCCCAGAGCGATGCCAAAAAGAAATTCAATAGCAAACTAGCACCTGTCTTTAATAGAGCCACAGTTGTTCGAAAGCTTGGTCAGTCTTATTATGAATTAGCAAATGAGTCAGGAAAAATTTTGGGCGTATATCATCTTAAGGATATTCAAACTTGAGTCGGGATTACCAGCTGTTCTTTTTTCAGTTAACGTCCTCTCAAGAAATTCTTAGCCGACGTAACTGCGTTGTAGGGACCAACTGGCACAAAAATTCATCATTTCATCCCATTATATCAGCACCCGTTTATAGTCAGAAAAGTCACCGAAATATTATGCATGCATCCCATCGTAGTCGCCATTTGCTTTCGCACGATGCTGCATGATTTCGCTGTCTCAGCGTCGATGCGTTTCTTCACTCGCACTTCACTCGCACGCGAGAATGAAGAAATGCTCGACAGATCAGGCCACATCACCGTTCTAATTCAGATGTGGTGAATAATAATTGTGTTTGTATTTGTGACTTTGCTGAAATTGAAGAAAAAGTAGAAGGTCCGATTGCCACGCTGTGTTCTATTTATTGTAATTCGACAGCGGAACAAGCAAGACGCATATTTTGAGCGCGCATAAATCATAGTAATTTAAGGTGCAGTGGCTGTACACCGCTTCGGATTTTTAAGGGCATATCGAGCCCAACTCTTTTCAAAAGTCTCCAGTGCCCATAGATTTCGCGTTCAGCAGTTTTCCGCCACCAGGTGATATTCGCTTTTAATTAATCAAGCGCGTAATTCTGAATTAATCCTTTTTCAGTGGGTAAAATCTTACTTAGCTACCGGCCAGCCATTGCCTAACTACGCTTTCGTGTATTCATATATATAAACACATATATGTAAATTCAGCGTGGCTGGTCGGTCGTAGCCAATTTGGGAGTTGCAACAGCTCTATGGGGGTGGCTCACTACGGATTTACACTGCGGCGCCACCGGCACTTTGCGGCTGAGTCTACACCCCGCGACCGCGTGTTTTGCCATTGATAACCAAGCTATTTGCTGATCTATTTCTACTTGGCCGCCCCTTTTTGATCAACAGAGTGTCTCCAACAAGGAATGGGACCGCTTAAGTGTCCGCAGATCGAGATCGAATATACGTGCTAGGCGATTGGTTGGAATTTTTGCGTACACGATCTAAATGTTCATGCCTTACTATTTAAAAACCTCTTTCGTTTTGCTTAAATTATGAAAGTAATATAAAAGTTGCTGCTTTAGAAACTTCATTTCTTTAGCCAAATCAATATAGTCAAGATCTATCGTATTTCATAATTTTTTTGGAATCGACCATTTAAAGTAACTTAATAATGAAATATTATACTTAAACTAAACGGAAAACTAAGTGCCATGACAATTAGGCGATAAGTGTACGGTATGTCCCAAATTATTTGTAAACAGATCAAATAATTCGAATTGCTCCACAGCTATTACCACCATGCTAACGATGGGCCCAACGTACGCATCGATGGATTTATTTGTTCAATTTTGTGAGTATGCAATGGCCACATAAGCCAGCAAAAGAGTTTGAAATATTGTAAAATAATTGTAAATCGGCGAGCCTTCAGCACTACCCGACATAGGAAAAGCATGTAATTTGAAACTACCGTCTCCCAGGGCCCATTATCTATTGTCAAGCAGCATGATTTCTGTTTTCGATTATTTATTAGGATTATGTTCCGTATATAGATTCTTTTGTAATCACGACACAGTGTCGACCGAGCGTTAGTGCTCTTAACATAAGTCTTATTTTTATGATCTTTATACATTGGTTTCAAACACGTCCTATATGAAGCAAATAGGCAATAAATAATATGAAAATGGGAATTAATATGTTTAACTAAAACTTTCGTGGTTCGTCGCCAGTACCTTAGGAAACTAAATATGTGCAAAACAATCAATTAACCGACCAAAGGTTCGAATAAGGGGTGGCCGTGACTTTCTCCGTGCCACCAAGGTAGGGTGGGTACAGACCGTAGGGCCACTAACATCTTTGGTACCCTACAACCAAATCGAACCTCTTAACCGTCGACGACTGACATTCACAGCCATTCACAGCCACGACATTGTTGGACTCGTAGTTTTGACCCCTTTTTTTTTGTTAAAGTGCACTTATCATTGTGCTAGTGTGTAGCATAGTAGGATGACGAAAGAACCCGACCCCATCCGACGAGCTAAGTCTAAAGAAGAAGGCTAGAAGTGCACGACTTCTGATTCCACTATGCACAAGTAGGCGAGATAAAGTCTATCTACTCAGTATGCACACGCTACATAATTGGCGCCCAAACGTGGGGCCCGATCTGATTTTTGTTAACATGCCGAAAAATTAGCACCCAGAGGGGAAGCTTAGAAAGAATACAGAAAAGGTGCGTTAACATTAGAAAAATCAGCCTCATGGAAATTGTTCTTCTTATACATCCAAGTTTAATTGACCCTTTTGTATTTTTAAATGCTTTGTAATTTCTCGACTTGACATCAGGGGGATCGGGAAATCTAAATTTTGGAATTGCGGCTTCAATTCGATTTAATATACGGATTGGTCGACCAGAGAATGAACCCATCTCACAGTATTGACTTTCAAGTCCTGAACAGAAGCACACTCAAAGTGGAATCTTATGATAAGTAGTTTGTCTATCAGAATCTCGTCTCTCGGAAAAGCGATTTCAATTCGATTTGATATACGGATTGGTCGACCAGAGAGAGACTGTTTCACATTTCTGCAATTTCGTAAGAGCTTTGAAATTCAAGTCTGTTGATGAACATTGCTATTTCGCATTTGGAGCTGCAGGTACCTAGAGAAGCCTTTGGGAGCTTGACCAATGCATCTGGCAAGGCTCAAAGCAGATCAATAAATAGCCAAAGTTTATAAGTCAGTCCGACGACAGTAAGGAGTTTCGATTATTGTTTTGCAAGTTTATACCTTCGGCGTCCCTGAATCTGTACTAACGGATAATGGATCACAATTTAAGTCTTTATATTTTAAGGCATGATCGGTCTGATTTGATTCAGCTAGCGCGTAGAGCAGCGAAAACGAAGATAGCCGAAACCCATGATGCAAGTGCTCGGAAATATAACTTAGGAATCGTGTTAAAGAACTGAGGATCGGAGATAATGTATACGCGAGGAATTTTGCCCAGAGCGATGCCAAAAAGAAATTCAATAGCAAACTAGCACCTGTCTTTAATAGAGCCACAGTTGTTCGAAAGCTTGGTCAGTCTTATTGTGAATTAGCAAATGAGTCAGGAAAAATTTTGGGCGTATATCATCTTAAGGATATTCAAACTTGAGTCACGAATACCAGCTGTTCTTTTTTCAGTTAACGTCCTCTCAAGAAATTCTTAGCCGACGTAACTGCGTTGTAGGGACCAACTGGCACAAAAATTCATCATTTCATCCCATTATATCAGCACCCGTTTATAGTCAGAAAAGTCACCGAAATATTATGCATGCATCCCATCGTAGTCGCCATTTGCTTTCGCACGATGCTGCATGATTTCGCTATCTCAGCGTCGATGCGTTTCTTCACTCGCACTTACGCGAGAATGAAGGAATGCTCGATAGATCAGGCCACATCACCGTTATAGTTTATATGTGGTGAATAATAATTGTGTTTGTATTTGTGTCTTTGCTGAAATTGAAGAAAAAGTAGAAGGTCCGATTGCCACGCTGCGTTCTATTTATTGTAATTCGACAGCGGAACAAGCAAGACGCATATTTTAAGCGCGCATAAATCATAGTAGTTTAAGGTGCAGTGGCTGTGCACCGCTTCGGATTTTTAAGGGCATATCGAGCCCAACTCTTTTCAAAAGTCTCCAGTGCCCATAGATTTCGCGTTCAGCAGTTTTCCTCCACCAGGTGATATTCGCTTTTAATTAATCAAGCGCGTAATGCTGAATTAATCCTTTTTCAGTGGGTAAAATCTTACTTAGCTACCGGCCAGCCATTGCCTAACTACTCTTTCGTTTATTCATATATATAAACACATATAAATTCAGCGTGGCTGGAGTGGAAAATATCAAAAGGGTCACGGATTTCTGAAGGCTCACTACGGATTTACACTGCGGCGCCACCGGCACTTTGCGGCTGAGTCTACACCCCGCGACCGCGTGTTTTGCCATTGATAACCAAGCTATTTGCTGATCTATTTCTACTTGGCCGCCCTTTTTTGATCAACAGAGTGTCTCCAACAAGGAATGGGACCGCTTAAGTGTCCGCAGATCGAGATCGAATATACGTGCTAGGCGATTGGTTGGAATTTTTGCGTACACGCTTCGATCTAAATGTTCATGCCTTAATATTTAAAAACCTCTTTCGTTTTGCTTAAATTATGAAAGTAATATAAAAGTTGCTGCTTTAGAAACTTCATTTCTTTAGCCAAATCAATATAGTCAAGATCTATCGTATTTTATATATTTTTTTTTTAAATCGACCATTTAAAGTAACTTAATAATGAGATATTATACTTAAACTAAACGGAAAATTAAGTGCCATGACAATTAGGCGATAAGTGTACGGTATGTCCCAAATTATTTGTAAACAGATCAAATAACTCGAATTGCTCCACAGATATTACCACCATGGTAACGATGGGCCCAACGTACGCATCGATGGATTTAGTTGTTCAATTTTGTGAGTATGCAATGGCCACATAAGCCAGCAAAAGAGTTTGAAATATTGTAAAATAATTGTAAATCAGCGAGCCTTCAGCACTATCAAGCAGCATGATTTCTGTTTTCGATTATTTATTAGGATTATGTTTCGTATATAGATTCTTTTGTAATCACGACACAGTGTCGACCGAGCGTTAGTGCTCTTAACATAAGTCTTCTTTTTATGATCTTTATACATTGGTGTCAAACACGTCCTATATGAAGAAAATAAGCAAATTATAATAAAAAATTGGGAATTAATATGTCTAACTAAAACTTTCGTGGTTCGACGCCAGTACCTTAGGAAACTAAATATGTGCAAAACAATCAATTAACCGACCAAAGGTTCGAATAAGGGGTGGCCGTGACTTTCTCCGTGCCACCAAGGTAGGGTGGTTACAGACCGTAGGGCCACTAACATCTTTGGTACCCTACAACCAAATCGAACCTCTTAACCGTCGACGACTGACATAGCACCCGTTACCATTCGCAGCCACGACATTGTTGGACTCGTAGTTTTGACCCCTTTTTTTTTGTTAAAGTGCACTTATCATTGTGCTAGTGTGTAGCATAGTAGGATGACGAAAGAACCCGACCCCATCCGACGAGCTAAGTCTAAAGAAGAAGGCTAGAAGTGCACGACTTCTGATTCCACTATGCACAAGTAGGCGAGATAAAGTCTATCTACTCAGTATGCACACGCTACATAATTGACGCCCAAACGTGGGGCCCGATCTGATTTTTGTTAACATGCCGAAAAATTAGCACCCAGAGGGGAAGCTTAGAAAGAATACAGAAAAGGTGCGTTAACATTAGAAAAATCAGCCTCATGGAACTTGTTCTTCTTATACATCCAAGTTTAATTGACCCTTTTGTATTTTTAAATGCTTTGTAATTTCTCGACTTGACATCAGGGGGATCGGGAAATCTAAATCTTGGAATTGCGGCTTCAATTCGATTTAATATACGGATTGGTCGACCAGAGAATGAACCCATCTCACAGTATTGACTTTCAAGTCCTGAACAGAAGCACACTCAAAGTGGAATCTTATGATAAGTAAAGGTGCGTTAACATTAGAAAATCAGCCTTGACCAATGCATCTGGCAAGGCTCAAAGCAGATCAATAAATAGCCAAAGTTTATAAGTCAGTCCGACGACAGTAAGGAGTTTCGATTATTGTTTTGCAAGTTTATACCTTCGGCGTCCCTGAATCTGTACTAACGGATAATGGATCACAATTTAAGTCTTTATATTTTATGGCATTCTTGGTGTCTCGCATATTTATACGGCTATACATTCGCCACAAGCCGACGCAACCGAGCGTCTTAACCGATCTCTTTTGGCAGCCATTCGAGCGTACATAGGCACTGATCATTCAGGGTGGGACCTACATCTAGATGAGATAAGCGGATCCTTGAGAGCTTCCATCCACCGTAGCACTGGTTACTCGCCATACTTTTTATGTTTTGGCCAGAATATGATCCTAGACGGTCGCGACTACGCTCTTTTGCGAAAGCTGAATCTGGTGAGCGACGTTACCATCTTAAATCGGCCTGAATTGATGCAGCTAGCGCGTAGAGCAGCGAAAACGAAGATAGCCGAAACCCATGATGCAAGTGCTCGGAAATATAACTTACGAAGTCGTGTTAAAGAACTGAGGATCGGAGATAATGTATACGCGAGGAATTTCGCCCAGAGCGATGCCAAAAAGAAATTCAATAGCAAACTAGCACCTGTCTTTAATAGAGCCACAGTTGTTCGAAAGCTTGGTCAGTCTTATTATGAATTAGCAAATGAGTCAGGAAAAATTTTGGGCGTATATCATCTTAAGGATATTCAAACTTGAGTCGGGATTACCAGCTGTTCTTTTTTCAGTTAACGTCCTCTCAAGAAATTCTTAGCCGACGTAACTGCGTTGTAGGGACCAACTGGCACAAAAATTCATCATTTCATCCCATTATACCAGCACCCGTTTATAGTCAGAAAAGTCACCGAAATATTATGCATGCATCCCATCGTAGTCGCCATTTGCTTTCGCACGATGCTGCATGATTTCGCTGTCTCAGCGTCGATGCGTTTCTTCACTCGCACGCGAGAATGAAGAAATGCTCGACAGATCAGGCCACATCACCGTTCTAATTCAGATGTGGTGAATAATAATTGTGTTTGTATTTGTGACTTTGCTGAAATTGAAGAAAAAGTAGAAGGTCCGATTGCCACGCTGTGTTCTATTTATTGTAATTCGACAGCGGAACAAGCAAGACGCATATTTTGAGCGCGCATAAATCATAGTAATTTAAGGTGCAGTGGCTGTACACCGCTTCGGATTTTTAAGGGCATATCGAGCCCAACTCTTTTCAAAAGTCTCCAGTGCCCATAGATTTCGCGTTCAGCAGTTTTCCGCCACCAGGTGATATTCGCTTTTAATTAATCAAGCGCGTAATTCTGAATTAATCCTTTTTCAGTGGGTAAAATCTTACTTAGCTACCGGCCAGCCATTGCCTAACTACGCTTTCGTGTATTCATATATATAAACACATATATGTAAATTCAGCGTGGCTGGTCGGTCGTAGCCAATTTGGGAGTTGCAACAGCTCTATGGGGGTGGCTCACTACGGATTTACACTGCGGCGCCACCGGCACTTTGCGGCTGAGTCTACACCCCGCGACCGCGTGTTTTGCCATTGATAACCAAGCTATTTGCTGATCTATTTCTACTTGGCCGCCCCTTTTTGATCAACAGAGTGTCTCCAACAAGGAATGGGACCGCTTAAGTGTCCGCAGATCGAGATCGAATATACGTGCTAGGCGATTGGTTGGAATTTTTGCGTACACGATCTAAATGTTCATGCCTTACTATTTAAAAACCTCTTTCGTTTTGCTTAAATTATGAAAGTAATATAAAAGTTGCTGCTTTAGAAACTTCATTTCTTTAGCCAAATCAATATAGTCAAGATCTATCGTATTTTATAATTTTTTTGGAATCGACCATTTAAAGTAACGTAATAATGAAATATTATACTTAAACTAAACGGAAAACTAAGTGCCATGACAATTAGGCGATAAGTGTACGGTATGTCCCAAATTATTTGTAAACAGATCAAATAATTCGAATTGCTCCACAGATATTACCACCATGCTAACGATGGGCCCAACGTACGCATCGATGGATTTATTTGTTCAATTTTGTGAGTATGCAATGGCCACATAAGCCAGCAAAAGAGTTTGAAATATTGTAAAATAATTGTAAATCGGCGAGCCTTCAGCACTACCCGACATAGGAAAAGCATGTAATTTGAAACTACCGTCCCCAGGGCCCATTATCTATTGTCAAGCAGCATGATTTCTGTTTTCGATTATTTATTAGGATTATGTTCCGTATATAGATTCTTTTGTAATCACGACACAGTGTCGACCGAGCGTTAGTGCTCTTAACATAAGTCTTATTTTTATGATCTTTATACATTGGTTTCAAACTCGTCCTATATGAGGCAAATAGGCAATAAATAATATGAAAATGGGAATTAATATGTCTAACTAAAACTTTCGTGGTTCGTCGCCAGTACCTTAGGAAACTAAATATGTGCAAAACAATCAATTAACCGACCAAAGGTTCGAATAAGGGGTGGCCGTGACTTTCTCCGTGCCATCAAGGTAGGGTGGTTACAGACCGTAGGGCCACTAACATCTTTGGTACCCTACAACCAAATCGAACCTCTTAACCGTCGACGACTGACATAGCACCCGTTACCATTCGCAGCCACGACATTCTTGGACTCGTAGTTTTGACCCCTTTTTTTTGTTAAAGTGCACTTATCATTGTGCTAGTGTGTAGCATAGTAGGATGACGAAAGAACCCGACCCCATCCGACGAGCTAAGTCTAAAGAAGAAGGCTAGAAGTGCACGACTTCTGATTCCACTATGCACAAGTAGGCGAGATAAAGTCTATCTTCTCAGTACGCACACGCTACAGTGGAGATATCCCGCAAAGAAAAAAGAAATAAGAGGAATCCTAAATTGCAGATTGTGGATACCCTGTGAAAATAGGAAATAAGAAATAATAATAATTGTTAATAATTATGAGGAATGCGACTACTGAAGAACGAAATGTCCGGCTAAGTTTCTATTGATGGGGAGAGGGGGGGCATGACGGCCGACACGGGCTGTTGAAGGCTATCTAATGGCCAAAATGAGGGAGACGAGTGTAGGTGATCGTCTCAAGTAGAGAACCGGGACCCGATCTCGAAAAGTAAAGTGGATTGGCATAGTTTTTTTTTTTTTAATTTGTATTAGCGTCCCACCTTTGATGTTTACTTTTCTTGTTGTCACAGCTGTTTATGTTGTTCAGAAGTTAGAAGTTACGGCTGTTTGATGTTATCGATTTTGTGGCTCGTTTTGGATAGTATTGTGTAGGTCTGTTTTCCCACAGACGTTGTAGCCTTTTTGACACCGATTGTGCGGACTGCGGGCCAGGGATGGGACTACACCCAGAGAACCGATAAGAATAATGGCGGAAAGTTTTTAATTAATTTTTTCAAAACAAAGGTTTACATTTCTTTGTTGATTTCAGTGACTATTTCAAAGTCACTCAAAATTTCATTTTTTATTTGGTTTAAATTAACAATTTTAATTGAATCTGTAGCTTATAATATTCGGACAAATGTATCATTGTGATTAGAAATTGTACTTCCTATAAAAATTCCTTCATAAATTTCTTGGTTTCGAATTAATATGTTATTTGTTACTGAAGATAATTTTATATGATGGAATGGATGGATGGATGGATGGACTTCAGAACGGGCTGGAAGTATTGTGGCAGCATTGCCACAAATTTGAATAACTGGTATTTTTATCGGATACTTTAGATTATTCGGAAGAACCATTAGAGAATTACTTATTTGCGTGAAATCTAATTGACAATTGTATTTTTTAATGAAATCTATTCCTATTATGCGATCACTAGGTATTGGGAAATTTTGTGCGACTAAATGGAAGTCGTGAGGAATTATATATTTATCAGTAGTGAGCCCTATAAATGCTAATCCTTTTGAATATATTCTGAACCTTCGCCAGTTCCTGAGATTTGTGTTTTAATACTTTTCTTAATATTGTCGAAAGTGTCGTTTTTCAGTATTAAGATATCTGCGCCAGCATCTAATAACAGGCTAAATGTTTTTCCTGTATTCTCATTTATAATTTTTATAAATATACTGAGGTTAAGATTGATTGTGTGTATATTATTTATTGGTTTTGAATATCTGAAGGGGTCTGGTTTTCCGAGTTGCCTTGAGTTATTAATATGAGCCATTTCTATTATTGGAGTTATTCCTTCCTTGGTTGTAACCAAGGGAATTTCGTCTGAAATTGCCTCTATTGTTGTTATTATAGTTGGCATTATAATTATCGTGGCCATTGCGGTAAATATTAGCTCAATAATTTTATCTGTACAATCGCACCATTAGTATTGTTGCCGCACCCAATATTGGATGTTCTTCAGTTTGGCAATTCATAAGGCAATGTATTTAAAATAATTCCTTCTACTATTTTTGAACAGTGTATTAAAGGATTTCAATCAGTATTAATTTCTTCTACGTATTCGTTTTCGAATTCAATTATCGTCATGAATTCGCCATGTGAACGCAAAATATTTAATGCTCTTATTCGAAAATTGGGGTCGTTATTATAAGTATTTCTAATTTTGGACTCTATATCATTGTAGTGTATTCATACATATAATACATAACTCAACTTGTAACACTTTGTATAAACAAATATAAAAGACTCAAGCGCATAGCATAAATATATTCGTATATATGTATGCACATACCCATGCAAATATGTGCATGCATACAGAGCTGCTTACATAAGTAACATGATGCAGCTTTGGCAGCCCAAGACATGTACTGATCAAGGTATTTTGCCAGATGACAAAAAGTCAGTTTTAACCCAAACTTATGGTGATAAGCAATTACCAGTAGCATACGCTTCACGTTCATTCACAAAAGGTGAATCTAACAAAAATACCACAGAGCAAAGTTAGCAGCAATTCATTGGGCAATAACCCATTTTGGGAGTTGCAACATCTCTATGGGAGTGGAAAATATCAAAAGGGCCACGGATTTCTTAAGGCTCACTACGGATTTACACTGCGGCGCCACCGGCACTTTGCGGCTGAGTCTACACCCCGCGACCGCGTATTTTGCCATTGATAACCAAGCTATTTGCTGATCTATTTCTACTTGGCCGCCCTTTTTTGATCAACAGAGTGTCTCCAACAAGGAATGGGACCGCTTAAGTGTCCGCAGATCGAGATCGAATATACGTGCTAGGCGATTGGTTGGAATTTTTGCGTACACGCTTCGATCTAAATGTTCATGCCTTAATATTTAAAAACCTCTTTCGTTTTGCTTAAATTATGAAAGTAATCTATCTATCGTATTTTATAATTTTTTTTTAAATCGGCCATTTAAAGTAACTTAATAATGAGATATTATACTTAAACTAAACGGAAAACTAAGTGTTATGACAATTAGGCGATGAGTGTACGGTATGTCCCAAATTATTTGTAAACAGATCAAATAATTCGAATTGCTCCACAGATATTACCACCATGCTAACGATGGGCCCAACGTACGCATCGATGGATTTATTTGTTCAATTTTGTGAGTATGCAATGGCCACATAAGCCAGCAAAAGAGTTTGAAATATTGTAAAATAATTGTAAATCGGCGAGCCTTCAGCACTATCAAGCAGCATGATTTCTGTTTTCGATTATTTATTAGGATTATGTTCCGTATATAGATTCTTTTGTAATCACGACACAGTGTCGACCGAGCGTTAGTGCTCTTAACATAAGTCTTATTTTTATGATCTTTATACATTGGTTTCAAACTCGTCCTATATGAGGCAAATAGGCAATAAATAATATGAAAATGGGAATTAATATGTCTAACTAAAACTTTCGTGGTTCGTCACCGGTACCTTAGGAAACTAATTATTTGCAAAACAATCAATTAACCGACCAAAGGTTCGAATAAGGGGGTGGCCGTGACTTTCTCCGTGCCATCAAGGTAGGGTGGTTACAGACCGTAGGGCCACTAACATCTTTGGTACCCTACAACCAAATCGAACCTATTAACCGTCGACGACGCAGCCACGACATTGTTGGACTCGTAGTTTTAACCCCTTTTTTTTTTGTTAAAGTGCACTTATCATTGTGCTAGTGTGTAGCATAGTAGGATGACGAAAGAACCCGCCCCGTCCGACGAGCTAAGTCTAAAGAAGAAGGCTACAAGTGCACGACTTCTGATTCCACTATGCACAAGTAGGCGAGATAAAGTCTATCTTCTCAGTGCGCACACGCTACAATGGAGATATCCCGCAAAGAAAAAAGAAATAAGAGGAATCCTTAATTGCAGATTGTGGATACCCTGTAAAAATAGGAAATAAGAAATAATAATAATTGTTAATAATTATGAGGAATGCGACTACTGAAGAACGAAATGTCCGGCTAAGTTTCTATTGATGGGGAGAGGGGGGCATGACGGCCGACACGGGCTGTTGAAGGCCATCTAATGGCCAAAATGAGGGAGACGAGTGTAGGTGATCGTCTCAAGTAGAGAACCGGGACCCGATCTCGAAAAGTAAAGTGGATTGGCATAGTTTTTTTTTTTTAATTTGTATTAGCGTCCCACCTTTGATGTTTACTTTTCTTGTTGTCACAGCTGTTTATGTTGTTCAGAAGTTAGAAGTTACGGCTGTTTGATGTTATCGATTTTGTGGCTCGTTTTGGATAGTATTGTGTAGGTCTGTTTTCCCACAGACGTTGTAGCCTTTTTGACACCGATTGTGCGGACTGCGGGCCAGGGATGGGACTACACCCAGAGAACCGATAAGAATAATGGCGGAAAGTTTTTAATTAATTTTTTCAAAACAAAGGTTTACCTTTCTTTGTTGATTTCAGTGACTATTTCAAAGTCACTCAAAATTTCATTTTTTATTTGGTTTAAATTAACAATTTTAATTGAATCTGTAGCTTATAATATTCGGACAAATGTATCATTGTGATTAGAAATTGTACTTCCTATAAAAATTCCTTCATAAATTTCTTGGTTTCGAATTAATATGTTATTTGTTACTGAAGATAATTTTATATGATGGAATGGATGGATGGATGGATCCACTTCAGAACGGGCTGGAAGTATTGTGGCAGCATTGCCACAAATTTGAATAACTGGTATTTTTATCGGATACTTTAGATTATTCGGAATAACCATTAGAGAATTACTTATTTGCGTGAAATCTAATTGACAATTGTATTTTTTAATGAAATCTATTCCTATTATGCGATCACTAGGTATTGGGAAATTTTGTGCGACTAAATGGAAGTCGTGAGGAATTATATATTTATCAGTAGTGAGCCCTATAAATGCTAATCCTTTTGAATATATTCTGAACCTTCGCCAGTTCCTGAGATTTGTGTTTTAATACTTTTCTTAATATTGTCGAAAGTGTCGTTTTTCAGTATTAAGATATCTGCACCAGCATCTAATAACAGGCTAAATGTTTTTCCTGTATTCTCATTTATAATTTTTATAAATATACTGAGGTTAAGATTGATTGTGTGTATATTATTTATTGGTTTTGAATATCTGAAGGGGTCTGGTTTTCCGAGTTGCCTTGAGTTATTAATATGAGCCATTTCTATTATTGGAGTTATTCCTTCCTTGGTTGTAACCAAGGGAATTTCGTCTGAAATTGCCTCTATTGTTGTTATTATAGTTGGCATTATAATTATCGTGGCCATTGCGGTAAATATTAGCTCAATAATTTTATCTGTACAATCGCACCATTAGTATTGTTGCCGCACCCAATATTGGATGTTCTTCAGTTTGGCAATTCATAAGGCAATGTATTTAAAATAATTCCTTCTACTATTTTTGAACAGTGTATTAAAGGACTTCAATCAGTATTAATTTCTTCTACGTATTCGTTTTCGAATTCAATTATCGTCATGAATTCGCCATGTGAACGCAAAATATTTAATGCTCTTATTCGAAAATTGGGGTCGTTATTATAAGTATTTCTAATTTTGGACTCTATATCATTGTAGTGAATTCATAAATATAATACATAACTCAACTTGTAACACTTTGTATAAACAAATATAAAAGACTCAAGCGCATAGCATAAATATATTCGTATATATATATGCACATACCCATGCAAATATGTGCATGCATACAGAGCTGCTTACATAAGTAACATGATGCAGCTTTGGCAGGCCATGTACTGATCAAGGTATTTTGCCAGATGACAAAAAGTCAGTTTTAACCCAAACTTATGGTGATAAGCAATTACCAGTAGCATACGCTTCACGTTCATCCACAAAAGGTGAATCTAACAAAAATACCACAGAGCAAGAGTTAGCAGCAATTCATTGGGCAATAACCCATTTTGGGAGTTGCAACAGCTCTATGGGAGTGGAAAATATCAAAAGGGCCACGGATTTCTTAAGGCTCACTACGGATTTACACTGCGGCGCCACCGGCACTTTGCGGCTGAGTCTACACCCCGCAACCGCGTGTTTTGCCATTGATAACCAAGCTATTTGCTGATCTATTTCTACCTGGCCGCCCCTTTTTGATTAACAGAGTGTCTCCAACAAGGAATGGGACCGCTTAAGTGTCCGCAGATCGAGATCGAATATACGTGCTAGGCGATTGGTTGGAATTTTTGCGTACACGCTTCGATCTAAATGTTCATGCCTTAATATTTAAAAACCCCTTTCGTTTTGCTTAAATTAGTTGCTGCTTTAGAAACTTCATTTCTTTAGCCAAATCAATATAGTCCAGATCTATCGTATTTTATAATTTTTTTTTAAATCGACCATTTAAAGTAACTTAATGATGAGATATTATACTTAAACTAAACGGAAAACTAAGTGTCATGACAATTAGGCGATGAGTGTACGGTATGTCCCAAATTATTTGTAAACAGATCAAATAATTCGAATTGCTCCACAGATATTACCACCATGCTAACGATGGGCCCAACGTACGCATCGATGGATTTATTTGTTCAATTTTGTGAGTATGCAATGGCCACATAAGCCAGCAAAAGAGTTTGAAATATTGTAAAATAATTGTAAATCGGCGAGCCTTCAGCACTATCAAGCAGCATGATTTCTGTTTTCGATTATTTATTAGGATTATGTTCCGTATATAGATTCTTTTGTAATCACGACACAGTGTCGACCGAGCGTTAGTGCTCTTAACATAAGTCTTCTTTTTATGATCTTTATACATTGGTGTCAAACACGTTCTATATGAAGAAAATAAGCAATAAATAATATGAAAATGGGAATTAATATGTCTAACTAAAACTTTCGTGGTTCGTCGCCAGTACCTTAGGAAACTAAATATGTGCAAAACAATCAATTAACCGACAAAAGGTTCGAATAAGGGGTGGCCGTGACTTTCTCCATGCCACCAAGGTAGGGTGGGTACAGACCGTAGGGCCACTAACATCTTTGGTACCCTACAACCAAATCGAACCTCTTAACCGTCGACGACTGACATAGCACCCGTTACCATTCGCAGCCACGACATTGTTGGACTCGTAGTTTTGACCCTTTTTTTTTGTTAAAGTGCACTTATCATTGTGCTAGTGTGTAGCATAGTAGGATGACGAAAGAACCCGACCCCATCCGACGAGCTAAGTCTAAAGAAGAAGGCTAGAAGTGCACGACTTCTGATTCCACTATGCACAAGTAGGCGAGATAAAGTCTATCTTCTCAGTGCGCACACGCTACAGTGGAGATATCCCGCAAAGAAAAAAGAAATAAGAGGAATCCTAAATTGCAGATTGTGGATACCCTGTGAAAATAAGAAATAAGAAATAATAATAATTGCTAATAATTATAAGGAATGCGACTACTGAAGAACGAAATGTCCGGCTAAGTTTCTATTGATGAGGAGAGGGGGGCATGACGGCCGACACGGGCTGTTGAAGGCCATCTAATGGCCAAAATGAGGGAGACGAGTGTAGGTGATCGTCTCAAGTACGGCGGGTACGATGGGTCCAGAACCGGGACCCGATCTCGAAAAGTAAAGTGGATTAACATAGTTTTTTTTTTTTAATTTGTATTAGCGTCTCACCTTTGATGTTTACTTTTCTTGTTGTCACAGCTGTTTATGTTGTTCAGAAGTTAGAAGTTACGGCTGTTTGATGTTATCGATTTTGTGGCTCGTTTTGGATAGTATTGTGTAGGTCTGTTTTCCCACAGACGTTGTAGCCTTTTTGACACCGATTGTGCGGACTGCGGGCCAGGGATGGGACTACACCCAGAGAACCGATAAGAATAATGGCGGAAAGTTTTTAATTAATTTTTTCAAAACAAAGGTTTACCTTTCTTTGTTGATTTCAGTGACTATTTCAAAGTCACTCAAAATTTCATTTTTTATTTGGTTTAAATTAACAATTTTAATTGAATCTGTAGCTTATAATATTCGGACAAATGTATCATTGTGATTAGAAATTGTACTTCCTATAAAAATTCCTTCATAAATTTCTTGGTTTCGAATTAACATGTTATTTGTTACTAAAGATAATTTTATTCGATGGACCACTTCAGAACGGGCTGGAAGTATTGTGGCAGTATTGTCACAAATTTGAATAACTGGTATTTTTATCGGATACTTTAGATTATTCGGAATAACCATTAGAGAATTACTTATTTGCGTGAAATCTAATTGACAATTGTATTTTTTAATGAAATCTATTCCTATTATGCGATCACTAGGTATTGGGAAATTTTGTGCGACTAAATGGAAGTCGTGAGGAATTATATATTTATCAGTAGTGAGCCCTATAAATGCTAATCCTTTTGAATATATTCTGAACCTTCGCCAGTTCCTGAGATTTGTGTTTTAATACTTTTCTTAATATTGTCGAAAGTGTCGTTTTTCAGTATTAAGATATCTGCACCAGCATCTAATAACAGGCTAAATGTTTTTCCTGTATTCTCATTTATAATTTTTAAAAATATACTGAGGTTAAGATTGATTGTGTGTATATTATTTATTGGTTTTGAATATCTGAAGGGGTCCGGTTTTCCGAGTTGCCTTGAGTTATTAATATGAGCCATTTCTATTATTGGAGTTATTCTTTCCTTGGTTGTAACCAAGGGAATTTCGTCTGAAATTGCCTCTTTTGTTGTTATTATAGTTGGCATTTTAAATTTCGTGGCCATTGCGGTAAATATTAGCTCAATAATTTTATCTGTACAATCGCACCATTAGTATTGTTGCCGCACCCAATATTGGATGTTCTTCAGTTTGGCAATTCATAAGGCAATGTATTTAAAATAATTCCTTCTACTATTTTTGAGCAGTGTATGAAAGGACTTCAATCAGTATTAATTTCTTCTACGTATTCGTTTTCGAATTCAATTATCGTCATGAATTCGCGATGTGAACGCGAAATATTTAATGCTCTTATTCGAAAATTGGGGTCGTTATTATAAGTATTTCTAATTTTGGACTCTATATCATTGTAGTGAATTCATACATATAATACATAACTCAACTTGTAACACTTTGTATAAACAAATATAAAAGACTCAAGCGCATAGCATAAATATATTCGTATATATGTATGCACATACCCATGCAAATATGTGCATGCATGCAGAGCTGCTTACATTACTAACATGATGCAGCTTTGGCAGGCCAAGACATGTACTGATCAAGGTATTTTGCCAGATGACAAAAAGTCAGTTTTAACCCAAACTTATAGTGATAAGCAATTACCAGTAGCATACGCTTCACGTTCATCCACAAAAGGTGAATCTAACAAAAATACCACAGAGCAAGAGTTAGCAACAATTCATTGGGCAATAACCCATTTTGGGAGTTGCAACAGCTCTATGGGAGTGGAAAATATCAAAAGGGCCACGGATTTCTTAAGGCTCACTACGGATTTACACTGCGGCGCCACCGGCACTTTGCGGCTGAGTCTACACCCCGCGACCGCGTGTTTTGCCATTGATAACCAAGCTATTTGCTGATCTGTTTCTACTTGGCCGCCCCTTCTTGATCAACGGAGTGTCTCCAACAAGGAATGGGACCGCTTAAGTGTCCGCAGATCGAGATCGAATATACGTGCTAGGCGATTGGTTGGAATTTTTGCGTACACGCTTCGATCTAAATGTTCATGCCTTAATATTTAAAAACCTCTTTCGTTTTGCTTAAATTAGTTGCTGCTTTAGAAACTTCATTTCTTTAGCCAAATCAATATAGTCCAGATCTATCGTATTTTATAATTTTTTTTTAAATCGACCATTTAAAGTAACTTAATGATGAGATATTATACTTAAACTAAACGGAAAACTAAGTGTCATGACAATTAGGCGATGAGTGTACGGTATGTCCCAAATTATTTGTAAACAGATCAAATAATTCGAATTGCTCCACAGATATTACCACCATGCTAACGATGGGCCCAACGTACGCATCGATGGATTTATTTGTTCAATTTTGTGAGTATGCAATGGCCACATAAGCCAGCAAAAGAGTTTGAAATATTGTAAAATAATTGTAAATCGGCGAGCCTTCAGCACTATCAAGCAGCATGATTTCTGTTTTCGATTATTTATTAGGATTATGTTCCGTATATAGATTCTTTTGTAATCACGACACAGTGTCGACCGAGCGTTAGTGCTCTTAACATAAGTCTTCTTTTTATGATCTTTATACATTGGTGTCAAACACGTTCTATATGAAGAAAATAAGCAATAAATAATATGAAAATGGGAATTAATATGTCTAACTAAAACTTTCGTGGTTCGTCGCCAGTACCTTAGGAAACTAAATATGTGCAAAACAATCAATTAACCGACAAAAGGTTCGAATAAGGGGTGGCCGTGACTTTCTCCATGCCACCAAGGTAGGGTGGGTACAGACCGTAGGGCCACTAACATCTTTGGTACCCTACAACCAAATCGAACCTCTTAACCGTCGACGACTGACATAGCACCCGTTACCATTCGCAGCCACGACATTGTTGGACTCGTAGTTTTGACCCCTTTTTTTTTTGTTAAAGTGCACTTATCATTGTGCTAGTGTGTAGCATAGTAGGATGACGAAAGAACCCGACCCCATCCGACGAGCTAAGTCTAAAGAAGAAGGCTAGAAGTGCACGACTTCTGATTCCACTATGCACAAGTAGGCGAGATAAAGTCTATCTTCTCAGTGCGCACACGCTACAGTGGAGATATCCCGCAAAGAAAAAAGAAATAAGAGGAATCCTAAATTGCAGATTGTGGATACCCTGTGAAAATAGGAAATAAGAAATAATAATAATTGTTAATAATTATGAGGAATGCGACTACTGAAGAACGAAATGTCCGGCTAAGTTTCTATTGATGGGGAGAGGGGGGCATGACGGCCGACACGGGCTGTTGAAGGCCATCTAATGGCCAAAATGAGGGAGACGAGTGTAGGTGATCGTCTCAAGTAGGGCGGGTACGATGGGTCCAGAACCGGGACCCGATCTCGAAAAGTAAAGTGGATTAACATAGTTTTTTTTTTTAATTTGTATTAGCGTCTCACCTTTGATGTTTACTTTTCTTGTTGTCACAGCTGTTTATGTTGTTCAGAAGTTAGAAGTTACGGCTGTTTGATGTTATCGATTTTGTGGCTCGTTTTGGATAGTGTTGTGTAGGTCTGTTTTTCCACAGACGTTGTAGCATTTTTGACACCGATTGTGCGGACTGCGGGCCAGGGATGGGACTACACCCAGAGAACCGATAAGAATAATGGCGGAAAGTTTTTAATTAATTTTTTCAAAACAAAGGTTTACCTTTCTTTGTTGATTTCAGTGACTATTTCAAAGTCACTCAAAATTTCATTTTTTATTTGGTTTAAATTAACAATTTTAATTGAATCTGTAGCTTATAATATTCGGACAAATGTATCATTGTGATTAGAAATTGTACTTCCTATAAAAATTCCTTCATAAATTTCTTGGTTTCGAATTAACATGTTATTTGTTACTAAAGATAATTTTATTTGATGGACCACTTCAGAACGGGCTGGAAGTATTGTGGCAGTATTGCCACAAATTTGAATAACTGGTATTTTTATCGGATACTTTAGATTATTCGGAATAACCATTAGAGAATTACTTATTTGCGTGAAATCTAATTGACAATTGTATTTTTTAATGAAATCTATTCCTATTATGCGATCACTAGGTATTGGAAAATTTTGTGCGACTAAATGGAAGTCGTGAGGAATTATATATTTATCAGTAGTGAGCCCTATAAATGCTAATCCTTTTGAATATATTCTGAACCTTCGCCAGTTCCTGAGATTTGTGTTTTAATACTTTTCTTAATATTGTCGAAAGTGTCGTTTTTCAGTATTAAGATATCTGCACCAGCATCTAATAACAGGCTAAATGTTTTTCCTGTATTCTCATTTATAATTTTTAAAAATATACTGAGGTTAAGATTGATTGTGTGTATATTATTTATTGGTTTTGAATATCTGAAGGGGTCCGGTTTTCCGAGTTGCCTTGAGTTATTAATATGAGCCATTTCTATTATTGGAGTTATTCCTTCCTTGGTTGTAACCAAGGGAATTTCGTCTGAAATTGCCTCTATTGTTTTTATAAAAGTTGGCATTATAATTATCGTGGCCATTGCGGTAAATATTAGCTCAATAATTTTATCTGTACAATCGCACCATTAGTATTGTTTTCGCACCCAATATTGGATGTTCTTCAGTTTGGCAATTCATAAGGCAATGTATTTAAAATAATTCCTTCTACTATTCTTGAGCAGTGTATGAAAGGACTTCAATCCGTATTAATTTCTTCTACGTATTCGTTTTCGAATTCAATTATCGTCATGAATTCGCGATGTGAACGCAAAATATTTAATGCTCTTATTCGAAAATTGGGGTCGTTATTATAAGTATTTCTAATTTTGGACTCTATATCATTGTAGTGTATTCATACATATAATACATAACTCAACTTGTAACACTTTGTATAAACAAATATAAAAGACTCAAGCGCATAGCATAAATATATTCGTATATATGTATGCACATACCCATGCAAATATGTGCATGCATGCAGAGCTGCTTACATTACTAACATGATGCAGCTTTGGCAGGCCAAGACATGTACTGATCAAGGTATTTTGCCAGATGACAAAAAGTCAGTTTTAACCCAAACTTATAGTGATAAGCAATTACCAGTAGCATACGCTTCACGTTCATCCACAAAAGGTGAATCCAACAAAAATACCACACAGCAAGAGTTAGCAGCAATTCATTGGGCAATAACCCATTTTGGGAGTTGCAACAGCTCTATGGGAGTGGAAAATATCAAAAGGGCCACGGATTTCTTAAGGCTCACTACGGATTTACACTGCGGCGCCACCGGCGCTTTGCGGCTGAGTCTACACCCCGCGACCGCGTGTTTTGCCATTGATAACAAAGCTATTTGCTGATCTGTTTCTACTTGGCCGCCCCTTTTTGATCAACGGAGTGTCTCCAACAAGGAATGGGACCGCTTAAGTGTCCGCAGATCGAGATCGAATATACGTGCTAGGCGATTGGTTGGAATTTTTGCGTACACGCTTCGATCTAAATGTTCATGCCTTAATATTTAAAAACCTCTTTCGTTTTGCTTAAATTAGTTGCTGCTTTAGAAACTTCATTTCTTTTTTTTAAATCGACCATTTAAAGTAACTTAATGATGAGATATTATACTTAAACTAAACGGAAAACTAAGTGTCATGACAATTAGGCGATGAGTGTACGGTATGTCCCAAATTATTTGTAAACAGATCAAATAATTCGAATTGCTCCACAGATATTACCACCATGCTAACGATGGGCCCAACGTACGCATCGATGGATTTATTTGTTCAATTTTGTGAGTATGCAATGGCCACATAAGCCAGCAAAAGAGTTTGAAATATTGTAAAATAATTGTAAATCGGCGAGCCTTCAGCACTATCAAGCAGCATGATTTCTGTTTTCGATTATTTATTAGGATTATGTTCCGTATATAGATTCTTTTGTAATCACGACACAGTGTCGACCGAGCGTTAGTGCTCTTAACATAAGTCTTCTTTTTATGATCTTTATACATTGGTGTCAAACACGTCCTATATGAAGAAAATAAGCAATAAATAATATGAAAATGGGAATTAATATGTCTAACTAAAACTTTCGTGGTTCGTCGCCAGTACCTTAGGAAACTAAATATGTGCAAAACAATCAATTAACCGACAAAAGGTTCGAATAAGGGGTGGCCGTGACTTTCTCCGTGCCACCAAGGTAGGGTGGGTACAGACCGTAGGGCCACTAACATCTTTGGTACCCTACAACCAAATCGAACCTCTTAACCGTCGACGACTGACATAGCACCCGTTACCATTCGCAGCCACGACATTGTTGGACTCGTAGTTTTGACCCCTTTTTTTTTGTTAAAGTGCACTTATCATTGTGCTAGTGTGTAGCATAGTAGGATGACGAAAGAACCCGACCCCATCCGACGAGCTAAGTCTAAAGAAGAAGGCTAGAAGTGCACGACTTCTGATTCCACTATGCACAAGTAGGCGAGATAAAGTCTATCTTCTCAGTGCGCACACGCTACAGTGGAGATATCCCGCAAAGAAAAAAGAAATAAGAGGAATCCTAAATTGCAGATTGTGGATACCCTGTGAAAATAGGAAATAAGAAATAATAATAATTGTTAATAATTATGAGGAATGCGACTACTGAAGAACGAAATGTCCGGCTAAGTTTCTATTGATGGGGAGAGGGGGGCATGACGGCCGACACGGGCTGTTGAAGGCCATCTAATGGCCAAAATGAGGGAGACGAGTGTAGGTGATCGTCTCAAGTAGGGCGGGTACGATGGGTCCAGAACCGGGACCCGATCTCGAAAAGTAAAGTGGATTAACATAGTTTTTTTTTTTTAATTTGTATTAGCGTCTCACCTTTGATGTTTACTTTTCTTGTTGTCACAGCTGTTTATGTTGTTCAGAAGTTAGAAGTTACGGCTGTTTGATGTTATCGATTTTGTGGCTCGTTTTGGATAGTGTTGTGTAGGTCTGTTTTCCCACAGACGTTGTAGCCTTTTTGACACCGATTGTGCGGACTGCGGGCCAGGGATGGGACTACACCCAGAGAACCGATAAGAATAATGGCGGAAAGTTTTTAATTAATTTTTTCAAAACAAAGGTTTACCTTTCTTTGTTGATTTCAGTGACTATTTCAAAGTCACTCAAAATTTCATTTTTTATTTGGTTTAAATTAACAATTTTAATTGAATCTGTAGCTTATAATATTCGGACAAATGTATCATTGTGATTAGAAATTGTACTTCCTATAAAAATTCCTTCATAAATTTCTTGGTTTCGAATTAATATGTTATTTGTTACTGAAGATAATTTTATTTGATGGACCACTTCAGAACGGGCTGGAAGTATTGTGGCAGTATTGCCACAAATTTGAATTACTGGTATTTTTATCGGATACTTTAGATTATTCGGAAGAACCATTAGAGAATTACTTATTTGCGTGAAATCTAATTGACAATTGTATTTTTTAATGAAATCTATTCCTATTATGCGATCACTAGGTATTGGGAAATTTTGTTCGACTAAATGGAAGTCGTGAGGAATTATATATTTATCAGTAGTGAGCCCTATAAATGCTAATCCTTTTGAATATATTCTGAACCTTCGCCAGTTCCTGAGATTTGTGTTTTAATACTTTTCTTAATATTGTCGAAAGTGTCGTTTTTCAGTATTAAGATATCTGCACCAGCATCTAATAACAGGCTAAATGTTTTTCCTGTATTCTCATTTATAATTTTTATAAATATACTGAGGTTAAGATTGATTGTGTGTATATTATTTATTGGTTTTGAATATCTGAAGGGGTCTGGTTTTCCGAGTTGCCTTGAGTTATTAATATGAGCCATTTCTATTATTGGAGTTATTCCTTCCTTGGTTGTAACCAAGGGAATTTCGTCTGAATCGTGGCCATTGCGGTAATTATTAGCTCAATAATTTTATCTGTACAATCGCACCATTAGGGGTTATTGTTTTTTGCGCACCCAGAAGTTTACATTTTAATTTTTGGAAAAAATTTAAAAAAAAAAAAAAAATAATTTTGCGCACCCAATATTGGATGTTCTTCAGTTTGGCAATTCATAAGGCAATGTATTTAAAATAATTCCTTCTACTATTTTTGAACAGTGTATTAAAGGACTTCAATCAGTATTAATTTCTTCTACGTATTCGTTTTCGAATTCAATTATCGTCATGAATTCGCGATGTGAACGCAAAATATTTAATGCTCTTATTCGAAAATTGGGGTCGTTATTATAAGTATTTCTAATTTTGGACTCTATATCATTGTAGTGTATTCATACATATAATACATAACTCAACTTGTAACACTTTGTATAAACAAATATAAAAGACTCAGGCATAGCATATAATATATTCGTATATATGTATGCACATACCCATGCAAGATATTTTGCAGATGACATACAGAGTCAGTTTACATAACCCAAACTTATGATGAAGCATTTGGCAGTAGCAAACGCTACATGTTAGTGATCAAAAGGTGAATTTAACACAGATGACAAAAAGTCAGTTTTAACCCAATCTTATGGTGATAAGCAATTACCAGTAGCACATGGTCAACATTTCACTATTAAAACAGACCATAGACCACTTACGTGTTTATTCTAAATGGTAAATCCCAGTTCAAAATTAACTAGAATAAGGCTAAACTTAGAAGAGTATGAATTTACTGTAGAATATCTCATGGGAAAAGATAACTTTAATGCAGATGCGTTATCTAGAATAACCATCAAAGATTTAAAAAATACAAAAACAAATGTCTTAAAAGTCACTACAAGACAACAAAGTAGAAAAAATAAATCCTGCGCCGGAAATGAAAAAGGAAATTTGCCAAGGCAAATCCTAAAGCTTCCATCAACCAGTGGGTTCTGTTGAAAACTCAAAATTACCAACTCATTTTAATAGTATAGATAGTAAAGAACCACTCTATAACGTAGATGATTACGCTAAGGAATCTAAATATAGATTAGAAACAGCTTCTAAAAGAGCAAGAATAATTATAGAAAAACATAAGCAGAAAAATAAGGAACTTTATGATAGGAAAACATTAGACTTATATTTGAGTAAAGGAGACAAAGTACTTTAAAAAAATGAAGGCCGACTTTGAACATTGGAGAGTAGAACCATGCAAAGTCGCCAGGTACGAACTCGGTAGAGGGGGAACGTAGATCGTAACGTACCTTGTTTACTTCTGCGGTCGCTCGCAAATGTCGGCGGGGTTTTCGACGAATGCGGTATAGCTTACAGCGTCGGGCGTTGGGCGACCGAACATCAGTTGCGCGGGCGAAAATCCAGTAGCTTTGTGAGGGGCAGGGCAGTATGTCCAAAGCGCAAGTAGCAGCAACTGGTCCCAATCACGTTGGTCTGCAGCGACGAATTTGGCCAGCTAATCCAAAAGTGTCCGATTAAAACGTTCAACCTCTGCCTTTTGCGACTGTGCCAATCGACGAGGTGGTTGTTTTATTGGACGTGCATGGCTGGTAGCTCTAGAGTGACAGGTCAGGCTGGTGCGTCCAAAGTCATCATCGCACTGGGTGAATATGTGCTTGTATCTCTTCAGTAGGTTTAGCAATTCGCCGCGCATTTCAATGGATAAATCTTCTGTTTGCCATAAATTCCAATCGATTTGTGGTGGTGTGACCAAAGAGCTGTCCGCTGGTATACGAAGGGCTGATTCAACAGTTTCCAGGTGAGCCAAGATAGTGTACGGCGGCCGTTTGTGCTCCTGAGCGCTCAAGTTTAACACGCGCAGAATGGCGGAGCCACTTCTGGTGTTCACGAGAGAACTTTTCAAAACAAGATCGTCAGGCAGCTGTGAGTGAGGGCCACGTTCCAGCATGGCTAAAGGCAGCTGATGCGGCGACGAACAGTCCACAAGCAGGTGCGTGTCGTTGTATGTCAGGACACTAGCAGAGATCGTTGAGTACAATAAGTTGGGCGGTGCTGAGTTGGGCATGTGCAATGACGCCCAACCCCAGGCAAAATTGAGATGAAGTGCTTTAAGTCCACGGTGGCCTGGTAACAGCAAAAAATCGATGCCCAGAAGACTGGACGTATTGCCTTCTACCAGTAGGAATTCGTGCTTTATAGTCAAGCTAACTGTGGCTCGAGAGGTGGCCACAAACTGTTCGGAGGGTGGGACCTGTAAGGTTACCTCACATGGTATGACGGGCAGCTGTTACCATTCG